>OY992884.1:24714963-24772463 GCA_963921405.1 Cepaea hortensis | reverse complement strand
TGGAAAAGACCTCAGACTTGTAAAAAAACATATATTGGAAACAGCAAGCTGCCATAAGAATTGATAATGAAGTAGGTTAATATCAGCCTATTTAGAGAGGTGTGAGACAGGGATGTGTAGTGTCTCCAGATCTTTTTTTTTCCTATATAGTAAACATATTTTCAGAAATATAGAAGCAATTGAAGGAATCAACATTGGGGGACGATACATAAATAACATTAGATACGCAGATGATACAGTCCTGATTGCAAACAATGAACGGGACCTGCAACATTTCGTAGATGCGAGTGTTGCTCACAGTGAGCAACTAGGGTTAGAACTGAATAGAAGACAGAGATTATTGTCGTCACTGGGAAGAAGGAAATACTACAACGTGATATACGAGTAAATGGGCATTTTCTTAAGCAAGGTAATCGGTGCATTTATCTCGGAACCGTCATAACATCTGATGCGAGATGTCTTGAAAAGATTAGAAAAAAAATTTCCATTGCGAAGGTAGCCTTTGCAAGATGAAAATCATACTGTCCAATAAACAGATATCAATAGAAACGAGAAAAAGAGTGTGAAGTGCTACATAGAAGCTGTACTTTTGTATGGATGTGAAACGTGGACATTGAACAGTTAAAATGAAAAACATAGGATGGCTGTGAACATGTGGTTTCTGAGGAAAATGCAGAGAATACCACGGACAGACAGAAAAACGAATGAAAAGGTACACCATGAAACAAATGAAGATTGTAAACTGATTAGAAAGAAACACACGTAGGCAGTCAAAATTGTTTGGCCATGTTATGAGCGGAAATGTCTTGGATAACTTGGTGACAACTGTCACGATAGAAGGGAAGAGAAAACAGGGAACACAGAGAAGTACCTACCTGGGTGACTTGGCCACTTGGCATGGTAGAGACAGGAACATGGAGCTAATCCACGACTCTGGAGATCGAGTGAGATGGCAAAATATTACCTCCCACGCTATTAGGCATGTCAAATGATGGATGTATGGTAATGGGGCAATAACTAGACTTACGTGAGGAACAACCTGTCAAAAAAAGGAATACTACATCATTGTATGTATGTATGTATGTATGTATGTATGTATGTATGTATGTATGTATGTATGTATGTATGTATGTATGTATGTATGTATGTATGTATGTATGTATGTACGTATGTATGTATGTGTGTGTGTGTGTGTGTATGTGTGTGAGTATATGTATGTATGTATGTATGTATGTATGTATGTATGTATGTATGTATGTATGTATGTATGTATGTATGTATGTATGTATGTATGTATGTATGTATGCATACATGTATGTATGCATGCATGCATGTATGTATGGATTACATACGTTTCTCTCTGAACAATAAGATTGTTACAGCTGACTTTTCAAGACCTACAATAAATTGCATAAATAATAGCAAAGAGGGTAAACAGAGGCACTGGAAATAATCTTTGACATAATCCTGTCAATCAGTGGTCAGGTTTAAGCAGCTGTTATGAGATCTAAGAAGTGACTAGGTGAGCTGACGTTCATGGCAGCAATGGACGTAGATCAAAGAATGTTGTTCATGCTCTATTAACATCGGATCCGTTCAGTAATTGAGAATGGGTTGGTACTGCTCACAGCATCCAAGAGTCGGGGTGTGAAACTTGAATGCATACAGACTGAAGTAATGCGGGTGATACAAGGATTCACAAGGTGCAATACAGTAGTGTGTATCTGATACAACTTAGCCTCACCCACGTTGCTGTAGGCTACATAATATCTCCAAATATGTGTGCGTCCGTTATAATCACGACAAGTGAAACGCCGCCGTGACTGTCTACATTTCCATTCTCAGACTATATTTTGTGTTATCATAAGCCAGGCTCTCCTGCACGTAAAAACCGTCCATTAAACTTCTTCACGAATATTCTGACACTTCTTTTATACTCCAATTTTGGAGCTTCCCTGGCGAAGTGGTCAAGACGTTTGACTCGGGCTCCGAAGGTTGGGGGTTCGATTCCGAGCCGCATCCTTCAGGTCACGAGTGAAATTTTTCGGAGACTCCTGTGGGTCGTTGCTATAGCTACGGTTTTCGAGCTTTTTACGACGCTTTCCGCGCTGCGGAAAGAGACCGAGCCATGTCGGAACATATCCCGGTGCAATGAAGACTGACGACTTTTAAGCGTTTTTTTTTTTATTTCTCCAAATAGCTGTCGACACAAAACACGACCTGCATGTAGCTCTGGACATAGTTAAGTTTCACATGGTGATCAGAGGAAAATCATGGATGGCTCAGGCAGAGGACACGCTTAGAGAAGTGTGCATGCATGAGACCAATGGGAGTAAAGAGGATTCTGCCAGAATGTAAGTGGAAAATTCACATGTTTGCAGCACGAGGGCAAAATTAGCTTTAGCAAGATGAAATACATACTGACCAATAAAAAGATGTCAACAAAAACGAGAAAAGGAGCGTTGAAGTGCTACTTAAAGCTTGTACTTTTGTATGGATGTGAAAACTGGACAATGAGCAGTCATGCTGAAAAACATCTGATGGCTTTGGAAATGTGATGTGGTATCTGAGGAGAATGCAATGAATACCATGGACAGACAAAAAACGAATGATCCAGTTGAGTTGAGTCGTTGAGTTGAGTTAAGAACCGGCATTACTGCACCAGGACATTCCCATACGCGCTCCGTCCCCTCGTTCAACAGCCAGCGAAGAGTCATACTACTAATCGATCCCACCGCTATCTGATTAAAATTTCTCCTTCGTCTTCCCTCTCAGTTTTGAGATTCTTCCGGAACCCCTGCCGATCCCCCGCAATATCATTTTTTTCACATATAGATTCTCAATCTGTTCCTACGCCTTCTTCACCTGGTCCCACAAGCGAACGACCACCTCCCCCTTGTCCATAGGCAAACTACAATCATGAGATGCATTGCCTGCTAGCCTATCAGCCTGTTCATTCCCCCGTACACCCATATGACCAAGTACTAAAGGAAACAAATGAACATCGTACATTGATTAGAGAAATTAGACGTAGGCAGTCAAAGTTTTGTTAGCATATTAAGAGAAGAAATACATTGAAGAACTTGGTGACAACTGGTAAGATCGAAGGGAACAGACCAAGAGGAAGCTCGAGAAGTAAATACCTGGATGTCTTGGCAACATGGCATGGTCGAGTCAGGAACAATGAGCTGATCCAAGACTCTGGTGATTAAGTGAAATGGCGAGTCATGACCACCCAAGCTTTCCGGAATGTCACATTCATTCATTCATCCATTCATTCAGTAGCATGTCCTTTGCAGAACCTCTTTCCCATAACGACATTCCGGAAAACCTCTCGATCATAAGTAAGATGTCCCGCTTTCGATACACCCAACTGAATCAGACGGATATGATAGTTGTCCTTTGGAATATTGTGTATAGTGATGAAGAACAACTAGATCATCACGAATTTAAGAGAATAGTGCTGCAGAGAGTGACAAGAGAATTGGACGACACTCAAATCTCCGTGGAAAAACTAGACGAAAACATAATCAGACTGTTACTGGTACCATACGTATTGGAATTGCTCGAAGGCTCTTGAAGATGAATACTGGAATGCCTAGAGTGGTGTGTTGTCGGTTATTGCGTCAGCTCACCTCAACAGCGCGTGTCATGGCGTAGAAGAATGTATCTGCACATTACTTGTAAGGAAACCCATTTGGATTACCCACATCCATATACGCATCTAGAACACCAGAAAACATGTGCATATTGTCGCATATTGCGCACTCTGTCAGTTCACAACTGCACAGCACTAACTCAAAAACACAGTTCTCAACAAAAGCGTTCACACCAGAAAGCATTGGAATGTCAAGAATGTGGCGTCAGCTCTAATAATAGCCATGTCACCCAGTGATAGACAGGTCAGATGTTCGGATCCTGCCTTATTCATTGGATAACCTAGAAGAATCGCGTCGCCGCGAAGGCTCTTTGGACAATAGACGTCATAATTTGGCACATACAAGCGAGCCGTCATGGGAGCTGGATGTGTTTCATGGGGAGTTCTCGAATGTATGTCCCCCGCCTGATTCATGGGAAGACTTTTGTTTAACATCATTGTTGCTGAGTCTTAAATACTTATGAGTCAGGTAAAGCTTTGTATGAGAGTGTGTGTATGTGTGTGAGTTTCGGCACTAATAAATATATATGCTTCTATCAGAAGACATCCGCCAACTGTTCACCCGGTTCTAGAAATGGCTGCTTACCGCCATCAGTGGTGTAGATATCTGACTCCATCTATCTGTCGTCTCCAGAAGCTTTGCTGTACAAACACTATGTCTTCAGCTGTGAAAAGAGGCTCACTTCAGCCCAGACTGCTATTCCTAAGTCTAAATCCTACTAGCTTTCTGACTGCGTTCAGAGCAGGTTTAATACAGGACAATCTATGATCTGTGTGCTGATTTCATGCCACAGCGAAACTTTAACACACTCGAATGTGAGAGGGAGGAATGAAAGTGTTCTACCTCTTGTCTTATATGTCCGTGGTGTGAAGAAATATTGTGTTATGCAACTGTTTAGCATCAATGACGGGTCCAGCATTTATACTGCTGTGATTTATTCGAACACATTGTGACATGATCGACCATGTATTTAGCACTCTGACCGAACCACAGTCAAGCTAACAGCCCAACTCCAGCACTCAAGTGAACGAATAAAAGAAGATTGGAGTTAGAATGAGAGAATGAGTGCAGTGTGTCATCTCATCTTTCTTTCACTCTCTATATATGTGTTAATGAATGAGAGGCAGTGTAAATCCTCATAAGGAATGTTTCACATAGACCTCCACATTCATGCCAATTATATGTTAATCATTATGTTAACTTAAGAGTATATTTAATGTATGTTTCTTTACATTATTACTTGGATGAATAATGTGATGTAGTTCCATCACCCTGTTTTACAGAGTAAGTAAAGGACATAATATGCTTTCAGGCATAATCACTTCTAAACTGTCAAGGAAATTATCACCCCAGTGTCAGAAGAAGAAGTAAAGGAAACGACAGAAGAGGTGAGAAGGTATAACAGGGAAATAACCAGGCAGACTAAAACAATTGAGGCAGCACTGATTGGTAACGTGAGTTATTATGAATAAGATGAACAATCATCCCGTTCTGTTCCATTACTATTTAGGATCAGTTATGCTATGTACATTTCATCATTAACTCTCCATCTTTCCTCTCCTAGCCTTGTCATTCACTGTGTCTGTGTCCTCTGTGAGAACATCAGCCAACATATAAATATGTACAAGAGCAGAATAAGAGGGCTTGCCAAATAAAATTGCTGATGTCTAATGCCAGTACAAAGAAGAGACAATGTAGCTCTAACTTGTAGGTACTTCCTGAATCTGCTGCCTTCTGTAACTCCTGTCTGTAGCCCTTTTCATTCTTGTCAACTGGAGAATTATCATCCATTGACCAGATATAAATAGGATCACCATGTTTATTCACCTCAGGTGAGGATGACGGTGTTCGCAGATTGTCATGATCCAGAGTTGCTGATCATTGCCCAATAGGTGTTCAATGGATTTGTAGACCAATAGCAGATCTTTAACAAAGAGGTGCTAAAAGGGATCTGTAATCAGGACTAAGATTAATCTAATCAAGAGTTCCCAGATCATTACCGAAATATGCCCAATGGGATCTGTGCTTCATGATCATTCTGATGATTAACAATATCTGAAATTCAGGAATATTCATAAGATCACTAGGATCATTTTATATCTCACAAAGACCTGCAGATTATCAAGATTATTGCAGAAGTCTTACTGACAATCAAATAGTGAAGGACTTTGTTATAATCAGTTATACATTCAGATAACTTGAGAACCAGCAAGAACTTCCAGAGAGGAGAGAATTTATGAACCTCTCCAGATTTTATTTTGTGTAGACTGTTTTGATTTAAATATTTCACTAATAAATTATTCACAAGCAAAACATTTGTGTAGCGCAGAGACAATGGTAGGAAATCAGTGGTGTAATCCAGTGGCTAAATGAATGAACCACCATGAGATCTTCTAGGAGTTATATTCTCCATTGAATATTTAGAACACTATCCTACAGACTGATGTGTATCGTTCATATGTTCATAAATGCTTTACTGGCTTATTTCCACATATTTTTGGTTTAATAAACGAAATTAACTTTTCCTGCACTCTTCTGTCAAGTACATTGTGGTGTGACAAAACATTTAATATGTATCTGTTTAGTTAATGAAACTACATCACATAATTGTAGAATCTGGAACTACAGGTGGCTGGGTAAACACGAATAGACAGCACATTTCTGTTCTATTGTAATCTCCCAGATTCCACGTTACTCAGAAAGGGGAAATTTAAATCTTATAAATTTCCTGTGACCATTTCACCTAAAGGGGAAAATGATCATAGGTGGGGGACTCGTGAGCTAAATAAGTTTCACTTTTCGGGAAGGAAGATTTTGGAGGGAAGAAATCAACATTCCTGGGGAACCCCTAGATTTCCAGAGCTATTATGGGACACTTTGGCTTCCAAGGACCCATCCCCTCCAAAAAATAATTAGTCCTATCCTCTTAGCGTTACTTTGTTGTGGGGTAGGTCGAGGTGGGTACTGGTTCCAACTTCCCAAAATGCCACACATATACAGATTCTGACTTCTGACATATATTTTGAATCACGGAAACACATGAAAATTTAGGGACAGGAACAATAGTTTTCTAATTATATGAATATTTCCAAAGATAATTTACCTGCAACCCCCGGTAAAAGAGAAACTGAAAATAAAAATACATATTTATTGTGTGTGTGTATATATATATATATATATATGTGTGTGTGTGTGTGTGTGTGTGTGTGTGTGTGTGTTTATGTGTGTGTGTATACATGTATGTATACGTATATACACATACATACATACATACATACATACATACATACATACATACATACATACATACATACATACATACATACATACATACATACATACATACATACATACATACACGCATGCATGCATATATGCATACATATATACAAACACACACACGCGCATGCATGCATGCATGCATACATACATACATACATACATACATACATACAAACACACACACACACGCATGCATGCATACATACATACATACATACATACATACATACATACATACATACATACATACATACATACATGCATGTAGGCGACGGACGGCAAGGACACAGTGTGGTAAAAGAGCATGCGCACGCAGGAGGCGGTTAAAGTTTGACAGATTGGGCATCGGACACGTTCGAGTACTGTACTGGAACTTTGCATCATTTAGTCAACGCCCACCAATGCTCGAAAAACTACTGTACGGAAACGATATTGTGGTCTTACAAGAAACACAGCTCGGCGACGGACCAGTCAATGTTGCGGGGTTTCATGGCTTCTATAACACGCGGCACCTCGGACAGCCCATTCTGGTCCGCGACAACATACTGGTGTCTTAGATCGATATGTCCGCCTGGAACAGTGATGCCCTGCAATTGCAGGCATTAAGAATAATGATGCCAGTGCAGCTTGTAATCGTGAACGTAATGGGAAGGTCTTCGTTCGACAATTGCAAAGTTTGTTCGATATGGATGAAAGGCATATCATCTACTGGGGGGACTTCAAAGCTAGAGGTAGTCAATGGGGGAATATCATCACTAATAGACAGGGAGAAGATCTGGAGGACGCCCTGGCATCTGCTGCCCTAGTCTGTCTGAATGATGGGAAGGTCACTAGGATGGCCACTCGACCAGATCATTCAGACAGCGTCATTGACTTGGCCCTGGCGTCACCCACCATCGCACCAAGGTGCCGGTGGGGCACACTGGGATACCACGACAGTGACCACTACCCTTGTATCATCCTGATAAAGAAAGACAGGGCCAGGAGTCAAGGAAACAAGACAAATGCCTTCCCGTATGACAACACTGGTCAGGACGCCATAAGCAAGATCAGATGTAGAAAACTACTTCTTCCCGAAGGAGACAAGAAAGATGGTTGCAACCACCATGGTGGAATGGAGAGATCGAGAAGGCGTGGCAGGGAAAGAGGCAGGCTGTCAAAGGCTGGCAGAAAGCCAGAAAGACTAACATGCCACAGGGTGAGTTGGCGAACCTGAAGACTGAGGTCCCTAGGACGATTACTTTATTCAAAACCTGTGCCAAACAGGCTACTGCCGAGAATTGGGGCGAGTTCTGCATGAACTTTGCTGCACAACGTAGGGGTATTTCAGACTTTCAAGGCACAGACCTCACATGGAAAAAGTCGGATGCGGATGAAGGTAAGGCCCTTCTTGCACGCTACATAGAGCAGACTGACCAGAAAGACGAGCCCGCCGACAGAGGACCACAACAACACTCTCTCAGTTGTGCGATGGGGTCGGGACAGACGAAACATACATAATCACAGCTGAGACAATACGTGAGAAGCTCAAGAAACTAACACCGCTACAGGCCCAGACAACACATAATATCGTGACCTACTGTGGATGTCAGATGATGACATGGAAGAACTGACCACAGAATTCAACACCAGTATCCATAGGGGTCAGATCAAAGAGGAATGGCTACACAGCTACTTGCTTCCGCTGCCAAATCCGAGCAAAGACCATTCCAAGATAAGCGGCTACAGAATCATTACTATGCAGAATACTGCTGGAGAATATTGTAGCACACAAACTTGCTTGTGACTTGGAACAACTCGGCTGCTTGCCGCCCACACTTGGAGGATACAGACGTAACAACGAGTCATGGCTGAATGCGGCAGTCTTTGCCCAAGATGTTTACGAAGGATTTCAGGTCAGAAAAGAGACAATAATATATCCTTCGAGCATTTGATGCAAGCACTCATCAGACTGAAAGTTTCACCTCACCTTGTACGTTGGATAGGTGCAGGCCTGCTCTAAAAGAAGTTGGTGCTAAGATGTGGGAGTTGGTCTTCTGAGCCGACAAAGATATGTCCAGGATTGCCGCAGTGTTCACCCCTGTCACCAGTACTACTCAACGTGTATACGGTGCCGATCACTGAAAAACAGCTGGACGAGAGCGGTAGGACTCTGTCATTTGCTGATGGCATTCTCGTGTATCGACAGGGCCGAGATAGACAGGCGGTTGCCAATGATATGCAGGGCAAATTAATTCGAATTTCTTCATCGCGTGCGGATGCCAGTGCCATTGTCAACCCTGCAAAGGCATGGTTCTCCCTAAACAACCATATTGTGAACACAGACCTGCCGGCAGTGAGAATGGATGGGAACATTTTGAGTAGAACCCAGTCGATGACATATCTTGGCGTGAGGCTTGGTCGTAGCCTGTCTTTCAGAGATCATGTCGATTATGTCATAACGAAAGCTCGAAAAGGTTTGTCAGCAATGAGAGTCATGGTGACTACCAATATCGAGCAAAGACTGCTAATACTTCTGTTCCAAGGACTGATGCTTTTACCTATCGATTATGCCTTTGCCATCCTAACTGTCATCCCTACACAGATTGGAAGACTTGAAAAGGTACAAAACGAGACCATTCGCATCATTTTGGGCTGCACGAGAGACACCAGCTGTGTAGCGATGAGATACCTCCTTGACTTCCCGACAATGAATCACAGGATCAAGATCTGGAGAGCTCGTGCATACTTGAAAATAAGTGCGGATGAGCAGCACCGTCTGCATGAAGATAGGGCAGAGAGATGTGATGTCAAGGTCGCGAACAACTGTTCTGAAGTTACTGAGGAGTGTGAGCAGCACGCCGAGGTATATAGAGAAGTAATGAAAGATAGAAAGATGGAAAGAAATAAAGGCAGAAAGAAAAAAAAAAACAGATAAAGACAGACACAAAAGAGAGAAATAGAAAGTAAAGACATAAAGACAGAAAGATAGAAACAGGGCCGCATGGTATATTTTAAGACTCCCTTACAGCAAATCGACTTTGGACGTTTCATCACTCGACTATAATTCACATATTTGAACTTTGTGTGATCTGTTGTAACATTTGTTACAGTGCAATGAAGGGAGACAATGTATTCTGTGTGCCAAGGGACATAACTCGGGTTATTATTTTATTACGAATTTTTAAATGATTATCTTAGCAGGTTATTACTTATATTATTTGAGAATATTTTTTTTTTATATTCAGATTAATAATCTACGTTATACATACTAGACATATAGCCATTTATTATTTTATCACACTTAATTTTTTAATGATAATGTTTGCCTCGTTAGTATTTTTTAAGCAGATTTTCGCCAATCGCTTAGAGTTGATTCTTGGGTACCCACTATTGAAATCTGCCGAATGTTGGTAACTATCATTCTGAACCGTGAAATTTTATTCATGCATCCATCTCTGGATACTCGAGTGATGGAATAAATCATTTTTTATTTCTGTCATATTGACTTCGGTCTCCTCATCAAAAGGTTCGATATCCACCCGCGTGGTGACGTGGGGCGAACCGGGGCGGAACGGCGAGAACCAGAGCGAACCAGCGCGAACTTGACCGAGCACGGTGTAAGACACCCGGGTAGGGGGTACCCATGGACCGGAAGTAGTCAACAGGAAGTAGTTATCCAAAAGTACCTGAAGAATCAAAAAAAATACCCGCCAAAATTTGAAAAAAAGTCTTTGAAGGTGCAGTTTGGTGACGTCACTACGTAGGTGAATGACTTTTATATAGTAAAAAATGACGTCATCTCAAAGGTGCTGCACCTAAAATACTCATTGAATTGCACTTACATTACTATTAATTCAAGGAGGTATCTCATCGCTACATAGCTGGTGTCTCTTGTGAAGCCCAACATACTCAACCAAGGAAGGGCATAGCCGTGAACCTGTCACTTGTAGTCCGGCCGCCGGCTTATCAATACAACAGTTTGATCTCTGCATGATGTCTAGGAAAATTGAAGATTTCGACATATTCTGTACAGGATTCTTGTGTAAATTGTAATGGGATAGTAAGGTAAGAGTGGGTTTTATTTATTCATACTCGGTCTATGCCTACTAATCTCTGGTGTCTCAACTGGTGAGACGAATTCACCTGATGGTTTTGCTTGTTCTTGGCAACAGCTGGGCTGTTATTGTCTTTCGTCCTACGTCCTAAACTCTGCATTGTGTTAGCTTTAAATGGAATATCAGCACGACATATCTACTGTACTCTGGAATTGAGGGAATGCTCCGTGGGGTCGGAATCCGCCCATCTCTGTTCTATTTTTTTTTAAGGCCGACCGCACTGTGCTATATCTTTCAGCGTTGAGCAAATATAGTAGCAAGGTGGACCAAATAAGAATTGGTCGTTAACAGATTCCAGTGAGAGAAATAGACCACTTCATCTCACTGGGAAGAACAATAAATCATCGAAACAAACTCGTTTATGCCAGGCACAGTCTGGCGGCTCATACGAGAGCAGCGGCCGAAAAGTGTAGTGTCTTCTTTCTTATTCTTAATAGGGACACGGAACAACTATTAGTTCCATACAGAACCACCAATATAAGACTCTTTAAGCTGGAAAGGGAGTTAACTAAAATAACAACGGAGTGCACAAAACCTAGGGAGTAGGGGTGGGGACCACCGAACCGTATCAGCCAAACGTGGTTATTAAGTAGGGCACCGAAGATGGGTCCCAAGGCCACTGCGGATGAACAATCTACACGTTCTCCTACACATCTTAAAGGAGAGGGGGAACACACATAAATATCCACATACACCCACAAGAGCTTTGGCTTGAGAAAGGAAGGGTTTAAATGTGAGAGGGAAGCCAGCATACGAATGTGCTCAGTACCAATAAAGGCATGGCATGAGAGATGAGAGTGAATCTTGCATGAAGATAGTATGCAAAAATCATAGGGTCAAACAACACGACCTTTACAAGCTGGAGGCCTTGTCTAGCTAACCGCAGTACAGTGCAGATTGTTCACTCAAGCTGGGGGAAGATCTACTCAACCTTCAAAGTACAGTGTCCCATACTGTATACCTCACGCCAGTAAAGACGTTTTGTGCGGACAACTGACCACATATTCCTAGTGAAAGACACCCACACATTCCTTAGTCCATTCCCTCAATTGACTTTAAGGGCTGGAGGCATTGGCCCTGTCTTTTCACACGACAGTCCCCCGCGTGCCAACGGAAAGGAATGTCACAACAATGAACCAACGCGATTCCCAGGTCAACGAGACATCGTTTCCGCTGGGTGACCACTCCTAAACTCCTGAGATGTCTGTTATTCGACCACCAGTTGTTTACCTTACCGGCCATCAAGGAAGGAACGCTTGACACACTGGGTGAGATATTAGTGAACACTGACGGAACAGTGTCTGACTCCTGGGCCTGCGATGAATAGAATCATGAGGCTCTGTGCCTGGACTGAGAAAATCATCACCTCTGTTTGTCTGTAAATAACTACCTGTTCTAACTGCCTAAATCTCCACCTGCGCTGTCTCATATTAAGTTATTAAATTGAGGAAGATCTATGCTACTATAAATATCGTAATGTTATATGTTGTCAGCCAGAAAGACACTTCAGGGAGTAGGTCTTGGGGTCAAAAGAGTGAGTCCGGGGAACGGAGGAGGGTTGGCAACATAGACCTACCCCAGCCAGAGCTAAAGAATAATACTGAAGTATTGTGACAGGGGTATGTATTACCCTCCACGTAGCTTGTTACATTCAGCTTATTTAGTAGGTGTCCAGTTCTCACTTGCGGTATAATAGATTAGCGGAAAAACTGCTAGAGAACTTGGGGAAAACTGGCAAAATTTAGGAGAAATGAGCAAGGGAAAGACAGACACATAAATATATGGATGGTATATATGGATTAAAGGAACCAGTTATTATGGGGATAGTATGAGATGGTCTAACATGACCACCATCGATTATCTGCATAGTAGATGATGACGATGTAGATGTAATTCAACAAAATTGTTATCACTTCCATACTCAGTTCCCCTTTGATATAATGTCTCCGACGCTGATGTTATCTGGCCCCGGTAATTTGCATTTATTCATATGTTGTATAACACATTCCACACTTGCCATCATTATTGGTGGTCATTCACATTGATTGTAAATGTGTGTTTCTGATCTACCCTCGTCAACAGGCAACTCTTTTATACATAAATATGGCTTTTGTGTCGTTTAATATCTTACCCTCTTTTGTTGTCACACAGATACTTGCTGTACATTTTCTAATGCCTGTTAATTATCGCTTACTATGCACTTAGTATAGTGTCTTCCAGTTGTTCTTCAATATTCTTGCTGATTGATTGATTGATTGATTTAGGAACCGACATCACATCATTCGGGGCATTCCTATAAGCGCTTCTTCCCCATCATCAACAGCCAGCGAAGAGTTCCAACATCAATAGTTCCCCTAGCACTCTGATTATATGTCCGTCTCGCCTTTCCTCTGAGCGTCGAGCGTCACTCCTCGCGGCCTCATTCTTGCCAGACTCTGGTGATCCATTTGCTCCTCCGAGGTGTACACGTATCCCACAAGGCCGCAACCATGTCTGCCTTGCCATGCATCAATACTCCACCAAGTTTTGCCGAGCCAGCGAATTTGTCCGCCTGTTCATTCCCCAGCACACCGACATGTCCCGGAGAAAAGATCCAGGTGATGCTTGCCACTCGTGACCTCCGAAGCGAAGCAAGCCACTCTGCACGAAGCCTGCCTTTCCTCACCCTCCTCAGCATGCTTTCTAAGTCAGTTACAATCACGATGCGTGTATGTATCGTGTTCTCCATCCAGTGGAAAGCTGCACTGACAGCCTCCACCTCCATTCTTAAGCTAGATGTTGTGGTATCATACGCCAGGCTCTCATGCACCAAACGTCGATTATTAGTTTTTGCTAAGAATCCCCAGGCACTTCTTCTACCTCTCAACACCGAACCATCTGTGTAGATAATCACATCACCCGGGCGAGAAATATCCTGAATTAGTTGCTGGATGTCCACATCCGTGGCCCATGATGGCAACTCTCGGCACTCCCGGCACTCCCGGCTCAATGTGATTATAACTCTGCACAATTCTGACCGCTTCGCTGGCACTCTGACCCACTCTTCTCCTCACCTAATGTTCCCCAAGAAACACACCTGTCTGATCGTATCCTCCACCTAAGCCATCTATGATTGCCCTCTTATCAGTTTGTGACCCTTAACTGCGTCCAGCGCCTCACGCAACGGGTGATCTGTGTCTGCAGCCACTCTGAGGTATGCCTTCGCCTGCATCACCTTGTGCCTACCAGCAACAGTCGGCAGACCAAAGATGTAACGCATACACACTACTGGGGTGTCTCTAGTGCATCCCAGAATGACCCGCATAGCTTCGTTCTGTATGCGCTCTAATTTAACCAGCTGATTCTTTGAGACAGTGATCAGTCCTAATCCTTAATCAGTCAATGAGATTATCAATTGTTGGTATATTGTGAAGAGCATTCTCTGCTCTGTGTCCATTGCAGCTATAGTGCATTGAGTCCCTTTTGAGATCTTGTCACAACCGTCTCCACATGGCCCCTGGAGGACAGACTCCTGTCAAATGTGATTCCCAGATACTTCAGTTTTTTCTCTCTATTGACGCTTCTAACATCTATCGTGAGGCTTGGGACATCAGCTACCATAATCCTGTTGTCCAGAGAGCACCACATAACAGCCGCCTTTTCCGGGTGGATGACAGCACTCATATCAGTGCACCAATCAGAGCTGTTTGCTCCCTATCTCTCCCCTGCCTATATGCTAGAAAAGCAACTGCAAATGTTAGTATCCTTCCAACCCCTGGTGCTTCTAGGTTTGCAATCTTGCTCGTATACACGTTAAAGAGCACCGGTGAGATTGCAGATCCCTGTGGCAGTCCCGGGGTTAAAATATGTGGTTCTGAGGCCCATGCTCCCAGACGGAGAGCAACCCGACGAGAATGCAGGACGGCAGCAATCCAATTCATCAACCAGCTATTGAACCTCTTCTCCATCAGTGCGGTCATCAAAATATCATAGCGAACTTTATTGTACGCATCCTCGATATCATGCGCTGCCGCCATCGTTTCCTATCTACTCTGCAACCCCTCATAAACGTCAAAGGCAAAAGTGGCTGCATTTGACCAGGTATCTTTCCTGGCCTGTAGCTCACCAGACCTCTTGGAAGAAGCTTCCCCCTGTCCAAAAACTCTTGCAGCTTGACAGCGACTATCTTCTCTAAAACCTTCCCAAATGTATTTTGAAGGGTGATGATCCTAAGGCCGCTAAGCTTTGAATGCTCCTTGAATGGTTTTGGGAGAGGGATGAGATAGCTGTGTACCCAATCCTGCGGTACTGAGGCTATCCTAATGCTCTGGTTAAAGCAGTCGGTCATCTGCTTCAGGTCTACATCGCTCAAAACCTTCATGTAGCCATACCATACACCATCGGGCCCTGGTGCCGTGTCTTTTGCCTTTTTCAAAATATGTTTAACATCTTCAACCAGTATGGTGTCTTCATAGTGCATATTCTCCATGATGTCAGATAACTCCTCTCTAACTGCATCCTTGGTATCCGCACCATTATGATTGGTCTGCTCTAAAAATCTCTGGAGAAACGCCTCCCCTTTCTCTTTGTATTTTGTCACGCGCACACCATCATCTCTATAAATTGTCCCCACTGTCATAGGCCGATTTTTTCTTTGCATTTTCTGTGCAGTTTCCAGAATTTTCGCAGTGTTTTATCACCTTCAATCTCCTTCATAAAACATTCCCATTTTACGGTCTTGGCCTCTGCAGCACAGCACTTGAAAACCTGCGTCTTGTCTTTCTTGACATTTTCCGCTGTGTCAACTTCCTCTCGTGAGCTTCCGGGTGTCTGTAGCACTTTCCTTAGCTGCTTCACTGCAGCTCTCTTTGCTTTCCAAGCAGTGTCTACTTCTGGAGTCCACCATGGGGGATGCAAAAAAGGAGTTTTAACAGCCCTGTTGCATGCCCCATCCCTGAGGCGTCCAAGAAGGCTGTCGGTCCACTCATACCGGAAGGTCTTGCGCGCTCTCCCAGCCTTAGCTTTCCTGGATTTAGAGATCAGGCTTGAGCATGGCATGTGATCACTCCCATGGTCATTCAAAACAATTCACTTTACATCAAGGACTGATGACTGGGAGACAAGTGACAAGTCAATAGCAGTGTCTGCATCGCCAGGCCTCATTGCCATTCTAGTCGGCCTATCATCATTTATGCAGACCACATCGGAGTCCACCATGGCATCCGCAAGGGCAATTCTCTGTCGGTTTTCTCCACTACTGTCCCAATTTATGATGTTCCAACTTAAGCCACCAAAGCCATATGGCTGCTCAGAAAAATCACACCTTGCATGGAACCAAAAGATAAACGCAATGCGAACTACAGTGGACAGTGTAATGAACAGCGCAATGACCACTAGGACGTCACAGCCACTTTCACCGGACAACAGGAACTTGTCAACAAAGGATACGTTTTGTGAATTCAGAAGGAAACGGACGTGTTTGTGGTTTTCCAAGGGACGAAGTCATTTTGGTTATAAGAAGTTAAAGGCTGGCAGCGGACTTATTCGGAACTACGAATATATAACGACAGTCGCTGGAATCGCCATGGATAAGTGAACGATCGGCAGCCTCTAGACGAATTGATTCGGCACAAGTGATAACACCAGAGACAGATTGATTCAGCAAAGGTAAATGTTGTGGAGATGATAACGGTTAGACAGAGAACATGCGAAGGTCAGTAAGTACTCGTAGTAACTTAGGCCGCTCGCCAAATTTATTGGGACACTCAGATGTGTGCTATTGCCTGTGTATGTAAGCTCTGCACAACCAGAATAAATCTCACGTGTATTTCGTTTCACGCTGTGTCGGCAATTTGTTGCCTATTGTTGTTGAGCCAAAGATACTATACTGTGAGTCCAGGAAATACGACATGGCAATAGTTTAGGAGGACTTGCATTATAGCACGTAGAGGAACGTTCGGATTGCATATAAATAAACAACTGCCTCCGTTTTATGAAAAATTGCGCTAAAAATATATAAACATGATTAAAGAAAGAGATTGCGCACCGATAACCAAATCCACGCACCGTGCAACACGCACCGGAAAACCGCACCACATTTGAGAACTGCCGGTTTTCCTAACATCAAATTTGTGCCAAAAGAAATTAGTACGAGAAATGTGGAGCAGAGAGTCCCGTGAAGAAATGACTGCCCGACTAAAAAAAAAAAAGTGCACATCAAGTTAACTGCGCAACAATAGCCAACTAAGCTCACCGTGTCACACATAACGGAAGCCACAAACTACAGTCGAATGCAAACATTACAGCAGTTGTAAGGCATCATATATATTACTTGCTCAAATATATTAAGGATTTCTTTTGTCGCACACAAACAACGACACAGAACAGTAAGAAAAAATTATTACTCTAAAAAGATGACGTAATTCATGGTGTCGTCATAAAGTAGGCATTGTTTGAGACACATCATACTTACTAGTTACTTATTCAAGACAGAATGCACACATGCTATTGAATCATACGTAGTGCACATCGCACATGGCATCGCCATCACAAATAGTCAAGCAGTTGTCAACGTAAGTCCAAGAATTAAGATCGGCACTGGGACACTGTTGCTGGCTTGGAGAGACGTAGAAGCAGAATTTCAAGTATCAAGTGGCCATTACAGGATTGCAGGATGTTGGATCAGTCACATTTATTCAACCCACACACACGAAAGAGTTGTCTACATAGATTTTCATCCTCAACACGGCAAACTGAACACTGATAGGCGTTTGATAAGTACTTCACGACAGACAACAAGAAGTAATAGTGCACTTGTCAACTTGTCACTGCATACAGCCTGAAGCAGCACAGTCTACGTTATAACTACGCTGTATAGCTACTGACACCGCCATCGATTAAGTCTACTTCAGAGGTCGATGACAGGCGCTATGCCTTGGGTGTCAGTATTATAAAATATTCAGGAGCAGAATAATCATTGTCAAATTCCAATCACCTACGTAATTCATCTCTATTAATTGACCACGAAGCACGTCAACACCAGTCCATAAGGCCAGTGTAAATTGCTGTTGTTGATTGTTGCGTTCATTCTTTTAATTAGGGGCAGTCATATTAACTAGTTAGCGACGATGACTAAGTTCACAATAAATTAATAAGCGTGGGGTTGGGTGGTTCTCTCCTTAGAATTAGTTAACATTATAGTACTAATTTAAGAAGACGCATATACTTACAATCGTCAGGTCGGTACGAAGCTATTTGTATCAATCTCACGTATTGTAAGTACAATTTGTTGTGTTGTTACAATAGTGCAGTAGTAAGTTAAGGTTGTTTGGAGCTTTACCTGGCATATTGTTAGGCAGAGTTGTTATTGTCTTTTATAAATGTAAATATGTGTTTACGTCACGCGTCACTTCTGTCGTTGGTAACTGTCTAGTGTTATATATTCTTTATACTGAATATATTTTTAATACTTTTTTTCTGTTATTTACATAGGATAAAATTTAGGATAGTTATATAGCAATAAGTTGCTGAATTTTTTTTGGTTCAACTTTACATTGTTGTTGAGTTGCAGTTTACATGTTGTTAAATATTTAATATACTGTGTACTCTGATTTAAATGTACTTGCATATCGTCGAGTCTTTTGCATCTTTTGCACTTCTCTACATTTTTAAAGCTATAGTAATAATAGCTCAGAGGACAACATGTCGACGCTACAAGACTTTAGGAATATAGGAAGAAAGTCTGGTTTGACTGGTCGCGAGCTTGCAAAGTGGGCGAGACAAGAGTTTAAGTCATTCCAATAACATCAGAAGGAAGAACAAAAAGTACAAGCGATTATGGCTGAAAGATTAGAAATGCTAGCAGAAGAGAAAAGAAGGTAACAACTACAAATATATGTGTTCATCATCAACATGTATTAGGGCCACTAGTTCAGCTATTATGGGATTCGATCTCAAATTAATAAACGAAAGTGATTATACAGGTAATATTACTGGTTGCAGAACATTCGGGGGTACCATAGAAACATGCAAGACCGCATGGGTCATAATAGAATGCCCATATTATGAAGGTAAAGTATGTGCAGCAGTATTGCCAAACCCTGGTGCTGGGTTAATAGATGATAATATCCCGAATGCCAACGATGTCGTCCGGAAAGTGTCCGTCGAACACACACCTGACGAGACACTCGCAGGAACCCAAGTCAACATGACGCAGAAAGAAGAAGAAGATAAAAAAGAAGAAAATACGCGAGTAGAGCAGGGTCCATCAACTGCTGACGAACACAATATAACACAACAGAGTGGTGACACAACAGTAAATAATTGTGAACACCAAGATATTCACATGGTAAACGAACCCAAACATGAAGAAATAAATACTTCATCGATGAGTATAACTGATGATCAAAAACAAGTCAAGCGTGATTACATATCTTTAAATGACATCTTTTTGAAACACGCCAAAAAGAAACCAAAAGCTACACGCACTGGTTGTTACACGCAAAAGTTGCATGCACAACACGCAAAACCATTGAACAGTCAAAATGGGATATTATAACCATGGTTGTTGCTCAAATCATGACCTTGGTTATGCCAACCATATCACAGGGTATATACGTCGTCATGAACACGTACGCACGAACAAAGAGATATGTTATTTGTGCCAGTACAAACATGTTCGCACAGGTCAAGATACATATTGCAAACGGGTTCATAAAAATAAACATGCAGATCATGCACACAGAAGTCAAGAAGTGTAACATAAATATGCACACAAAAGTCAAGAAGGGTATCACAAACATACACACAGAAATCAAGAAGTGTATCACAAACGTACACATAGAAGTCATGATGCGTATAACAAACATGCACACTGAAGTGAAAAGGTATGCAAAATACATGTACTCACAATCAAAGACATACATTGCTTGGGGCATTGCAACTATCCATTCACAAGTTAAGAGAAGATATACCCATGCCAGAAAGAAACTTATAAATTGGTTAAAAGAAACTAAGAAATACACCACAACTATTTGTACGCAATTCAAAACATAGATTGTAAACTTTAGCGTACAAACAAAAATTTACTTTAGGCACTTGATTGATAAATGCAAAGAACATTACAGAAAACAAACTACACTTATCTTTGCTTACTATAGTTACTTGTCTTTTTTCCGGGACAGGTTTACCAAACATACCTCATTGCAGCGTATGCATTACACAGTATACTCAAGAGTCAGAACTATAACATTGTATCAAGCAACAAAGTTACAATGTACAAATATTGGCATGCGTGCAGAAGAGAGATTCTATAGGTTTGAAACAAAGAAAGAGAGAAAGAAATAGAATAAAAGGAAGAATAAAAGAAAAAAATAAAGAAAAATAAAATGGGATGAATGTGAATGTTAGGCTCATATCAACACTTAGTACACTACAGACACAGTAGGGTCTTACTTAGTTATTCCAAGTGGCACTGATATACAGCTATATTTATCAGAATTGTCCACATTATCTTGTAGTTCTGCAATTCATATTAGAAAATAGTTCTCTGTTCTGTGGACAATTATTATTAATTATATCTATGTTAGAGAACAATAATAATTTTTATGAATATTAGCTGGTTCCAATATTTATTCTTGTTGAATCAGAATGGTATATTATATTTATGATTTATTTCGTAGAAGTCTTGAATCTTTAAGACTATATTTATGATCTGCGAGATTTTAGTCAATTTTCTTAAAGATCTTCGTAGTTGATTGTAAATAGGTAGGTCTGTTTCATAGTTATTCGTTTTGTTTCTTAATGTTTATCTATATTTGTTCATAGAGGTTAGAAAATTTGATATATATTACAAATGCACATAATTAAATAACAATGTACATAGCAATCAACAAGTTAGTATACATTTGTAGATTACATATTAGTAATCAGATAGATACATATGTGTGGAATTTGCCCATTATTTTCAGGGACATCATGAAGTGATGAAGTGACTGACTTGTGTTGCGACATTTGGAAACGTGTACTTTTCGTGTGTCCAGACGTCAATTGCAAGATCACTGAATTTAAACGTTGCGTGTCCTTTTTTTCAATCCTACGTCGAATGGACATCCGATTGTGTCAATATTGCCAAGATTTATAATATGAAGGAATAAGTATTTTCTTCTAGACAATTTGTGTGATTATTTTAATTTAGGTGACTACCAGGCGGGCTTTAGACAAAACAGATCAACAATAGATCAGATATTTATCTTACGTCAAATAGCCGAGAAACATTGGGAATATAAAAGAGATCTCCATAACATTTTTGTGGATTTTAAAAAGGCTTATGATAGTGTCCATAGGAATAGTCTATGGAATGCTATGCAGGAATTTGGAATACCAAGGAAGTTAATCAACATGACCAGACTATGCATGGAAGATACTTATAATATAGTAACATATAAAGGCAGGAAATCAGACCCCTTCCAAATAACATCTGGCTTGAAGCAGGGTGATGCACTATCGCCGCTACTCTTCAATCTGGCTCTAGAGAAAGTTGAAAGGAAGGTAAAGGAGGAATGTGATATTGGAGGAACATCCAAGCTGCTTGGTTATGCAGATGATATAGATATTATAGGGCAAAGTGAACAAAAGACATTGGAAATATTGACTCACTTAAAGGAAAAAGCCCAACAGATGGGGCTGGTTATCAACCAAGATAAGACAGAATATATGGTAATTTCAAGAGACGGAATGGCTAGAAACTCTGGCCACATACAAATAGATAATATGACCATTAAAAGAACGGAAACATACAAATACCTGGGTACGATCTTCAACTGCTCCAACATCATAAGGGAAGAAATACAAACTAGAATCAACTCTGGAAATAAGATATACTATGCACTACAACATCTACTAAAATCAAAGGCGCTATCTCGTAACACCAACATCACAATATACAAAACACTGATCAGACCAGTTGTGCTGTATGGCTCTGAAACCTGGAGTACAACGAAAGGAGACGAAGCCTTGTTACAAACCTTTGAGAACAAAATTTTAAGACGCATCTTTGGACCCATTAGGGATACACAAAGTGGAGAGTGGAAAAGAAGAAGTAACAAAGACATTTATGATCTGTTTAAGTCCCCGCTAATCACTGGTATCATGAAGGCTAATAGACTACAATGGCTGGGGCATATAGAAAGAATGGAAGATAATAGGGAAACAAAACTCGCTTACACTCAGGAAATAAATGACCGTAGACCCCGAGGTAGACCAAGAAGGCGGTGGAGAGATAATACATGTACAGACCTACACGCACTTGGAATCAACGACTGGCAAGAGAAGGTCCACCAGAGAGACGAATGGAGACGGATTGTATTTGCAGCAAAGAACCTCAATGGCTCGGAATGCTGAAGAAGAAGATTTTAATTCACGATTTGAACATTGGACTTGCTTTATCGTAATTTTGGCTTATTTGATATGAACATACTGATTTGTGTAATTTTAGGAACGGTACATTAGTTGGTTATGATATGTGTAATTCCATTAACAGAGTGAATTCCATTAGTTTATTATTATATTGAAATAATTACGGTTGTTAAGTAATTAATGGTTAACTAGTTATAGATGATAATTAGCAATGAAGTGTTCTTATATATTCGTTCGAGGGCCAGGTCATATATATTGCGCCATTACATTAAGTACACAGAAGTGAATGCGATCCTTGGTCATAGGAAAAATCACTGGAGTATAAGCTACACTTATGGCATGGCATGTACCTCTCCTACACATATGTCTTACAAGAAACGCCTAGTGAATATAACCTGCGACATTATTGAGAACTAGCTGGTATTGATTATTTGGTACTTGTGGTTACCCTCGTCCACAACTCCAGGTTTTATCCTAGAGTGGGGACACTTGTTCGTTTAAACAAGTTAGGGACTTATTATAATTGTAATTAGTTAGAACGGCCCTCCCTTAGCACGACGTTCACCGTGGGTGTGAACTGATGGGCGTGTCCGTTATTTGTATGTTTAAAGGGTAATTAACAGGGGCTATTGGTCGTATTCAGCTCAATATTTACTCATTTGTTGGCAATGTTATTCGGCATAGTTGGTTATCACAAGGTGTATATTTACATATATGTATTAAGGAGTTAAATGATAAGATCATTTATTGCGGGGGGGGGGGGGCATAATGCCATATGACTGCTCAGAAAAAGCACACCTTGCATGTAACCAAAAGATAAACGCAAGGCGAACTACAGTAGACAGTGTAATGGACAGTGCAATGACCACTAGGACGTCACAGCCACGTTCACCGGACTACGAGAACTTGACAACAAAGGATACGTTTTGTGAATTCAGAAGGAAACGGATGTGTTTGTGGTTTTCCAAGGGACGAAGTCATTTTGGTTATAAGAAGTTAAAGGCTGGCAGCGGACTTATTCGGAACTACGAATATATAACGACAGTCGCTGGAAACGCCATGGATAAGTGAACGACCGGCAGCCTCTAGACGAATTGATTCGGCACAAGTGATAACACCAGAGACAGATTGATTCAGCAAAGGAACATGTTGTGGAGATGATAACGGTTAGACAGAGAACATGCGAAGGTCAGTAAGTACTCGTAGTAACTTAGGCCGCTCGCCGAATTTATTGGGACACTAAGATGTGTGCTATTGCCTGTGTATGTAAGCTCTGCACAACCAGAATAAATCTCACGTGTATTTCGTTTCACGCTTGTTCGGCAATTTGTTCTCAAATTATCGTTGTTGCCTATTGTTGATGAGTTAAAGGTACTATACTGTGAGTACAGGAAATAAGACGTGGCTATAGTTTAGGAGGACTTGCATTATAGCACAATTCCCTGTCGGTTTTCTCCACTACTGTCCCAATCTCTTTTCCTCGCGTTGAAGTCTCCACATATGAGTAGCCTATCACCTGGTAATTCCACCAATTCCTTTAGTCAGTCCTATTGTTCCTTTCTGACAAAATAGTCCACTGTGGCATATATATTTATGATGTTCCAACTTAAGCCACCAATCTCCATTTGTATACCATGGACCTCTCTTGCACTGTGATTCCACTTGCTCAAGTCAAGTACCACATGCTTTACTCCTTTCTTCACAAGCAGACCTTGCCCATGTCTGTTCTGCCCAGTTGGGTTTATATAACTGGCGTACCAAGGGCAATGGTATATGTCTGTATTTAACTCCTGGAGCATGAGGACATCAAAATCATATATTAACTTTTCCAATACAGGATCTCTCTGCCTGGCACTACGACTGTTCCAGTATCCCACTCTTACATGGTTGAAACCTAGTCTATCCACTTTTCGTCTTGTTTTTCTGGCGCCTGCCCTCCTATTTCTATGCCTTCTTCTCACACCATTGCCTCGCATTCTCCTCCTCACTCTCGCTAACCTCTGAGAGATGTGTCAAGAGCAGAGCAAGTGCTCCGTAGCTCCGTCGACGATTCTCGTGTTTAATTAAATCCATAAGCAAAGCTTGGATATTGCAGGACATAATGGGTCACCCTAGCATTACCTTCTTACTAGGGAAGGGGCAGGGGATGTCTCTCAGGAGTCCATACGACTGGCGCCTCCCCGCCCGCATACCAGACGTTCCACGTTCACGACCAGCTCACCCGTGGCCATTCAGTCCTCGTCACGTCGGTCCACTTTAAACTTGGGGGTTTATAATCGGAGTTTTCCATCTCCTAGATTGGCCGCTGTAATAGATAACGGGCCCAATCTAACAGGGGGCAAGAGGTTCCAGAGCCTCATTTCTGGCGAACACAGTAGATACATGTATACGGGGAACAAAACCAATGCCATACAATATATATCAAATAGTACATAGTCAAAGTCACTACACAATGGAAACATAACTCTCGATGGTAGATAGTTGAGCAAAACACAAAGCAGTGACGACATCAGTTATCTGGTTCACTTCACACGTTTAGCTCTGTAGTACACCATGCTGACGGTACAGTAGTGACCAGATCACACACTGACACAACCTCTAAATAATTAACCATTATTCGTTCGCTGCTCTACATATATGTAATATTTCACTATACAATCGGTTATATTCATCTTGTATGTAAACTGCATTGACTTTGCTACGATGAAAATACACGGGGCAATCTTGTGAGGATCATAATAATCACAATGTAGGGGAAACAGTAAAAGACTGACACTTTGTATATCACACGCATGTGCATCTAATCGGTGTTACGACAAATGCAGAGAAGAAGCGAATTGTGATACCGGGAATATCTCAATGACATGATCAGGTGTATCCATTTAAAGTACTTAAAGACATACACGGGACAATGTTACTGTTCATAACGAGTATTTTGTAACGGTGCAATAACTTGACTTACTTGAGGGAAGAACTGTAGAAAAAAGAAACGCTACATTATGTTTATGTATGTATGTATGTATGTATGTATGTATGTATGTATGTATGTATGTATGTATGTATGTATGTTTGTATGTATGTATGTATGTATGTATGTATGTATGTATGTATGTATGTATGTATGCATGTATGTATGCATGCATGCATGCATGCATGCATGTATGTATGTATGTATGTATGTATGTATGTATGTATGTATGTATGTATGTATGTATGTATGTATGTATGTATGTATGTATGTATGCATGTATGTATGCATGTATGTATGTATGTATGTGTGTATGTATGTATGCATGCATGCATGTATGAATGAATGAATGTATGTTTGCATGCGGTGGACCTGTGTTGGCGTGCTGGGAAACATTTGCAACATTATATCGGCACAGCTTCACACTACATTAGAGATCTCCTGTTTGCGGACGACCAAGCACTATATTATTTAATCAGAAGCTGAATTACAAGACCACATGAATATTCTAAACGAAATTTGTAGGAACATAATATGAAAATTAGCACAGGTAAAACAGAGGTATTGACTATAACTAAAGAAGAAAATGCAATAACGATTCACCTAAATAAGTAAAGAGTTTCAAGTATCTTGGAAGTATAATATCATCAAATGGGAAATCAGAAGACGAGATCGAAAATAGATGCACAAAGGCAAACCAACGCATTGGAAAAATGGCACCAATACTAAAGAACAAACATGCATCAATAAATGTTAAGAAAGCACTTTACAGCACATTATTCCTGCCAACTCTGGTACCAATGCCAGTCCTGGACAATAACAGGAAAAGTGAAAAGAATAATCACAACAACAGAAATGAGATTTATCAGAAGAATACTCAATGTATCAAGTAGAGATAATATCAGAAATCATGACTAAAGTGGGGGTTATAGCTGCACTAGATTTTATTAGAAGGCAGCAAGTCAAATGGTTTGGCCATGCAAGTAGGTTACCAACTAACAGCATACTACAACAAGCAATGATGTACAGACCAGAGGGAAGCAGATGAAGAGGCCGACCACGTAAACGATGGACGTAGGGAATATCAGAGCCTATGGGAATATCCATTCATGGAGCTTATAATCGGGCACTCTCCCGGTGTTTATACTTCACCTCGACACAGCAAGTTACAAGAGGAACACGATGAGATCATTCGCAACTGCGTGCGCTAACAAGGCAGGTCACCTAAGCAAGTCACGAAGCCTGATACGGGGAAAAATGGCCCGTGGCAAGAACATCAAAAGGCACGTGGCAACCAAGATGTGCAGCGTGGGAGTCGACAAGAAGACAAGCGGAGAGAATATGCCTGCAAGCTGCAGCAAACAACAAGAACCTCAAGAAACCTCTAACGAAGCTACCTCGAGGAAGGACGACGACAACCGACCACTAACAAGCGCCAAACCTACTGAGAAGCAGAGGGAGGAGAAAGACACAAGAGTTGGAAAAACCGACTCACTGACATTCAAGTGGGTTGTCGAGCGTATTCATGTGAAGCTATCTGACGAAGAAATCCTCAAGCAGCTTCGAGAAGAGAATCTCCACATCCGATTCTTGAAGGCGGAGCGGCTACTCACCTACTCCAAGATTCCTACAACCTTGGCGGTGGTGACGACAGAAGGCAGTGAGATGCCGACCACAGTATCAATCAACAAGAAAATACAACAGCCAGAGAAATTCATCCCAAGAGTCAATCATGTCGCAAAGACGGAAATCTTCCGGTACTGCGCCGATCATGAGGAAGAAACCTTTAGGCAGCAGCTTCGAAAACGCGATAGTGAAAACAGGCACAAGCTGGAAAATTTAAACGTCGAAAAGCTCCTACAGAAAATACACAAAAAAGGAGACAAAAATACCAAATAAAAAGTCCTTTTAAGGACTGCAACCGGTCAAGCCAGGAACCTGCGCCAACAAAGAAAACAAGAGGAAACATGCACAAAGGACAGCCGCCGACCGATCCCCCAGCTGGAGTGGGATTACGAAAAATCCTTATAAGGACTTCAGCCAGTCAAGCCAGACGAGCAAGGAGCCTACTCAAATAAAGAAAAACCCCAAGAACAGACGAGCACAAGGGTAGCCGCCGACCGACCCCACCGCTGACGTCACAGACACAAACGATACATAACCAGTCCGAGATAGGACTCACAAAACAATAATTAGGGTGAATAAACCCACAAAACCACGGATCTCAACAATAACCACAGCTGATGAAGCAGGTTAGACGAGGCCGAATTTGGAATTTTTCTTTTTGAAAATTGGAAATGAAATTGGAATTAGAAAAGAGGTTGTTGTGTTCGAACTTTTGCTGATGTGTGATGGATATGTATTGGATGGATCCTGCCTTAATTCATGAACGATTATATGTTTATTTCTTCATGAAACTTGTTCCACATGTAGAAGTGGTCAATTAATGATCACCATAACTGCTGGTGAAGGTGTTCGAACTATTCCCCGGTGGGAGCAAAAATATGAAAGTGGACACTGGTGAACCAGATCTGACATGAGGAGAATAAAGACCAACTTTGCATTTCGGACATGGGATGATTGCTTTACAAGCTGACCGTATAACAACATGCCTTTATCTCAACAAGCCTTTTGTATTATCGTGATGCCTGTGACTTAACTGGATGACATCGTTTCAACTTGCCTGTGACTTAACTGGATGACATCGTTTCAACTAGATTCATCTGTCTCAACAGGATGAACTTATCTCAATCTAATGCCTCTATCATAACATATATATGTTACACCATAGTTTTGTCACCACAGGACAACTTTGTCTAATTCTGATGACCTTACCTTACTGTCTTTGTCTTTCATGAGTCTATATCTTTATGACATCATTTCATCAATGGAGAGCAGGTGTTGATCCATGTGCTAATAACATGCTCAATACATCAGGTTCCATCACCGGAGAAGCGGGATTGGTGACTTAGTAACATCTTCCATCGTTCTCTTTTTTTCTGATGTTTGTGAGATTTCGATTATGATGACCTGTTATTATATTTCAAATGTGTACAGAGGTGTTTTTGCAGTTTTATATTTCCAGGAGCAATGGATGGCTTGGAGTGGCCTGGAGTTCAGGAGGTAGCCCTTCTGAATTGCCAACGTGACAAATGAAAGGGTCCGAGCGATACACCGGATCTTTGGCGGGTCTTCAGTTACTTCATTCACTACGTATATATCCAGAAGCCCGACATTATCGTCTGAATGTTTGCATAAAGAATAAGTATACTCAAAAAGGAAACCCGCCTCATAGTAACACATCACATTCAAGGACAACACAACATCGTTTCCTCTGTTGCAAGACTTACACTTGGAGTGCCATTACTTTTTATCAGACCAACAAGTGGAGTATGAGGTCTGAAATTCAGATCCACTAAACTGAACTAAATGGACAATCGACGTCATTCTATAAAAGCTGAATAATTCACCTTTTGGATCCCCCAAGAGAATTGTTACGTGTCAAGACTGCTTGCCCTCAACACCCATAGGCCATGGTATACCAGGACACGTATCCCATGTTCTCAGATATAAAGTTTATACCAGCAAAGCCCTAGAGCAAAGCCACAGAAGTGGTATTTTAACAGTGTTAACACCAAAGGGGCTGAATACAACATCTTATTCCATTGGATAATTAATGTGGAAGAAAGAAATGTTTATCATTGTTCGCTACGAATGTATCTGCTTCACTGAAAGTCAACCAGTATAGTCAGAAAATGGTATTACCTATGTCTATAGCCTACAGCTGAATTGGAGAGAGAGAGAGAGAGAGAGAGAGAGAGAGAGAGAGAGAGAGAGAGAGAGAGAGAGAGAAAGAGAGAGAGAGAGAGAGAGCCAGGATATAACTGATTTGTAGAATGGCCTAGGTGTCATGAATCTTGTCTTGCTGAAGTGTCTTATTGATGTGAATTGAAATTGTCCGGATCTTATGACTCAGAGTGCTGGAGGGTCGTCATCCTTTTTATCGTTCACTATGGATTGAGGAATTACCTTCTGCCCAGCCTGAAGAGGAATTTCTAATTTTGGTTGCTGACCACTAGCCTCAGCTTCACTGGGTCATACAGTTGACAGATGATTTAACTAATAGTTAGATCCACTCAGTATATCACATCATTGGAATAAATAACATGGTGAAGCCAGGATTGTTGACAGTGATGTGGAATTTACATAAACCAAATCATTGAAATGGGATTTGGTATAGAGGAAGAAGCTTTCCCAGTACTATTTGGGGAAATGTTTTATTATAATCTGACTCTATAGTGATATGAACATGGGTGACTGCTATCATCATTAAGCACAGAGATTCGAAGATTATTGAGTTAATGATAGTTGGTTGGTGTTTGGATTTATGTTGGGGGAAACCATATAACATTTTACACTGAATTGTCATCCATGTGTTTGAAATATTGGTTGGGTAATTGATATCCACAGGCCAAACAAGGTTCCAAAGTGGTGGAACCTACCACTTGTCTCAATATATTGTCGTGTTGAAACCTGGAGTTAGTGTTGATAAATTGTGGACGTTTTGTTCAATAGTTGTTGCCGGTGTAATAGAGACGCGATGACTCGCTGTCTTGGGGGAGAAGCTGTTCAGTGTTTTTCTGTGGATTCCTTATGGAAATTCCCGTGAAATTCGTGTGGATAGTGTTTTTCCTTTGGATTATGTGATGTTATTTCGTGTTCGTTAATTGGAAGTGTTCAAAAGAAGCCACGGAAGGCAGGTGGTGGATGAAATTATGAGGGCAGCCGACAGATATTTGTTGGTTATGGTCTCGAGTTTCGCGACGGCAAGCTTTCTCTCTTTCGAGGGACACTGATTGCGGTCATCCGGCCAGTATGGTCACTGCCATAGAGGAAAGCAACGGCAAACTACCTCTTTGAAATTGCCTAGTTTATTATGATTCGCTTAAAGACTGATCATCGCAAGACAAGGACAGAGACATTAAAATTAGGAACATGGAACGTTAGGACGCTAAACAACGACGGAAAATTAGAGAACATAACACAAGAAATTCAAAGAGAAAAAATTAATATATTAGGTATGTGCGAAACGAGATGGACAGGAGCAGGCATCAAGATACATAAAGATTTTAAGATTATTTATTCTGGAGGTGAGGATCGGCATGGGGGAGTGGCAATAGTTTTGGACCGGAAAACATCAACGTCTGTTCAGGGATATTGGGCCGTGTCGGACAGAGTACTACTAGTTAAATTGAGTGGCAGACCTTTTAACATAAATATTATTCAAGTATATGCCCCAACAGGAGAGTCCAGTGAAGATAGTGTAGAGGAATTTTATAATGACATAGAGTCTGCCTTAAAGAAATGTAAAAATTCAGAAATAAACATTATAATAGGGGACTTCAATGCAAAAGTAGGAAATCAAGGGGATAGATACACAGTAGGAAACTATGGTTTAGGAGAGAGAAATGAAAGAGGATACAGACTAGTAGAGTGGGCAAAAGAACAGGAAATGATTGTAGGAAACACCTGGTTCAAGCAACACCCTAGAAGATTATGGACCTGGAGGAGTCCTGATAGCAGGATTAGAAACCAGATTGACTACATTCTCATTAGCAGAAGATTTAGAAACGCCCTAACAGTAGCAAAAACAGTTCCCAGTGCTGACTGTTATAGTGACCACAGATTACTCACAGGAACATTGAGGATAAAGTTGAAGAAAGTCAAGTATACAACAGGGAACACTAAATATGATTTGTGTACATTGAGTAATGACAAGGAAATACAAAACAAATTCAACATAGAAGTACAGAACAGATTTGAAATATTGTCTGATCTAGAGATCCTATTCCAGGATGTGGATGATCAATGGGAAATGTTAAAGAATTCAATCAATATGGCTGCAGAAACAACTATTCCAAAATTAAAGAAGGTGGGTCGTAAGAAATGGATGACTGAGGAAATTTTACACTTAATGGAAACAAGAAGACTCAACAAAAATAATCCTGCCAAATATGAAGAAATTCACAGACAAGTCAGAATATTATGTAGGAAGGCAAAAGAATCATGGCTTGAGGAAAAGTGCTTAGAAATTGAAAAACAACACAACAGTCAAAATACCAAATTAGTGCACAAAATGATTCAGGAACTTACCAATAAAAGAACAAGTACATCAACAGGCTGTCTAAGAACTAAAGATGGCAAAATCATAATAGAAAAAGATCAGATTCTACATGTATGGATAGATTATGTGAAAGACCTGTATAATGATAACAGAGAGGAACAGTATGCTATTAGATTTAATAATGAAGGACCAGCAATTTTAAAGATGGAGGTTCAAAATGTTCTTAAGCATATGAAAGCTGGCAAGGCCCCCGGTGCAGATAACATCACAACAGAAATGATTAAAGCTTTAGAAGAATTTGGACTAGAGCAAGTCACTAGACTGCTGAACACTTTATATGATACTGGAGATATACCTTCTGAATTATGTAATTCTGTATTTATTGCAATCCCAAAGAAATCAGGAACCTTAGAATGTGATCAACATAGAACAATTAGTATAATGAGTCACATCACAAAGATTTTGTTACGAATTATCATGCAAAGAGTGAGGAAGAAAATACAACCTGAAATAGGGGAAGAACAATGTGGTTTTGTAGAAGGAAAGGGTACAGTAAATGCTGTGTATATGCTGCGAACAGTTATTGAACGTGCTTTAGAAGTAAACAAGGATATACATCTTTGCTTTATTGACTACACAAAGGCTTTTGATAGAGTAAGACATGTCAACATTGTGGATATGCTTGCAGATCTACAAATTGATGGGAAAGACATTAGACTTATAAAAAACATATATTGGAAACAACAAGCTGCTATAAGAATTGATAATGAAGTAGGACAATACCAACCTATTAAGAGAGGTGTTAGGCAGGGATGTGTAATGTCTCCAGATCTTTTTTCCTTATACAGTGAAAATATTTTCAGAAATGTAGAAGACCTAAATGGAATCAGCATTGGAGGACGAAACATAAATAACATTAGATATGCAGATGATACAGTATTGATTGCAGACAATGCACAGGATCTGCAACAATTAGTAGACGCTGTGGTTGTACACAGTGAGCAGCTGGGGTTGGAATTAAATTGTAGGAAGACACAGGTTATGGTCGTCACTAGGAAGAACGAAGTACCACAATGTAATATACAAGTAAATGGGAATATTCTTCAACAAGTGAATCGGTTCAATTATCTCGGAACAGTCATAACATCTGATGGCAGATGCCTTGAAGAGATTAGAACAAGAATCGCCATTGCGAAAGTAGCCTTTAGCAAGATGAAAAACATTCTGACCAATAAATTGATGTCAATTGAAACGAGAAAAAGAGTGTTGAGGGGATACATAGAGCCTGTTCTTTTGTATGGATGTGAAACTTGGACAATGTGCAGTCAAGCTGAAAAACATCTGATGGCTGCAGAAATGTGGTTTCTGAGGAAAATGCAAAGAATACCATGGACAGATAGAAAAACCAATGACCAAGTACTACAAGAGACAAATGAAAATCGTAGATTGATTAGAGAAATTAGACGTAGACAGTCAAAATTTTTTGGACATGTTATGAGAAGAAATGGACTGGAGAACTTGGTGACAGCTGGCAAGATCGAGGGGAACAGACCAAGAGGAAGACCGAGAGGAAAATACCTGGATGGCTTGGCCACATGGCATGGACGAGACAGGAACACTGAGCTGATCCACGACTCTGGTGATCGAGTGAAATGGCGAATCATGACCGCCCACGCTTTCCGGCATGGCACATGATTGATTGATTGATTGTTGTTCACATTTGTTATGTAATATTGTGTTACAGTTGGGTTGTGATCTTAGTGAGGCGGGATCCATACATAAGTACACATTTTTGTACTGGAGTGAGTTTAATGTTTCCTGTAGTGTCTTTGGTAGATTTCCATGATCACGTCTTTTAGGGGAGGCCCTTTATTTAATAAATTTAGTGTGGGACTTGAATATTTTCTATCTTGGTCTTCACGATGGGGTTAGAAGCCATTCAATGGCCTCCTCAAGAAGGTTAATTTAAACTGTTAACCCACCTTATCCGGGATTCCCTAGACATTAGCCCAATAATATATTTTACCATACAACAATACTATAATTTGACGTTTCACAGCTGAAATAAAACCCACCACTCTGTTTCTCGGAGAATGATTAAAGTGCAGTCCTTAACCCCTAACCCACAGAAGTACGATTGTTGTCTGTAAACAGTTCTCTACAAACTACTATCACTTTTGAAGACCTGCTTTTTTTCGCAAGAAAGACATCTTTTCTTCCAGCATGTAGAGTATTGGTTAATTCTTAAAACATTAAAAAAAAAAAAAAACGCTACGCCACTGAACTTGAGCCATGCCATAAAACTGCCTGGTTCCACGTGAAATATGAGGAGGCGCATGGGCGGGCACTTAGTTGGCGAATTTGTTTGACAGCAGCGCGATGATATAGCAGGCATCTAAATGTCATCAACAGGTTGGTCCTCCCGACCTTCTCTGCGTAATCATTGGATGACATCTCCGTGCCCTGTCTTCTCATTGGATGACCCCGATTGGGCGGAGTAATAATTTTATACCACGTCAACAGGCCATAGTGGAAAACTATATAATTGGACTTTCATGCGCGTTCAGCAGCCTCTATTGAGTGGACAGAACAAGGTGGTATGCTAATGACAATGTCGTATTGTAATATTGATGCACTTCTTTATTTGTATTGTATCCCACTTTGGGGCATTGACCCTCTATAACTCCAACCCGTTCCTATCATTAGCTATCGCATGTAGCTTGGTCCAGTTCCCGCTCCATATTTTGCTTTGTAATGTCTATGTAGCTTCACCGCGAGTTTTATGCCTTCCTGATTTATGTTGCCATATTTTCAAACACATACCTTCTAATTACACTTCTAGTTATACAGGTTTTCTCAATGTATGCCCTATTCAGTTCAATGTCATCGTCTTTTCTTCACCTCTTTATTCATTTGTATTTGTCTTGTTCACTGCTTGAGCTCCACATTGGCAATTCAGTCCTGCCATCCTTCGTCTTCCAGTGTCAATATACACAAATTAATACATGTTTATAGTTTACTTGTAATTGTTTTAGTCGCTCTCAATTATTCTTAATTCTTAATTAGCATACCGGTGCCGCTCTCTATTGTTGTCATCCTCATTGTTGAGAACATACACATTTCCTGACGAGACATACACTTTTGGGTTATGATGCTGTCCATGAGCCGGGTCTCTCAATGTTCATATTTGGTAGAATGTCAATATTTGTATTCTGCTCGAGGTGAAAGCAACCATTCTGTTGTTTGGAGGACAACACTGCAACACACACTGTGTTCATTACGGACTCAAGTAGTATGCGTGGTACGGTGGAGAAAGGGATATTTAGTGTGGAATCGCTCACCTCGTTTCAGAAGTCACAGATTGTGAGAACTGTATGGAGTTTTTGTCCTGGCCAATGTGGAGGTGTGGGGGAATGTACAGTCTGATAGGCTGGCAGGGAATGCACCTCTTTTTGGTAGATTACCTATGGAGAAAGGAGAGGTGATGTGGGCCTGTGGGAGCAGGTGGAGAAGATGGGTAACTGATTAAGAAACCGTACGTGGAAAGGATGCGATTGTGGGGGATTGGTAGGAGTTTTGCGAGGGAAAAATAGGTGCACTTGTAATCAGATATCGTTGGGAACGATTAGTAGTGTTCCTTTTCGCTGGTTATAGAACGAGGGGGCGGAGCGAGTATGGGACTGTCCTGAGTGCAGTAAGGTCAGTTCTTAGCTTAACTCAACTCAGCTTCTGCTCGATCCGCGGTATTTTAACATTTATCCTGTAACATTTCATGTCAAAAAGTAACAACTTTCATTCTAAATATTGTTAATTCTAAATATTGTTAATTAATGAGTCATATACGTCTGTGACAACAAGAAAAATACATTCAGCTGATGTCCTTCGGGGCGATGACGTCACGCTGACTAGCCCTTATCTAACGACTATGTAATAGAACAGAGGGAAATCGAGATTAATTACAGCTCCATTGTTTTGCGAAGATGGTCTGCGATAATAATACATCTTCGTATAGTGCATGTCGCGTTACGTTTCTGTTGTGTGTGTGTTGTGTGTGTGTGTCTGTTGTGTGTGTGTGTGTATGTATGTGTGTGTGTGTGTGTGAATGGGCGTGAGCTGACTTCTGTCAAGATATCTTCTTTACGTCTTTTACCAAACCATGATGTCTTCCTGCACTGTTCATCTATGAAACCCTATATCTGCTGTTTCCACATAATTCCTCATTAGTCTGCTTATTGCCCGCGATCCACATCCGTACATCATAACTGGTTTCATATATACCACAAGGTTGTTGATTCAGCGATACGTGAGCAGGGGGTATGAATGACATGTCTGCCCATAGCTTCTGCTTCACGTTCTCCCAATCATATCTAATACTCATATTACTCCGTGTCATGGTGTCAAGCTGGCATTGTCTGCCCCTGCCTCTCCCCCTTCAAATGTGTCTTTGAAATCATGCACTTCAGCCTTTTTACTCTCGTTATCTGATCAAAGGATGTGCCAGATGGCATTCGGAATAGCATGTCACAGATTTCAGTTGTATGTACGCATCCGAATACGCCAGAGTAACAGGTAATGAACACGCAGACAAGCAGCGAATTACATCACCATTTCAAACAGGAAGATGCATAGACGGGCAAATGTTGTTAATGTAATAGGGATACTGTTGGCGGATACTGAGGATAAACAGATACTAGCCAAACAACATGAACTGGAAGTGATGCCTCGACAAGCACGTCAATGCCGTTATCGAGGTTAAGATAGGAGATAACATAACCAGATACCCATGGGAACAGTGATGTGAGGTGTTAAAGATAATAAATGAGAATAAGGACAAATTTTACTAAGGGTATTCCGGATGTAATTTGGTCTCATTCCCAAACACGCCCTTTAGAGGAAATAATATACTGGCTCAAGAAACCCCCAAGCATTGAACAAGGCAAGAAAAGTGTGCAAGTTCAACACTAATATAAAAGAAATGTTTCCTATAGAAGGCTGGGAGACCCGGGAAGTCTACCACAGACACCCGAGTAACTACTCACTCTACCAAGAAGGTGTGTCTATGTGTAATTCTCCCGCCCACATTTAATCTCCCCCCACCCACCCACACACAAACACACACACACACACACACACACACACACACATATATATATATATATATATATATATATATATATATATATATATATATATACAATGACAGGTATCAACTGCCATGCGCAACCACAGTATTACATAACAGATGCGAACAACCACTGTCATATGCAACAACTGTAACACATAACATATGAGAACAACCACTGTTAGGCTAAAACAACACAATGAATCACTGTATTACATAACAGATGGGAACAACCACTGATAGACAACAACAGCAACCATAGATTGACTATACACATCAACTTTGGAACAAGACGTTCACAATGAATTAACTTCAAGGCTTTGTTAAACAAACATCAGACCACTGTATTGTGTAAACAATTGGGTCCTGGAAAAACCCTGCTGGTTGAACCATGGAGACATCTTCATGAACAGCAATGATCATATGAAAGGTATCTACCTCATGTTATGCAACCAAAACAGTCCTCCCCAAAAATCCCCAAAAAGGTTCACAACAAACAACAGGTGTCACACACACACAAACTAAAACCAACCCGCTGTATTGTGAAATCGTCTGTGTCCTCGAAAAACCCTGCTGGTTGAACCATGGAGACATCTACATGAACAGCAATGATCGTATTTAAGGAAACTCACAGGTTTTGCAACCAAAACAGTCCTCCCCAAAATCCCCAAAAAGGTTCACAATAAACAACAGGTGTCACACACAAAACAAAGCAAGTGAAAAACCAATCCGTACAAGGCAAATATAAAGAAAAGCTATCTAATCTGTCTCTGACAATTCTAAGGTGACTATTGATAACTCTTTCTTCCTCATTGTCCATCAAAAAGGTCTGGCCATAATTCCACTAGGTATAATCCAGAAAACAGCTGATATATACATTCGCTCGTATCCAAGGAATTTGGAATTGTACACACACACAAATGGGTAATCCAACCGAATCAGATATCCGAGGCTAAAATCATGAAGGGATAATCCATCATAATATCCACCAAGAATGTATTGTAATCCACTAGTCACATCTGCTAAGTAGCTGGATCAGAGGCATTCCGGCGAGGTGTAACAGGTCGAGGTATAATTCTCCAGCTGTCTGTTTGATTGTTAAATCCACGATTAGGCACAGAGTTCTTCAGTCTCTCATTAATGAAGAAGGATCACACAGTCTTCCCAGTGGTTCATAAAAATATTTAATCTGATATTGGGCCTAAATTTCTAGCTCCTTGTTCTGGATAAAGATGTAGACTATTTCCTTCTTCAGCTAAACATACGACTAGCATTGCCCTTGAGTATAGTGTTTGATTGCCCATGGCTGGGATATGCTGGATGATGAGATTCAAAGGAAGCTAGGCGTTCGCAAAAATAGTCGGCGAATCCATGCTGTTAATTGCTAGTGAACCCCAAACTATCCATGAGCCTCTTTTATATGCCAGTTGAACGTGAAAATCCGGAATTGGTTAGTAAATAGGGTATCGCTCTGAATCAAAAATGGGCCAGGCAGATCCCATGGCTCTCGAATACAATGTATAGTTGAGCACTGTCCGGAGGTTCCCAGATGTAGGGAATCCACTTCAACATGGGCAAAGTCCAATAGATACTCAGGCACTGTCATACAGGTTCAGTGTGCGCGGCAGTCATCAGTAGCACTTTTAAAACTCTAGCAGGTCCAATTAGGGGTGTGCTGATATCCCAGTTTCCCGCCTCTAATTACAAGCATGTTGACTGTATATCCGGTTCAATACTCCACCTACAGCTCTCTAGCGCCTACATAATGAAGAAAAAAACCAGGGTCGATTTACATTAGTAATAAAACCCATAATTTGGTAACAATGTATCCTACTAAAAATAAAGGAAACAAAAAGGAAGAAGAAAGGAAGGTGTTTCCTGTTTCCTAGCACTTGTAGCCTACTGTAGAGTTTTGCCTCACTCCAAAGGTGAGTGAGGTATCTACTCAATATGCACATCTTTTTCGGGACCGACACTGGAGCTTCCTGAGGGGTTTTTCACATCCTAAATATCTAAACATCTTGATAGTACCGCTTTCACAACATGTTCCTAATCTCTGAGACAATAGCCTCATGTAAACAATTTAGAAATCTTTTCCACACAGCTACAAACAGCATTAGGTAAGTACCACTGACAAATGACAGAAAGCTAGCTACCAGATCAGTCATCGCTTTCATCATCCTCACCATCACCATCACCACAACCACCATCATCATCACCATCATCATCATGTGTCTGTCTCCACTGGGGTGAAATTATGTCTACTCCAGTAGTAAAAATCACGAATATAAAAGGTAAAATACTCATAAAAGTGAAAGCATGTGAATCTTTTCCCATACAATATAGGAATCATTGAGTGGGCAGTTACCCAACATCTCAAAACCAGAATATAAGAACAGATGATTCTCTTCCCCCTAAACTATTAAAAGTAGGGTGTTTAATGAACGCTGTTCTACATCCCACCAAAGTCTGCCATCATAAGTAGTGCACTGACTTCTAGAACACTCATGTAGTATGTCAAGCAGTAAGAATGTTGTTGTTAAATTCCTGGACCTAAATTATTAGCCCCGACACTTACAACAGGGGTATAATGCAGACGGGGAATGCACGTCCTTCTAAGCCCTTGAATATTTGGTGCAGGTTTTCTTACCTCTTACCTGAGTCTATAACTAACTGACATTTCCTTTGTTCCCATAACATCATGTATGAACAAGACTACAAGACAACTACACCACTGTGTATTTACAACAATGTAAATAAAAGATTAACTCCCAGGGGCACTAAAAGCGAGACCGTTTCTCTCTGCATAACAGACTATTTAAGTTGTACACAAACAGTAATATTTTTCCAATAAAGGAAAAAAAGTACAAAATGTGCACTCAAAGAGACAACACTTTATAACACAGAGACAAATTTCAAAAGATATGCACTTGAGAATCAAATATTTTCCAAAGCATATCAGAACGATTACACATAGCAAGATTAGATTGTAGGCCTTAGGAAAGCCGGCAGGACAAAATGGCGATGTGACAGACTGCGCAACTCGAGCCAACTTTTCAATAAAATGGAATTCTCATCTTTTCTCACACACAACTGCAATCATGATACTAGTTGCATCAAAGCACTTATCCTAATACATAATATAAGATACGTCTTAAAATGCTCACCCAAGGCGCAGAGAATAAATGAACGATTAATTTTCGCCACTAACAATTAGTGACTCGCTAATTTTGGAGATTACATGGCGAGTGCCGGGATTCGCCTTTTTCTAGCTAAGGCAACATTTTTGCCAGGGAACTCAGCCAATCAATAGGCTGGAATTTAAACCAAGTTAGTCTCATTTGAGTCCCTTTCATGGAAAATGTGGAATCGCCGGACCGTCTCTCTGTATCTGGGTTAAATCTTTGGCAAGTTTCCAGTGAAGTCTGCTGGATGACAAAACACTACCTCACAAGTGAATAGAAATAATGTAAAATGGCAACTTCATGGGAGGACTGAGCACTCATAGACATACCCAGTGTGCGGTGACGCCATTCAGTTCCACGTAGCAGCGGAGAGAACATGTGCTGTGTTCGTATATTAGCAACTCTTTCTTTTTATATGTGAGCTTACTTCTGTTAAGATAGCTTCTGTACGTCTTCTACCAAACAATTTTTCTCTCACTGTTCGTCTATAAAATCATATATCTGAAGTTTCCATATAACTCCTCATTAGGTAGCTTAATGTCCATGATTCAAATCAGGATTGGCTGTATATATCTCATGTAGTTGCTGATTCACCGAGCAGTGAGCTGACAGTATACATGACGCCAAACCCATAGAGGAAAATGCGCATGGCATTAAATCAGACTTCACCAGGTGCCATCAGCAATGGGGCTCTTCCTTGGCTGCCGAAGACGTGGACAGAAACATGTATGGAGATGTCCCGTGTGGAAAAACGTTTATTCTCGATATCATATTATTTATTAGTATTATTAGTATATTAGTATTAGTATTATTAGTATTTATATTACATGTGCGTTTACCAATAATATACTTCTGTAAACATTCTTATATTTGCAGGTTTACACGTGAAACAATTTGAGTGGCAAAATGATACTAACAGCAGTGACCCTACTGCTGTTATATGGGACAGATGTGTTTCACTACGATGCTGATGTGAGCGACGACGTGGACAGAAGAGCCGCACCAGGTGACGGACGTTATTGCATTGTTTTAATTAAAATATACAAGAATAGGAGGGGAGAAAAGGCGGGGGGGGGGATGGCAGCAATAGCGTAGAGACTATAAAATGCTCATCTGCCTTTCTGTGTGTGTTGTGTGTGTGTGTGTGTGTGTTTTAATTCTATCTTCAACGGCTGCACCGCCTTTGTGTACATTGCTACCTAGCTAGGTGTATGATTCCGTCTCTTGAAGTGGGGTTTCCTCATATGAGACCAGGTTATAATTTGCCTGATGTATTCTCATAATATTATCATAAACACGGAAGAGATTACGAAATATTCAAATAAAAAAACGTTATTGACAAGAAATGTTCAGCCTCAATTAAAGGTATCTGTGACAAGTTAGGTAATACCGTATTAGTATCTAGAAAAATCATAGAACGATGGAAGCATTACTTCATTTGAATGTATGATATGAATGACTGTGACGATATGAATGCGATACACGAACCAATGACAGCAGAGACAGAACCTGAACCCTCATTAAATGAAATTGTATAGGCAATAAAGAACCTTAATAATGGTAAATCAACAGGATGTGATGAGATACTAGCTGAACTTATTAAAGCGGAGGAGAAGAAAGCATACAAATATATCCCGCTTTGTGTAAAAAAGATATGGGAAAATGGTATATGGCCAAAAGATTAGACGATAACAATCTTCACTCCAATACCAATAAAAAATAGGGGGGAGGGACAATTTGAAATTATGCACCAGCTATGGAACAGGTGATTCTACTAAAAATGATAATGGGAAGACTTCGTATTAAATTGGAAGACGACATTTACGTTGGGTTTTGACAAGGAAGAAGAACTAGAGATCACATACTCAGCAGGCGTTTAATAACAGAGAAGTGTAGATAAGTTAATGTAAACCTAGTCTCATGTTTTGTGGATTATTCAAAAGCATTTGACTGTGTACAACATCAGAAACATTTGGAAACATGAGGAATATTAGCTTTCCATCACATGTAACACACCTGATAAAAATTCTATATTTGGACCAACTAGCAGCGGTTAGAATAGATGGCGAGACATACGATTGGTTTGACATCAAGCACGGTTCAATCAGAGCTGTGACGTTTGACGGCAGAAGTGGATGATGATGATGATGATGATGATGATGATGATGATGATGATGATGATGGTAGTTGATGAATAAAATGTAAAATTTCAGAGATGTAATAAGCAAAGTGCAATATGATGCCCTAAACATCGGTAATCATGAAATACAAGAGATTCTATTAGCTATTGATGCAGTATTACTATCCACATTACAGAATGGTATAGAAAACCTAATAACCTCAACCCAAGAGAATAGTTATACAACGTATATCTTAATATAGCAAAACCAAAGAAAATGGATACGGATAAATCTAATATTGCGAAAGAAATATATGATAATGAGGAAAAATTGGAGGTGATGGATAATCTCGAATATCTTGGGTCATTAGTTAAAAACAATGGTGACACAGTGAAATTAGTTAAAAGACTAATACCTATTGTACTTAAAAAACTAAAACAACTGAATACATTGTGGCGTGGGACAGTGTGGCATACAAGGAAATATTGGAAGGAATGGGGTACCAATCCTTATTAGTCAGCCTTCCTTAGGAAAACTTAAATCGGCTCACGAACCCCCATGTGTGGAATAAGACAGAAAGTGTAAGATTCCAACACTAAATGTGTGAAGTTAAGTTCTCCTATAGAAGACGTAGAGAGTCTGGAAAGTTACTGCAGACAAAATGGAGACTGCTCCCACTGCAAAGAACATTTTCCCGCAATTGTTTATCCAGCCACAGGTTGATCTCGAAATAATTTTTGAACAGGGTGTAATGTACCACCTGTAGTAAACAAATATTAAACAAATAGTCAACAACGAATATACTCAAACTAGATGATCTAAATCAAAACAATATATTGGAAAATCTGCTGGTGTTGGGAAGACCTGTGATCTGCATGTCAATTAAAAAAAAAATCCAAATCCAAATGTGAAAACAACGCAAGATAATCCCAAGATCAGACATTGATAAATTAAATATATCCAGTTTGACAATCCATGATGATATCCACTAAACGTTTTTGTAAAGTTCTTTCAGATCATAATCTAACAGACTTGTGTGTTCTTCACACATAAAACTCTAAGGTTAAGATAATCCTCACACTGGAATCTAGGAAAGTCCATTTTCACCGCGGCACAAGATAAAGTAACAATGTCCATAATAAACGTCTTGGCACAATTAATGATAATACACCCAAAAGTGATGGAACCCAATGAGTCATTACTCCACTTGTTGTAGTCAACCAGTTGTGGCAACAACGTAGATATCAGATTCCAAGGGGAGGGGTGGTGTGGGGACGCTATAACACATATCATATTCTTCCAGCAGTCATGATAATAACACTTAAACAACATTTGCATGATATACATTCACAAATGAGAAATATAAAGATCATCACATGCAATAATGATCTTAAGAAATAATGAGAGAACCACCACATCGATCTTCATTTCTCTTATAAACATCAACGAAGATTCGAATACATGAAAATGATATCCTTCCCAGCTTGTCTCCTTGGAGAGGGGTTAAGGATGTTGTTCGAAATCCTGCCCACTTTTGCAAAGTGCTATAGTTGCACGACATTCAGTAGCGAACAGCATGACGTCGATCATTCATGTAGGTATAAGTCAATCGTTCAGAAAGCATTTGGCAGATCAATGAACGCAAAAGCCTGCCATGTCATAAATATTAGATGAACAATGATGGCATTGAGTTCAACGCCCTTCAAAGTCCTGCGCTATATACCCACCCTCTTTCCCATATCTGCAATAATCCCAGAAAAGAAACATTGCAATCACTCTCTAATTCTCATGGTATATTCAAGACAGATGTGAAAACTTGACAATCACATTTCTCCCTTTAAGTGCACTATATTTTGAGACACAGACCCTCTAAAAAATATTCCACTGCAGAAAGGATAATGCTCATGCTGCGCATTTATAGTGAGACGACAGTCACATAGCATACATAAAATCATTAATCCATCCATCCATCCATCATGTGACATGCCGGTAAGCGTGGGCGGTCATGTTTTGCCAACTCACCCGATCACCAGAGTCGTGGATCAGCTCCGTGTTTCTGTCTCGACTATGCCACAAGGCCAAGCCATCCAGGTACTTGCTTCTAGGTCTTCCCCTTGGTCTGTTCCCCTCGATCTTACCAGTTGTCACCAAATTCTCCAATCCATTTCTTCTCATAACATGTCCAAAAAATTTTGACTGTCTACGCCTAATTTCTCTAATCAATTTACGATCTTCATTTGTTTCTTGAAGGACTTGTTCATTGGTCTTTCTGGCTGTCCATGGTATTCTTTGCATTTTCCTCAAAAACCACATCTCTACAGCCATCAGATGTTTTTCAGCCTGATTGCTCATTGTCCACGCTTCACATCCATACAAAAGTACAGGCTCAATGTAGCATCTCAACACTCTCTTTCTCGTTTCAATTGACATCTTTTTATTGGTCAATATGTTTTTCATCTTGCTAAAGGCTACTTTTGCCATGGCGATTCTTGTTCTAATCTCTTCAAGGCATCTCCCATCAGATGTTATTACTGTTCCGAGATAATTGTACCTGCTCACTTGTTGAAGAATATTCCCATTTACTTGTATATTACATTGTGGTATTTCGTCCTTCCTAGTGATGACCATAATCTGTGTCTTTTTACAATTTAATTCTAACCCTAGTTGTTCACTGTGTATCACAATCGCATCTACTAAATTTTGCAGGTCCTGTTCATTGTCTGCAATCAAGACTGTCTCATCTGCATATCTAATGTTATTGATGCATCGTCCCCCAATGTTGATTCCTTCCATATCTTCAATATTTCTGAAAATACTTTCACTGTACAGGGAAAACAGATCTGGAGACATTACACATCCCTGTCTCACACCCCTTTTAATAGGCTGATATTGGCTTACTTCATTATCAACTCTTATGGCAGCTTGTTGTTTGCAATATATGTTTTTTACAAGTCTAAGATCTTTTCCATCAATTTGTAGATCTTCAAGCATCCTTATCATGTTGACATGTCTCACTTTATCAAAAGCCTTTGTGTAGTCAATAAAGCAAAGGTGTAGATCTTTGTTTACTTCTATAGAACGTTCGATTATGTTTCTCAGTATATACACAGCATTTACTGTACCCTTGCCTTCCACAAACCCACATTGTTCTTCTCCTATTTCAGGTTGTATTTTCCTCCTAACTCTTTGCATGATAATTCTTAGCAAAATCTTCGTGATGTGACTCATTATACTAATTGTTCGATGTTGATCACATTCCAAGGCTCCTGATTTCTTTGGGATTGCAATAAATACAGAATTACATAACTCCTGAGGTATATTTCCAGTATCATATATTGTATTAAGCAGACTGGTAACTTGATCTATTCCATATTCTTCTAAAGCATTAATCATTTCTGTTGTGACGCTGTCTGAACCGGGGGTCTTGCCAGATTTCATATGGTTAAGAGCATTCTGAACCTCCATCTTCAAAATTGCTGGTCCTTCATTATTATTTTGAACATCATACTGTTCGTCTCTGTTGTCGTCATACAGGTTTTTCACGTAATCTGACCATTCATGTAATATCTGATCTTTTTCTATTATGACTCTTCCATCTTTTGTCTTTAGGCAGCCTGCTGATGTACGTGTTCTTTGATTAGTAAGCTCCTGAATTCTTTTGTGCATTAGGTTCGCATTGTTACTGTTGTGTTGTTTTTCAATTTCTCTGCAATTTTTCTCAAGCCATGTTTCTTTTGCCTCCTTACATAAGGTTCTCACTTTTCTGTGAATTTCTTCATATTTGGCAGGATTATTTTTGTTCTGTCTTCTTGTTTCCATTAGTTGTAAAATTTCTTCAGTCATCCATGTCTTACGGCCCACTTTCTTTACTTTTGGAATAGTTTTTTCTGCTGCGCAACTGATTGAATTCTTCATCGTTTCCCATTGATCATCTACATCTTGAAACAGGATTTCTAGATCAGACAATATATCAAATTTGTTCTTTACTTCTATGTTAAAATTATCTTGTATTTCTTTGTCAGTTTTCAATTTGCACCAGTCATATTTAGGGTTTCCTGCTGTATACTTGACTTTCTTTAACTTTACCCTCAATGTGCCTGTAATTAATCTGTGATCACTGTAACAGTCTGCATTTGGAACTGTTTTTACGACTGTTAACGCATTTCGAAACCTTTTGCTAATCAGGATGTAATCTATCTGGTTTTTAATCCTGCTGTCTGGACTCCTCCATGTCCATAATCTTCTAGGATGCTGTTTAAACCAGGTGTTTCATACAACCATTTCTTGTTCTTTTACCCATTCTACAAGTCTGTATCCTCTTTCATTTATCTCTCCCAAACCATGGTTGCCTACACTGCATCCATCGCCTTGCTGTCCTATTTTTGCGTTGAAATCACCCATTATGATATTTATTTCTGATTTTTTTGCAGTTCTTCAAAGCAGACTCCACGTCATTATAAAATTCCTCTATGCTTTCTTCACTGCTTTCACTTGTTGGGGCATATACTTGAATGACATTTATTTTAAAAGGTCTTCCGTTTAATTTTACTAATAGGACTCTGTCTGACACAGCATGATATCCTTTGACAGAATTTGATGTTTGCTTATCTAATATAATGGCTACACCTCTTTGCTGTTCTTCTCCCCCAGAGTAAATCATTAATAGAAAATGGAAATTAAGCATTGTAGATCCTTCAGTGGAACAGCATTTCATTCTGCCGAATCATTCCCAGAAAGCGAGCAATCATCATATATCTTCTCAGTGAAACGTTGATTTTACAATTTCACATTTTACATATAGACAAACATGTTACCTGCACCATAGTTCACCAGACATCGAGATTCGTCATCTGTAGACTTAGCTTACATCGAAATCGTGAGAGTACAGAGCCCATAATTATATCCCATACCGAATATGCAAAACCTGCCCAGTTAGAGTCACATGTTGATCTGTGGGATTTAACATTATGGCCTGGCCAGTTCAAATTTTGGCAGGCAAGCCGAGCTGGATTATCCAGTCAAATAGCTCCGTTTAGGCGCGGAAGCATTCTAATAGTGTCACCATGTTCCAGAAATTCCCAGAATCTGCTTGGTCGGTTTCATAATATGAAGTCGAATGGGTATCACTTGAAGTTGTTAATAATGCTGATGTAAAATGGTTGTCTGCAGTTTCATAATTCTCAGTATGGCAGCCCTTGATGCACAAGTTGCACTAGACAAACTGTGGGGGAACAGCGATAGAATATCACAGATAGTTATTCCTACACATATTATATGTTAAAGAACGTGCATCTTTCCTATTGCAACATATGCCGGTGAGACCTAGACACGTACTAAACAAGCTGAACAACGCATCAATGCCTTTGAATATAAATGTTATAAAAGTGTTCACAGAATATCTTGGATACACAAAAGAACACATGCATCATTGCGACAAGAATATTGAAGGCTAGCTACAAAAGATGATATAACAAAGAAAAAGGAAATATTTTGGTGACTTGAAACGTCATGAAAGTTTGGAGAGAACAATAATGTAAGGGTATAAGTTTGAGTGGAGAGGAATAGGAAGGTCAAAGAGAAGATGGTTGCATGATGTGGCAGATGATCTTCAGATGGGTGTATCGGATGTGGTGCATCTTGCTTATGACCGAGACGTTTCCCAGAAGGTTGTTATAGGAGCGAGGTTCTGCAAAGGGTATGCTACCGAATGCATCCATTCATTTACTTTACCTGTATCTTTCCTCTATTGATCATATAACGTAGTCGTTGTGACCAATAATCTAGTGCTGTTGTGACTTCCCACCTAGGGTTGTTATTTTATCCTGCATCTGATGTCGTGTGTATGTACAATGCTGTAGATAATCTGTAAGAATACTATGGGGGAAGAACAGGGAACTCAGCGTCACTCCCGTTCTTATCTATTTTGCGTAACAAACTTATGTATGTATGTATGTATGCATGAATGAATGCATGTATGTATGCATGTATGCATGTATGCATGCATTCATGATGTATGTGTGAATGTATGTATGTATGTATGTATGTATGTATGTATGTATGTATGTATGTATGTGTGTGTGAATGAATGCATGTATGTATGCATGTATGCATGCATGCATGCATGATGTATGTATGTATGTATGTATGTATGTATGTATGTATGTATGTATGTATGTATGTATGCATGCATGTATGTATGTATGTACGTACGTACGTACGTACGTATGTATGTATGTATGTATGTATGTATGTATGTATGTATGTATGTATGTATGCATGCATGCATGCATGCATGCATGCATGCATGCATGTATGTATGTATGTATGTATGTATGTATGTATGTATGTATGTATGTATGTATGTATGTATGTATGTATGTATGTATGTATGTATGTATGTATGTATTTATGTATGTATGTGTGTGTGTGTGTGTGTGTGTGTGTGTGTGTATGTGTGTATGTGTGTATGTATGTATGCATGTGTGTGTATGTGTGTATGTATGTATGTATGTATGTATGTATGTATGTATGTATGTGTGTCTATGTATGTATGTATGTATGTATGTATGTATGTATGTATGTATGTATGTATGTACGTACGTATGTATGTATGTATGTATGTATGTATGTATGTATGTATGTATGTACGTACGTACGTATGTATGTATGTACGTATATATGTATGTATGTATGCATGCATGCATACATGTATGTATGTATGTATGTATGTATGTATGTATGTATGTATGTATGTATGTATGTATGTGTGTGTGTGTATGTGTGTTTATATGTATGTATGTAAGTATGTATGTTTGTATGTTTGTATGTATGTGTGTATGTATGTATGTGTGAATGAATGCATGTATGTATGCATGTATGCATGCATGCATGCATGCAAGATGTATGTATGTATGTATGTATGTATGTATGTATGTATATATGTATGTATGAATGTATGTATGTATGTAAGTATGTATGTATGTATGTATGTATGTATGTTTGTGTGTGTGTGTGTGTGTGTGTGTGTGTGTGTGTGTGTGTGTGTGTGTGTGTGTGCATGCATGTATGTAAGCAGCTGAAAATAAAATAATATTTATATACATATATTCAAACAATGATTATGTATTTATATTTTCAGTTCGTGGTTTACAGGGGGTTGCAGGTGAATTATTGTTGCAAATGTTCATATAATTAGACAACGAATGTTGCTGCTCCAAAATTGTCATGTTTCTGCGATACAAAATAAATGTCAGTTGTCAGATTGTGTATATGCATATATTTTCTGATTTCCTAGCTGCGTATAGAGATGTTGGTAATGCAAATGGGTGTGCTTACTGGTTTCTTGCAGATACATTCGTCTGCGCCATGACACGCACTGTTGAGTCGGGCTGACTCAAGAACCGACAACACACCACTCATCTTCAAAAGCCTTCGAGCACTCCCAATACCTATGGTACCAGTTGCAGTCTCACTATGTTTGCATCTGGTTTTTCCTCAAAGATGTGAGTGTCGTCCAAATCCTCTTGTCACTCTATGCAGCACCATTCTCTGAAATTCGTTATAATCTAAAGATTCTTCATCACTATACACACAATTCTAAAGGTCAACGACCACATCCGTTCGATTCCGCACCATTACCATATCGAACTCTATTGTACGCATCCTCGAGATCAAGCGCCGCTAAGTTTTGAGTGATCCTTGAACGGTTTTGGGAGAGGGATGAGATAACTGTGTACCCAATCCTGCGGTACGGATGCTGTCCTAATGCTCTGGTTTAAGCAGTCGGTCATCTCCTTCAGGTCTACATCTCTCAAAGCCGTCATATGGCCATACCTGATCCCATCAGGCCCTCTTGTCGTGTCTTTTGCCTTTTTCAAAATATATTTAACATCTTCAAACTGCATGATGTCTTCATAAGGCATATTCTTTATGGTGCCAGATAACTCCTCTCTAACTGCATCCCTGGAGTCCACATCATCATTATTGGTCTGCTCTAAAAATCTCTGGAGAAACGCCTCTACTTTCTCTGTGTTTGTTGTCACGCGCACACCATCATCTTTGTAAATTGTTCCCACTGTCATAGGCCGATCTTTTCTGTGTATTTGTCTGTGCAGTTTCCAGAACTTTCGTAGTGTTTTATCACCTCCAATCTCATTCATGAAACATTCCCATTTTGCCTTTTTGGCCTCTGCAGCACAGCGCTTGAAAACCTCCACATTGTCTTTTTTGACATTTTCCGCCGTGTCCACTTCCTCTCGTGAGCTTCTGGGTGCCTGTCGCACTTTCCTTAGCTGCTTCACTGCAGATCTCTTTGCTTTCCACGCCTGGTCTACTTCTGGATTTTTAACAGCCCTGTTGCATGCCCCTTGTCTGAGACGTCCAAGAAGGATGTCGGTCCACTCATACCGGAAGGTCTTGCGCGCTCTCCCAGCCTTAACTTTTCTTGATTTAGAGATCAGAACTGAGCATGGCATGTGATCACTCCCATGGTCATTCAAAACAGTCCACTTTCCATCAAGGACTGATGACTGGGAGACAAGTGCCAAGTCAATAGCTGTGTCTGCATCGCCAGGCCTCATTGCCATTCTAGTCGGCCTACCATCATTTATGCAGACCACATCGGAGTCCACCATGGCATCTGCAAAGGCAATTCCCTGTCGGTTTTCTCCACTGCTGTCCTAATCTCTGTTCCTCGCATTGAAATTTCCACATATGAGTAGCCTATCACCCGGTAATTCCTCCAATTCCTTAAGCCAGTCCCAGTGTTCTTTTCTGACAAAACAGTCCACTGTGGCATATACATTTATGATGTTCCAACTTAATCACCCAATCTCCATTTGTATACCCTGGACTTCTCTTGCACTGTGATTCCACTGGCTCAAGTCAAGAACCACATGCTTCACTCCTTCCTTCACCAGCAGACCTTGCCCACGTCTCATCTGCCCAGTAATGTTTATATAAAAGGCGTACCCAGGACAATGGTATTTGTCTGTATTTAGCTAATTGAGCAATGGGACATCAAAATCATATATTAGCCTCTCCAATACAGGACCTCTCTGCCTGGCACTACGACAGTTCCAATATCCCACTCTTACATGGTTGAGACCTAGTCTCTCCACTTTTCGTCTTGGTCTCCTGGTACCTGCCCTCCTATTTCTATGCCTTCTTCTCACACCATTTCCTCGTCTTCTCCTCCTCACTCTCGCTTCGCTATCCCTTGAAGGATGTGTCAAGTGCAGAGAACGTGCTCCGTAGATCCGGTGACGATTCCCTTGTTTAAATAATACCATATTCACAAAGTTTGGATATTGCAGGAAATGAGCGGTCACCCTAGTAGAGCCTGCCTGCTAGGGAGTCCATACCCTGTCGCCGCCCCGCCCGCATACCAGACTTTCCAAGTTCACGACCAACTCACCCGTGGCCATTCAGTCCTCGGCACGTCGGACCACCTTCATATTGGGGGTTTATAGTCGTAGTTTTCCTTCTCCTAGATTGGCTGTTGTAATAGCTAACGGGTCCAATCTACCCGAGGGCAAGTGGTTCCAGTGCCTCATTTATGGCGAGCACAATAGATACATGTGTACGGGAAACAAGACCAATGCCATACACTCTCTATCACATAGATTGTTTGCACACTGATGAATGTTACTTCGGGTTGGGGGAGGGCTGAGGGGGTGAAGATTAAGACCACGTACCTTTTGTTTACACATTGATCCTTGTTACATAATAGATCCTACAGGTTATATATCATTTGTCTACACATTGATAAATTTTATATAAGGGATCATACAGATCATACATCACTTGTCTACACATTGATCAATGTTACATAATGGATTATACAGGCCATATATCACGTGGTTACACATTGATGAATGTTACATAATGGATTATACAGGCCATATATCACTTGGTTACACATTTATGAATGTTACATAATGGATTATACAGGTCATATATCACTTGGTTACACATTGATGAATGTTACATAATGGATTATACAGGCCATATATCACTTGGTTACACATTGATGAATGTTACATAATGGATTATACAGGCCATATATCACTTGGTTACACATTGATGAATGTTACATAATGGATTATACAGGCCATATATCACTTGGTTACACATTGATGAATGTTACATAATGGATTATACAGGCCATATATCACTTGGTTACACATTGATGAATGTTACATAATGGATTATACAGGCCATATATCACTTGGTTACACATTGATGAATGTTACATAATGGATTATACAGGTCATATATCACTTGGTTACACATTGATGAATGTTACATAATGGATTATACAGGTCATATATCACTTGGTTACGCATTGCTGAATGTTACTCCGGTGATGATGAAGATCATGTAGGACTGACATTGCCGTAGATAACATTCCTTTCGTTGAAGAGATTCAGTATTTGGTCCAAAAGTCTGTACTGATCCAGAGATGGAGCTATCTGAGGTCTAATAGCCTTGACTGTTCCGACTACAAGAGGCAATAACCTTGTTGGTCATTGTCCGTATGGTCCAGCAAGAGTGACAATGTGCACACCAGTCCGCTTCACTCTGCGCCGTTTCTGCATGTAAACAACGTTCTTTCTTCCCCAGCTGGTTTCATTGCCCGAATATTTCCAGCAAGGTCAGCAGAGTTTATCGACTTCGGTGTGTTTTCTTCATTGACGATGACTATTACTCTCTGAACCTCCCAGGCACCACACGAATCTAGCAATGAAGTCTTGATGTTGAACAATGAGCATCTTTTTTGTATCTGCCTCAAATCCCGCTCGAATGCCACTAACAAAGACACCATGTACTGGATCACAAGCCGCCAGAAATCAATGATTGTTGTCGGTCCGTAGTGTTTCTTTGGCGGGACCTTATGTAGTCAGTTAGACAGCATTAGACTGTTACAGTATGTGTAGTTTTCTTGACCTTCTTCTTCCTCTTTTTCGTTACATCCATCATCAGCGCATACCAGACATGCAGACTTGTATTTGACAAAGGCATGAAAGTTATCATCGTCCAGCCCAACCACTTTCTGACCGTCAAAGAAAACGTCATAGGATAGGACCGGATCTTTATCATTGCAGACAAATTGTTCATCACCTTTTTTGTCTAGAGCTTGGAGAAGTTTAAGGAGTGGCCATAGCGTCGTATGCGTTTTCATCTACCGGTATATTGCCGCTCAAGTTCCCATATATCGAGCTACTTTCTGGGGTGGTGTGTCTTACGGGTGGTAAATCCACATGTACGCTGCCTCGAGATTCTGGAGCCGAGGTCCGTGTGCCGGGATAGTTAGAGTAAATGCTCTCGCCAGGGTTCCTCGGGGAGGCATGTTGTGGGTATTCGCCTAGCGTCGGCTTGAGAGCTTCTGATCATTTAAGGGGGAAACATCTCACAGATATGGTGTTGTTGTGACTAAATTTCGTCACATAACATGTAACAGAGGAGACCCAGGATCTCGTGGGAAGTCTAGCAGCTCGTCGTGAATGTGTGGTGGCTTTAACTCCTCGTTTCACGCAGTATGGCAAACTTCTCGCCGCAACTGACCTACCAAAGGAGTAGAAGGTGGGCGTTCTATGAAAACTCTGGAATTTTGGTGACGACTCTAAAGTCCCCTTGGAAAGAATCACATCTTCTTGGTTTACAGAACTTCTAGCACTTCATAAGGATTTGCTGGTGAGACTTGTGCAGCACCGTAAGCTTCGGTCCCCGTGTATAATTGATCCACAGACATCACGATTTGTGAATCAGTAACCTACTGGTGTGTAGATGATCTTTGTCTGCGCGAACCAGCTGTTGATAGCGATTGATCACTGAAACCGATATGCGATTGTGACCATGGGAATGCTTGGCTTGAGAACTGTAGCTCGCGATAACCAGCTGGGAATCTCAAGTTTACTTACTAGGCAATATTACCTTTTGAGCTGAGCTCTGATACATCCCTCCACGATAGAACTGGCGCCACAACAGAAATACGTTGATATCTTGAATCTGTTGAGGCATTCCTTGCCGGAACACAACACACTAACAGAAAAAAACACATTTCGCATAACGGGCGGAAAAAAGGAACACCATCTTTCCCCATCTTGATGACGTCATCCCTATGTTGTGTTATCATAAGGCAGGCTCTCCTGCACGTAAAAACCGTCAATTAAACTTCATACGAACACTCGGGCACTTCTTTTACCACTTAGCACAGAGCCGTCCGTGCAGATGATCACATCGCCAGGTTGCGAATTGTTGCGGATCAATTATTGTACCTCCCATTCAGTGCAGCCTGCATGTCAATCTGTGAATTCCCGGACCAAAGTTACTTCATTCATCATGTGCCGGAAAGCGTTGGCTGTCATGACTCGCCATTTCACACAATCCCCAGAGTCGTGGATAAGCTCAGTGTTCCTGACTTGACAATGCCATGTTGGCCAATACATCCACGTATTTACTTCTCAGTCTTTTCGATGGTCTATTTCCTTCGATCTTGCCAGTTGCCACGAAGTTCTCCAATGCATTCCCTCTCATAACATGCCCACAAAACTTTGACTGTTTACGTCTAATTTCTCAAATTAATGTACGATGTTCATTTGTTTCCTATAGTACTTGGTCATTGGCGGTCTCTCTGGTTTAAGGGTTATACGACTTTCTCCGTAAAACTGTATACTCTCGTGAGTAAGGTGCCGTGCGCGAGAATTTGTAGCAGTTCTCTCCGCGTCGGTAACTAATGGGTTATATGAGCCGGTCTCTCAGAAAGCAATGGCAAACTACTGAGCGTAATCTTGCCAAGAAATCAATAATCATCTGAAAGATGATGATGTTGAAAGCGATGTTCTATACAGGATATGCTCCCCCCCCCCCCCCCAAAAAAAAAAAAAGTAATTCGTTCTTTTTTTCTGTCCTTCCATGGTATTATTTGCATGCTCATCATAAACCACATCACATTTATAAAGACATCAGATGTTTTTCAGTTTGACTGCTCATAGTCCAAGTTTCACATCCATACAAAATTACAGGCACTGAGTAGCACTTCAACACTATTTTTCTCATTTCTGTTGACATTATTTTATTGGTCAGTATGTTTTTCAACTTGCTAAAGGCAACTTTCGCCATGTTATTATGCCGGCGCAAAAATCTGACTTTCCCACTTGCATTCTGGCCGAATCCTCTATACTCCCATTGCTCTCATGCATACAAAATTTTCTGCGCGTGTGCTCTGTGCATACATACATACATACATACATACATACATACATACATACATACATACATACATACATACATACATACATACATACATACATACATACATACATACATACATACATACATACATACATACATACATACATACATACATACATACATACATACATACATACATACATACATACATACATACATACATACATACATACATACATACATACATACATACATACATACATACATACATACATACATACATACATACATACATACATACATACATACATACATACATACATACATACATACATACATACATACATACATACATACATACATACATACATACATACATACATACATACATACATACATACATACATACATACATACATACATACATACATACATACATACATACATACATACATACATACATACATACATACTTACATAGGAGAGGCTGGGGAGAAATGGACCAGCAATTATGTAGCTTTCAATTTTTGCTCATCACCGGAACAGATTTTATCGAAACATAACAAAACCAGACTAAAATGTTGTACATTCATTTATTTTAAAAGGGGAAAACATTTAGCAATCTATTTCTATATGTTTCTTTACAAAATGCATTTCAAAAATGTATATGAACATGGGGAGAAATTGACCACCATTGTGGTGAAATGGACCAGCACGTGGGGAGCAATGGACCACTGTGGGGAGAAATGGACCTATTTTTAAAAGAAGCAGCAACAACTCATCCATATTGCTATAAGAAATAAATAATCATTAAAAGGATATTTGCAGTTTTTTTTATTATTTTAAGCGACAGTAAAAAAGTTTAATATGATATATTAATCTAATATAAAGTTTTATCGAACATTTATGCCTGCAAGACTTTCTTTGATGACATAGCCATCTTTGGTCCTAGAAGTGGTTCCAGTGATTGTAGATCTAGTAAGCTGTGCTTTAATACATGTAATTGAGACACTGGCGACATCTTCTACCTTAGGCTTAACAAATTTACCAGCAACCTTCTCACTCTTGCGCAAGAACTCTACCTCAACATCACCATCATCATCAATGTCTCCCCTTACAATTCCTACATAGTAAACACAAGTCTTCTTTGTTCCATATTCACATAGCACACACTGGCCTTCAAAAACCTCATGCACACCAGTCAAGCTAACCGTACACTCCTCATTTTCACCAAATGAAACATCAGAATCTGTGTCATCACAAAACGAAATGTCAGTTTCTGGATCTGAATCAAAATCAAGTTCTTTCAGCAGCTGTCTCTTTGCCTTTTTGGGTGGAACTTTTGCTGCCTTTTCTTTCATCACCGCTCTTTCCCTAATTCGATCCATTTCTGGCGTAGAAGTAGCCAGCATAGTTTTTCCTCTTTTCCTCATATTATTTGAATCTTTTCGCGGACCAGCTTTTGGTAGTCCTCTGAAAACATGAGGCGAAGTAAAGGAAGAAGTAGCTTTATGTTGAAGACTCCCTGATATTTCCTGCAAGTCATCTACAAGGTTCTCAACATTACACTCTTTCTGATTTTCATGAAATTCTTGTGCAGTTTTATCTGTGCTGGTACCACAATGTGGAGATGCTGATCCTGTCTGTTCATTGCTTTCTAAAGTGGCATTTTCACTGTCCTTGCTGATGGGCCTGTTCGTTATTTCTGAAGGCATAAAATCATCTTCTGTAAAACCATCTTCGTTAAAGGGCCAAATACCTGACACTGCAAAGCCTGATTGAATGTTAATGGGAGTTGCCGATTTAAGAAAAGCGTGGCTTCCTAGATTTGCAACTTGATACATTGTCAGTGGTGTCCCAACATTTTTCATCATCCATGAATCACACGCATTGTTGTAGACCGACTTCATGGGTCCAAAAACTGAACGGTCCAAGGGCTGAGTTTTAGATGAGGTGTGTGGTGGCAACGTGATCACATGAATGTTGTTTTTCTTGCACAGTTCAAGTGATTCAAATGAAATGTGGGAATCGTGATTGTCCAAGATCAAAATCAAAGGGAAGTCTTTGGAAGGTCTTGAATGCTTAATGAAGTGATTTATAACTTTGACGAAATTCTCACGGGTCATCCAACCTGATTCATTCACAAGGCCAAGGGAACCTTCAGGTGCTCCAGCAAGCATAACATTCTTAAAATTTTTTCGGGGAAACACAAAAACTGGAGGGATAATGTGACCCGCAGCTGACACAATGCAACAGATTGTGACCAGTTCTCCTCTTTCTCTGGATGTCACCTGGCCTATTTGCTTCACTCCTCGTGGGGCAATTACTTTTTGCACTTTATGTACAGTGGTCAGA
>OY992884.1:24624963-24709963 GCA_963921405.1 Cepaea hortensis | reverse complement strand
CTGTGTCTTCTTTTTGTTAATTGTTAAACCAAATTCAGGACAAGCATTGGAGAATGCAGATAGTAGATGTTGTAGTTCTTCCTCAGAGTGGGTCGTAATCGCAGCATCATCCGCAAAAAGCAACTCTCTGATTAGTACCCTGCGAATTTTGGTCTTGGCCTTCTATCTCTGAGCGTTATAGAGGCCACCATCTGAGCGTGAGTGAATGTATATACCGTCATCCTGATCACGAAAGGCATATTTCAGTATAAGTGAAAAGTATATCCCAAAGAGGGTGGGGGCTAGTACACAACCTTGCTTAACTCCACTCTTGATTTCAAACTCTTCTGACGTTGAGCCATCAAACTTGATTATACCCTTCATGCCTGTGTGGAACGATTCCACAATGGACAGAAGAGTTGGTGGACAGCCAATCTTCTTTAGTGCTTTGAACAGACCCTCACGACTGACCAAATCGAATGCCTTTGTGAGGTCGATGAAGGCAATAAACAGTGGCTGATTTTGTTCCCGGCATTTTTCTTGCATCTGTCGCAATGAGAATATCATATCAATGGTAGACCGGTTCTGACGGAAGCCGCACTGTGATTCGGGGTAGACTTGATCTCCCAGGACTTGAAGTCTGTGCAGGACAATTCTGGCAAATACTTTCCCAACAATACACAGAAGTGAGATACCCCTATAATTGTTGCAGTCGCTCCGATCTCCCTTGTTCTTGTACAGCGTTATGATGTTTGAATCTTTGAAATCCTGTGGGACTTGTCCTTCTCGCCAGCATAGCTCTATTAGCTGGTGGATCTGTACAGCGAGGGTGTCTTGCCCACTCCTGATCACCTCTATTGGAATCCCATCCTTACCTGGAGCCTTGCCAGATGCAAGCTCATTTATAGCACACTTAACTTCTGTTATAGTGGGAAGAGTGTCCAGGTGGTCAAGAGTTGGCAGGGCCTCTATGGCGTTGAGGGCATCATCCGCTAGCTTGGTCTCACTTGAGTAAAGCTCTAAATAGTGCTCGACCCATCTATCCATCTGCTGTTTCTTATCAGTGATGATTTCTCCAGTCAAGGTTTTCAGCGGTGCACTTCTTTTGATCCTTGGACCACAGGCTTTCTTTATCCCTTCATACATGCTTCTGATGTTTCCCTTATCACTTGCGATTTGAATGGAATCACATAACTTGATCCAATAGTCATTCGCACACTGCCTGACAGCCTTTTGTACATCCGTCCTCGCTTGTTTGAGCTCACTCAGAGTGTTACGCGTTGGTCTTTCCTTGTTTCTTAAGAGAGCTATCTTCTTTTTATCAATCAAGGGCTGCAGTATCTGGCTGTTTGCCGCAAACCAGTCCTGCCTCTTATGATCCACAGTGCCGTAAACCCCTACCGCTGTTTTATAAATAGTTTCCTTAAGTTTACTCCATTTATCATTTACTATACAATTTTCTGATATACCATTGAAAGCGTCCTCAAGTTGCTGTTGAAATTCAAAGCACTTTCCAGGATCGTGAGTGTTAATAATATTAATCCTGGGGCTAGACTTGTGTTTAGCTGTGTAGATTCTCTTTGGTCTCAGTTTAACCCTTGCAACAACCAAAGAATGATCTGTATCACAGTCAGCACTGTGGTAACTTCGAGTTAATGATGTATGGTTCAGATGTTGTCTCCGTGTGATAATGAAGTCCAGCTGATGCCAATGGCCGGATCTTGGATGTTTCCATGTGACCTTATGCATCTCTTTTGTTTTAAAAAAGGAGTTTGTAATACATAGGTCATTTCTAGTGCAATGCTCCAGCAGCCTTTGTCCATTATCATTCATGCGACCGATGTTGTATTTTCCAAGGCACACTGGCCATGAACTTGAGTCCTTGCCCACACGAGCATTGAAATACCGAGCATATAAATGTAGTCGGATTTTGGAACTGCCTTGATCGCAGAGTCTAGCTGCTCATAGAACGTATCCTTCACATCATCAGAGGAAGTGAGTGTCGGTGCATATGCAGTGAGAATGGTGGCAAATCCACAAGAGGTTGCCAAGCGCAGTGATAATAATCTTTCATTACCTCCAGCTTGGATATCAATCATTCCCAGTAGCGAATTCTTCACTGCAAAGCCCACCGTGTTGCCTTTTCTCTGCCTGCCCTCTTCCCTTCCAAAAAAAGGTGTAATTGTTTTCCCTGAGTGACCCTTCCTCAGCGAGGCGAGTCTCCTGCAGGCCAGGAATATCAATGTTAAGACAATTGAGTTCAGCATCAATCACAGCCGTTTTTCTCACATCGTCAATATTTGTCAAGTCAGTGGAAAATCCTGGACGCATGGTTCTCACGTTCCAGGTTGCAAGCCGTAGCTTGAGGTTTCTATTATTCTTTTTATTAGTACCTGGTGCATTGGTTTTACAGCCTGCGATACAGATTTTGTCCTAGCCCCAAGCACCCATTGAAGCAGGCAGGCTGTGGCGGATCAGCACCCAATTGGCCGGGGGCTGCCCAGCTTGAGGCGGGCGGTAGCTGATCAGTGACACCTGTAGGTGTCTCCCACCGTCAGAGGCAACGCGTGGCGCCCCATGTCTACGCCAACTGACAAGGACTTATAACCCGTAACAGTTGCCTCTCGCTTTGATTCCGAGACCGGTTAAGACCAGGGATGGAGTTATTGCCTCTCCATAGCACAAAGCCTGGGCTAAAATAAAGAAACCATGTGTTGCCCATGCAGCATGATCCCTCTTTCGGCATGCCTAGTTCACTCCAGAGGAAAGTTAACACCTATACATCTGGAACAAGACAAGCTGCAGAAGCTGCCGGATCCTAGACCAGCTGCCAACCAAGGCTTAGGGCCTGGTCTGCCCTGTCATGACTTATTTTGTCTTTGGGTTGCATTTCCTCGCACCAGGATAAGGCTAGTACCCTCCCAATTGCGCTCTTCCGCCGAAGCCGTTGGCACAATGTGGGGTGTCAGGTTTGGTAAGCGCCGCCCAACATTCGGCGCTGACAGAAAGCAGGTAGTACCGTCTACTGTCATACGGTAGCTCAGTCATATCTGACTAAGACCTGACTGACACATAGACATAGTATACTCATTATATTTATAATTGTACTCTGGAATGAAGTGTAGCATACGAACTATATCAGAAATACAACACAAAAACTAACAAAAGAAAATTATTTAAATCGTCCTTTTGAGTCCCTATGAAGTGTAGCCACAGCCTGGGATGGGTGAGGTCTAACCTTGCTATGAGTTTCAATTTGTAGATCTGCAAGCATATCTACCATGTTGACATGTCTAACTCTATCAAAAGCCTTTGTGTAGTCAATAAAGCAAAGATGTATATCCTTGGTTACTTCTATAGCACGTTCAATAACTGTTCGCAGCATGTATACAGCATTTACTGTACCCTTTCCTTCTACAAACCCACATTGTTCTTCCCCTATTTAAAGTTGTATTTTCTTCCTCACTATTAGCATTATAATTCGTAGCAAAATCTTTGTGATGTGACTCATTATACTAATTGTTCTATATTGATCACATGTCCCTCAACCATGTTTTAGACTGCTACAAATTCGCTATGTGTGCAATTGATATCTGTAGGGACTTTTATTTTGATATCCTCCATACACGTTACAGCGTAAAACAACGGGGCCCTATTCTAGAAAACCTGGTTTACAGTAATGACATTGTAGCGCTCCAGGAGACGAGACTGGGTGATCAGCTACTCCGAATTGCCGGCATCAAATGTTTCTACAACAGACGACATCTATGAATGGCGATTCGCATCCGCGACAGTATGGTGGGGTCAGAGCTAGACATGTCTAGTTGGGACAGTTATGACATAAAAATACAGGCGGTAAGATTTCAATCCGGTCTACCATTCGTGTTGGTTAATGTTAATGCCTGCAACGCGAGTATGGATTTCCAGAAGTGACAGTGATTAAGTGACACATTAGGTCACGAGAGAAATGTTATTTTCTGTGGTGATTTCAACGCTAAAGGCAGATGATGGGGAAACATTTCTTCCAACACTCTGGGGAATAAGCTCGAGATTGCAATTGAAACCTTTGACCTGATTTGTATCAACAGTGGCTGTGTCAACAGGACAGCAAGCCTTCCAGGTGATGAAGACAGAGCTATTGACTTGGCGCTGGTTTCCCCTTCACTCACTACAGTGTGTAGTTGGGGTGTCCTAGGGCATCACGGCAGCGACCACCACCCTTGCAGCATATCGGTTGAGAAAGGCAGAAACAGGCAGCTCAAGTTAATGGTCAAGACTTTCAAGTATGACTGTACAGGTCATACTGTGGTGAGTAAATTAGGACGCGACAAGCGCAGAAAGATTCAGAGCAGGAAACAATCTGGGAGCAGCAATCACGGTGGAATTTCGTGGTGGAGAAGGCTTGCGTGGATAAGCGTTGTGCTGTAAGGAGATGACAAATTGCCAAGAAGAACAGAGATGGCCACCCTAATCCCTGCATGCACTTAGAAAGAGAGATGAACACAAAAGTAAGCTATTAAAAAAAACCTGGTCAATGTGGTTAAAAGTGAAAAATGGGCAGATGTATGTCAAAGACTAAGCACAGACAAGTCACTGAAATTGATATGGCAACTACATAAAAGCATGAGTGGCGTAGTTAAGAATTAGAGCATTTCTGACATCCAAGGTGCTGACCTCATCTGGCAGAGGACTGACGAAGACAAAGGCAAATTCCTCTTTAAACGCCATCTAGAGCAGAGCAACCAGACAGACATGGGAGGCCGAAATCTTGCCAAGGACGTCAGCTCAGACAGATGCAAGGCCCAGAACATGTCGGATAAAGACACATTGACAGTGAAAGAAATAAAGGTTGTGCTTTGAAGATCAAAAACACCGCTCCAGGGCCAGATGGCATAAGATACGACGACATCAATAGGTGTACCAACAACGAGCTACAGAAATTAGCAGACATGCGCAACAACAGCATAGGGAGTGCTAGCATCAAGGATAAATGGTTACACAGCTACCTGATTCCCTTGCCGAAGCCTGACTAAGACCACACAAAAATTCAGAGATATCGAGTTATTACCATGCAGAATACAATAGGCAAGCTGCTGGAGAAGTTATCTGCCGGAAAAAAAATATCAAGCCAGCTAGAGGGGCAATGTGTTTTCCCACCTATCCTGGATGGGTACCGTCCAAAAAGAGAAACCTTGGCAAACGCAGCAGTTTTTGCCCATGGTGTCTATGAAGAGTTTCACACAGGTATTGAATACTTTGCTGCAGCGATTGATCTTGAGAACGCGTACAACAGAGTACCATTGCATTTTTTAATGCTTCAGCTTCTTGAGCTCAATATAAGTCCATTATTCCTTAGTTGGATTGCTGCAGCCCTCTTCAAACGGAAAGTAGCTTTTAAATGTTGCAGTTGGACTTCGGAACCAACAACAATATATCCTGGAATATTATAGGGATCACCATTATCTTTAGTGCTGTTCAACACCTACACTGTGAGAATCACCAGCGAGCAGATCACTGGACCGGGGAGGACATTGTCATATGCCGACGATGTTTTAGTGTATCGTCAGAGTAAGGATAGAGATCAGGTTGCTGTGAAGCTACAAACCGAACACAATCGCATAAGTACTTGGTGTGATGAAGCTGGGGCAATGGTCAACCCAACAAAGGCAACAGTGGCATGCTTCTCGTTGAATAATCATATTGTCAACACTCCAACACCAACTGTAAATCTGCGTTCAGAGATTGTGGAAAGAACGCAGGCAATGAACTACCTGGGGATACGTTTTGATCGAAGCTTTGCTTATAATGAGCACATAGACCAGGTGATAACAAAGGCCAAGCAGGATTTAGCTGTGATGCGGGTGATGGCGGCAGCAAACTGTGAGCAGCGCCATCTATTTCTTCCATACGAGGGGCTGGTCATGTCTGTTTTTAAGTATGTGATGGCAATCCTGACTCTCCGCCATAAGCAGATAGAAAGGATGGAAAGGATACAGAATGAAGCTATGCGCATTATTCTTGGATGTACAGGAGATACAGTAAAAAAAAAAAAAAAGAGAGAGAGAGAGAGAGAGAGAGAGAGAGAGAGAGAGAGAGAGAGAGAGAGAGAGAGAGAGAGAGAGAGAGAAATCTAAGTTAATCATGTGTGAGTGATGTGCAATACACAAAATTATAAAGACAACAAACATTTTTATTTACTAAAAAACAGTTATCAAAGAAGACAACGTTGGTAAAATGATAGTTACATCAGACCTAATGTGCACATACCCGAATCTCACAAACTAAGCAGCAAAATATGTTAGTGAGATTTGTGAAACTAATATTTGGCTTTCAAGATATCATTTTTTTTTTTAATTCGCATATCGTTTACAGGACATCGCAGTCAACAGCACCATTTTTCAGCTGTCTGTTGATTTCTTGGCAAGATTACGCTCAGTAGTTTGCTATTGCTTTCTGAGCGGCCGGCTCAGTTATCCCGCAAGTCACCAGCGGGAGTACAACCGCTTCCAGTTCTCGCCGGCTACGAGACTCTGCGTGATAAACGGAATTACGGAGAAAGTGGTGTAACCCCTCGGCAAGAGAGACCGGCCAAGATATCATTAATGGTTTCAAATTGCTGCATCCATTTAAGGGTTTTTCTTTCAAATGTCAATCAGTCAATCTCGATCAATGTGTTGACTTCACATACATCATTTCTAAAAATGTTTGCTCACAGCGAGACCTTGTTCCATAATCTGGTGCCAAACCAGTGGCAACTTTCGTCTGTACGAAAACTTAACATCAGGTAAGCAGCCGTAAAATTCAACACGTTTTCCTTATCTGTAATTCTCTTTCAACACGCCATGTGCTTGCAAATCAATGAGCTCCAATTGTAGTACAACTGGCATATCATCAAGGTTACAATCGCACGGATTCTGCAAACAGAAGAATGTCACTCTCAGTTCTGTCAAGATCAGAAAATGTCTCCAAAAAATGCTTTTGCAAGTCATAGATAATTTTATTTCTTCGGAAAATCGAGGTTGACATATTTGGAGACTTTAGCGCAAAGCTCTTTGAAACTGTGAACATGAGAATAATTTTATCCTCCAAGTTGTGCTTCAAACAATGACAGCTTTCTCCTAAATTCTTTGATAATTATGTAAGGACCACAGACGACGTTATCCTTTCCCTGATGTTTCAAATTCAGTTTATTCATGTGGGATGTGATGTCGACCAAATATGACAACTTTGACAACCAGGTAGGATCTGACAGCTCTATCTTTTTAAGTGAGGAAAACATATATTTCGTTTCGGAGGTTTTAAAAACGAAACATGATTTTACCGCAGCTGAGTCACCGCACTGATATTATCAGTTATCAGTTATCAGTTGGGGTATATTCATTTGCACTCCGGACAGGTCCATAGGTGCTCAGATCATCCCCAAGAATATGCATCAGCGTTCGGTGGCTAATAGTGCCAGTTCTTTGTTGGTTGACGAGACACCTCGTTTTCCCGATGTACCTCTCATGTCTGGCCGTGCCAATTCTTACTCCCAAGTCATGTATCCTGAACAGCGTTGTCAATTCACTGACGTCACAATCCACAGTTCCCGACATATCTTTAAGGACGTTAATAACATCGGGACGATCCATGGACTGGTCATATGCAGGAGGTGCTGAGCTAGCCAGTTTATCAGCTCGTTCATTTCCCTCGACTCCCGCATGTCCCGGGACGAAGATGAAGGTGACTTTACGGACAACAGACTTCCGCAGCGACTCAATCCACTGTCTACGTACAGATCCAGCTTCGACCTTCCGAAATATGCTCATTGAATCACTTAGTACACACACGTTGGTATAATGCTGTGATTCTAGCCATATGAAAGACTGTGTTACTGCCATCACCTCCATCGTCAGGCTGCTCGTGGTCATGGAATGGGCATCACTGGATTCTTGAACGGTTCGGCCCACTGAACGGGCTGTAAATGTCAACGCACTTTTCTGCTGCTTTATAACAGATCCATCGGTATAGATAAGCACTTCGGAGCTATCTGAGTGTTCATAGATGTGTACGTTGACCTCTGCATTGATGGCGGCAGGGTTCTGCTCTCTGCACCGTCTGTCGAGTGTGATAATGCAGGAGAAAGTGCATGTAAAAGCTGAGGGCACCGGTACCCATTCCTTGCCAGGGTTGATACTGGTAAGACTGCATACCTGTCTGGCGACATCTTCCGCCCGACCCATCCATGATTTCCCCTCCTCTTTAGCATGTCACTCTTTTCTATGAATATAGCTTCATGCAGAGGGTGCCGCTCATCTGCACTTATTTTCAAGTATGCACGAGCTCTCCAGATCTTAATAATGTGGTTCATTATCGGGAAGTCAAGGAGGTATCACATTGCTACACAGCTGCAGCCCAAAATGATGCGCATGGCTTCGTTTTGAACCTTTTCAAGTCTTCCAATCTGTGTAGGGCTGACAGTGAGGGTGGCCAGGGCATACTCTATGGGTGAAAGCACCAGTCATTGGAACAGAAATATTATCAGTCTGTGTTCGATATTGGCAGTCGCCATGACTCTCATTGCTGACAAACCTTTCCGAGCTTGTGTTATGACATAATCGACATGATTTCTGAAAGACTAGTTACGATCAAGCCTCACGCCAAGATATGTCATCGACTAGGTTCTACTTAAAATGTCCCCATCCATTCTCACTACCGGCAGGTCTGTGTTCGCAATATGGTTGTTTAGAGAGAACCATGTAACCGATGGTTGACAAGGGCACTTACATCAGCACACCATGAGGAAAATCGATCTAGTTCGCCCTGCATATCAATGGCAACCGCTAGTCTATCTCGACCCTGTCGATACACGAGAATGTCGTCAGCAAATCACAGAGTCTTACCCCTCCCATCCAACTGTTGTTCAGTGACCGGCACCGTATACACGTTGAATAGCACTGGTGACAGTGGTGAACCCTGCGGCAATCCTGGACATATCGTTATCTGCTCAGAAGACCAACTCCCACATCTTAGCACCAACTTCCTTTGGAGCAGGACTACAGCTATTCATCGTACAAGGTGAGGGTACACTTCCGTCTGGGGAGGGTTTACATCAAGTGCTCGAAGGATACTCTATTGTATGCGTCCTCTAAGTCTATGGCGGCAGCACATGTCTCTTCTCTGACCTGAAATCCTTCGTAAACATCTTGAGCAAAGACTGCCACATTCAGCCATGACTCTTATTTATGTATGTATCCTCAAAGTGTGGGTGGGAAGCAGCCGAGTTGTTCCAAGTCACAAGCAAGTCTGTGTGCTACAATTTTCTCTAGTAGCTTGCCAGCAGTGTTCTGCATCGTAATGATTCTGCAGCCGCTTATCTTGGAATGATCTTTGTTCAGTTTTGGAAGCGGCAGCAAGTAGCTGTGTAGCCATTCCTCTTTGATCTGAACCCACTGGATACTGGTGTTGGATTATCTGGCCAGTTCTTCCATGTCATCAACTGACATCACCAGTAGGACACCATATCGGATGCCGAATGGGCCTGGGGCGGTGTTAGGTGATTTCTTGCGCATCGCACGTATTGTCTCAGCTGTGACTATGCATTCTTTATCTGTCGTTATGGTTCTCTGTCTGGTGGGCTCGTCTTTCTGGTCAGTCTGCTCTATGTAGCGTGCAAGAAGTGTCTTACCTTTATCCGCACCCCACGTTTTCAATGTAAGGTCTGTGCCTTGAAAGTCTGGAATACCCCTACGTTGTGCAGCACCGTTCATGCTCTTATGGAAGCGCCGGAATGTCGTAAGAGATCGCTCGGAGCACACCTTCAAGCAGAACTCGTCCAATTTCTCGGCCTTGGCCTGTTTGGCGCAGGATTTGAATAAAGTCATCGTCCTATAGACCTCAGTCTTCAGGTTCGCCAACTCACCCTGTGGCATGTTAGCCTTTCTGGCTATTTGCCAGTCTTTGACGGTGTCTCTTTCCCAGCCATGCCTTCTCAACCTCTCCATTTCCCCATGGTGGCTGCAACCATCTTTCTTATCTCCTGCTGGAGGAAGTTAGTTTTCTTCTTCTGATCTTGCTTATGGTGTCTTGACCAGTGTTGTAATACAGGAAGGCATTTGTCTTGTTTCCTTGACTCCTAGCCCTGTCTTTCTCGATCAGGATGACACAATGGTAGTGGTCACTGTCGTGGTATCCCAGTGTGCTCCACCGGCACTTTGGTGCGATGGTGGGCGACACCATGGCCAAGTCAATAATGCTGTCAGAATCACCTGGTCGGGTGGCCATTGTAATGAACTTCCCATAATTCAGACAGACTAGGGCAGCAGATGCCAGGGCGTCCTCCAGATCTTCTCCTTGTCTATTTTTGATGCTATTCCACCACTGACTGCCTCTGGCTTTGAAGTCTCCACAGTAGATGATATGCCTTTTATCCATATCGAACAAACTCTGCCATTGTCGCACGTGGTCCTTCCCAGTACGAGCATAAACGTTCACGGTTACAAGCTGCACTGGCGTCATTATTCTTAATGGCTGCACTTGCAGGGCATCACTGTTGCAGGCGGACATATCTATCTCACTGATGAGTGGTAAGACAATTCATAGAATTCAGAATCAATTTCTTCAAGAAAAGCCTCGAACTGACGGTGAAAGAGTGCATGTCCCCGAATGAAGTTCATAGTAGAAACGAATGGTTGCAGTACACACGAAATATCTAAGTCCTTCCCACAGAGTGCTTGCTGATGTATGATGCAGTGTATGAACAGAGGGCCCGCAATTTGCAAATCTACTAACTGAGTCCTGATCTGCCCCATCAGACCTTTCTTCACTACAGTCATGTTTTCTTCCTCCATCAACTGTAACACATCAAAGCTGATTCCACTGAAGGTTATAGGCTTGCAAAACTGTTTGCACTTCCATGAAAATGTCTTTTCCAGTTGTTGTTCCCTGCATGCTGCAAACGGATGCCAACTCTTCCGTTATCTGAAAGTCCAAATGTACACCACGAATGATCACGAGTTGTTGTGACGTAATCGAAAAATCAGTAGAAATCCAGCATCAGAGCATACCGCAAAAAGTTCCTAGTTTTCTCGCGTATATGTAGCATTGTGTTCTCTCCAAGTTCTTCTGTTCTTCGCACAACTGAACTTGCTGATATGCTGATCGTTCTAAAATAATCGGACGCAAGTCCTGTGCTGCTTCCATCATACATTCTTAGATGAAGTTGCATCAGTAAATGGCTTTCCTCGTTCTGCTATCTTATGCACTATTTTGTAACTTGTACGAGTGACAGATTCATTTTCAACAGACTTTCTCGTGAAGAGATCTCTTTGTGTTTCTAAACTAAGTTTCATGGACTCATATTTCTCAGAGCATAACTTTCCAGAAACCTTTGAATATGTTGATAGATGTTTTGTTTTATAGTACGGCGAAGATTGGACTCTTTGAAAAACGGCAACACTTTCGCTGCATATTACGCAACTGGTTTTCTGGTCCTTTGTTTTCACAGAGACGTACTTTACTCCCCATTCTTCATTGAAAACGCAACACTCGGCGTCTACTTTTCTTTTCTTAGTAGCCATAATGAGGAGTGAAGTACACGGGATCTGAAAATGAAAAAAGACATTGAATTAGAAACATAATTAAACTCCTGTTGAAACACAGCAAAGCAGAGGACTAGGGGGTCACTGGTGAATCTACGGCTCACCAAAGGTACATATCACGTTTTTGGCACCTTTGGTAAAATAATATATCTCATAATAAGGTTTGCAAAATATATAACTAGGGACGACCTAAATAAGCAGCCTACAGCAGAATCCTTCAACCGGGGTTCCGCTAGTGGCAGCCAGGAGTTCCGCCGAAACAGACCGAAATCGCCTAAATGTAGCATTTAAGCCCATCTGGTTTATTGCATAAGGTAGGAAGAGACACTTGGATCATCGCAGAGTTCCTTGAGCAACGTAAACATTTGCATAAGGATCTGCTCCAGCAGAAAGGTTGAAAAACACTGGCATAGACACCAGCTCGATCAACACGTTGACCGGGGAATTCTTCTGAGCTGAGGATAATATGTTCGTAGTAATACGAGGCTTCTGTGGCATTTTTATGCTATGTTTTCTACTTTATTGCCTCTCTTCACACTTGTAGTTCACTTACCTATTACTGTCAAACAAAGAAATCCTTGTTACATATCTATAATATGGATGACTGGCAAAAAGAAGTAAATATTTGTTGAGCATCGAACTTTTGTTGACAGCCGGACGCATCAGGGGGAGTGAAAGATGCGCGCGCGTGTGCTTGTGTGTGTGTGTGTGTGTGTGTGTGTGTGTGTGTGTGTGTGTGTGTGTGTGTTACCATGGAAACCATGGACTGTTGCACAGTTGTAGAACGGGGGACAACTATTATTGTGAAGTTGGGAAAAGATTGTCTGCCGCTGGGGCCACCTGTTGTTGACATCGAATGACGTCATTCGGACAATTCCCGACTGTATGAAAACATAACTTGTTGCCGCTAGTGTGAACAAGGAAGTTGACCTAGGCTGAAGTGTTTGACTAGCTCTGTTCTAATATAGAAAAGAATCTATTGTGTTCTGTATCAATTAACGTTGATGAACATGTGTCTTTCATGGCAAAGTGTGGGTTCGATTCAGGATAGAGCTGAGTTTTCATAAGGTATTCACTAGATAGCATTTAGATGTAAATAATGTAGAACAGTCTAGTGATAGATAAAGTTTAGGACTTGAGCATAGTGTTGTTGCTTTGTGGTTAGGTATTCAAGGAGTGTCGGCGACAGTAGGCAATCGCATTGTTAAGACTAACTAGTCTGAGAGGTCAATTAGCTCAGCTGGTTGGGAATAGTGAAGTGGGATGATATGTGGAGTGATTGAGGATGGTTGGGGGATATTGGAAATGTCCAATGGTGGGATCTTCCAGTGGGGTGTCTACTGGGGTTCTGCACTTTACATTTGGTCTTTCCTTGTCTTACCCTAAATCAGACCGATGTGATGAGCTCCTCTGCCCCATGACAGAGTTTGGTTCATTGTTATAAATCTGAGTGAGTCCGTCGGCCTACAATCATCTAATAGGGGTCAGTATCCGGTTGCTCTTACCAGGTGTGTTCTCTCTTTCACAGATTCCCCTCAGGTTATGAAGAAAACAAGCTGAAACATCACTATTTCAGATCATGGATAAATTATTGCGGGAAGATTTATTTAGCGGCCTTTGCACTGGGCCCATGATAAAAAGGGTCTGAGGGAACATGGCTTTGCTGAGCCGAAACATATAAGTATCCGGCTGAAGACTTCTTAGTAATAGGGATCACGGAAGTTGATAGTGAGATTACTTTCCATACCACATGGAACAAGAACAATAGTGATTATCTATGTAGAAAGAACAATAGTGATTATCTATGTAGAAAGAACAATAGTGATTATCTAGGAAACAGGAACAATGAACCTGGCGTTTTTTTTACTAAATTATTAGATTTCTGTGGGTGACTGTAAACAATAACTGTGTAATGGTGAAACTCTAGGACATTTAGAAAGGAACCATGTTATTACAAGGGACAGTGTTCCGTGTTTTCACGATGCAAGGATTGTTAAGTCTCAGAACTTTAAGGACATGTGGTAACATTGTGTATGATCGATTCAGGATAAGTAGCGGACTATATCCATGATTGGTGACCAGGTATCGGGGTTATCAAAAAGCTACTGGAGGAAGTCAACATCTAGCAGGAGGGACACATCGTTTTGGTGAGGTCATTTTGTGCTGAACTATGATGATGTTGTGTGGTCCTTACAGGGTTGATCAGACGTTGCTCCTGAGCTGTTCGGTCTGATTCTGCAGATACACTAGAGTATACGCCATACATTCTACACATACACTTCTCACATACATAAACTTTTCTTCATTAAATTAATGTTATTGATTTTTAGAAGCTAGAGTTGTTTAGTATGTTGTTTTTGGGGACGTGTGAGAGGGGGCATGATCCAGTGGTGAGAGGGGGAAAGAGAAAGAGGTATCCAGTGACTGACGGAGTGTTGAGGACGGAATCTATTGGATTCTCCAGAATAATGATATGGGGTTAAAATAATGTGGGTGTTGATTCCCCTCACTCCAGAGACGACACTATAAAGGGAAAAACGACAGTTCAGTACGTTATATCAAGTACGTTCGAGTACCATCGGCGGGCCAGATGAAATGACGTCGCGGGCCAGAACCGACCAGTGGACCGTAGTTTGGTGATCCCTGCTCTAGAGGATAGAGATGGGGTGGATCCGAAAAGACTGGTTGCTGTCTCTGGAGCGGTCTCGGCTGGCAAAGATTAGTTTCATCTTCGTGTCAGGGCATGCGGGAGTACAAAGAAATGAGCGAGCGTTGCTAGCATGTAAGGCTACTGTTTAGGGCGGACACGCAATAGACCAGGCTGACATTCGGAATGCTCTAAGAGAAGTAAGACTTCTGAGAGACCTAAGTGATGACTGTGAATCTACAACCATGGCCACAATGCGAGAATAACAAATTAAAAGAGGGGAGGCCTAACAAGAACACTTCGCAGGAAGCCAAAGAAGATTGATAAACCAACAGAGAACTAGTGTCTTTAGCCGCTACACGCTGCGGCATGTGCTGAGGAGGGGATCCGAGCACTTATGGACTGAATGGTTCGATGTGCAGTGAGGATGATCTGTCGACTAACTAATTAACTAACATACATGTTCTAACATTGCAACGAGTTTCAAAACGTCCCCTGGGCGTCCCCATGCTGTTTCTAAATCGCTACGGGTGCAATTAATATCTATCCAGTATATCCTTCATACACGTTCTACAGTCTCGTTTGACATGAGCTTCTTGACCTCTCCAATGCTCTCACGCACTAGGTGAAGGTACGTGTGTTTTCTGACAGTGTATTGCTCTCACAATCATTTATATATAGTAGTATATGATTTGCCTTACTCATACAGTCTTGAGCCATGTTTTTTTTTTCACTTCTGGCCTTTTTGCTTAAGCTTATAGCATATAAAGTTGCTGTCCATATCATTTTTGCCACTTTTATTTCTCTGAAGCTTTTATCAATCTTGAGTCGTATCATTCTGCTCAACATGTGGTATGTTTGAAGTTACTGTTAACCAAAACATTATTCCGTACACATGTACACTAATTAGTCAACGATTAATCACTCATGACCAAGTGTTTATCTAATTTTAAAAAAGCTGATGCTCTGGAATTAAACAAAAATAGTATTATTTTTATTAAACCAAATTATTAAAGTGTTTAACTATAATATATAATCAATACCTACTATGGTTAATGATTAACAATGAGTATTCAACATTAATAATAATATAAAAATTATTTATAATAATAAAAACTACTATCTATACTTTTATCTTAACCTTTATTCATTAATGAAATAAAATAAATTTACCTTCTTAAATTAATTAATAATCAATATGCATATTTTACATCCTTATACTTATATACCAACTAGCTGACCCGGCCCGGCTTCGCCCAAGCCCTGGCGGGGATCTATCTATCTATCCATTTGTCTGTCTGTCTGTCTGTCTGTCTGACCCGGCCCGGCTTCGCCCAGCTCCTAGTGGGGAGCATCTCATTTAATTCATATAAGTAGTCATATAACACTCTTCCCACAGGAAGAGGTTCTAACATGCGAACCACAAATTGAAGAACCTACATTTAAAGAAATCCTATATGTAATCACACGACTTAAAAACAATAAGGCAACTGGGACTGATGGAATTGCTGCTGAATTTATAAAGGCAGGTGGCCATGCATTACATTTTCTCTGTTAACCCCGAATACTCTCGTGGTTGACGTGAGCCCACGAGAATTAGAAGTGGTTCGAGTCGCGCCAGTGACTCATGAGAGTATGGAGCCGGTCGCTCAGAAAGCAGTGGCTTGCTGATGAGCGTAATCTAGCCTAGGAATCAACATGCAGCTGAAAGATGCTGGTGTTGACCGCAATATCCTGAAACAGGATGGCGGGTAAGATCAAATCTATCTTCTGATCTCTAACAGTTTGTTTCCATTAATGTGTTAACGCTCGTCTATGCAATGATTCACACATTGTATCCCGTTGTCTTCCTCTGTCCCTCTGTCCACGTAGTTTTCAAGTTACCACATTATGTTCTATTTTAGGTTTTCTCATCAGGTGTCGACAAATGACCTCCTCTATAAGTTAGTTCTAGCGTCCAGCCAGAGGACATGTTAGATATGTGCAGGGGCATAACATATTGCACCGAGAATGCTAGGACTGGCCAGCAGGCAGTGCTGAATGGCAGGTGCAACACAGGATTCATTATAATTCATGCGCAGGTGATATAATCGTCAGCTTGTATGGCTCTGCCCATATACGCACAGGAAGTAAATGGGACTCAAATGAAAGGTTATATACGCTTTTAGTGAAGTTCATCCTGCCATGTGAAACGACAATATTTAGGCTGAGAATGGAGTTAGAGGCAGTCTCTTCCAGTTCCAATGGCTGAAGAACAAAGAGCATACTAGTGTCGTGATTGTAGCAACATAATCTGCGCTGCGTATAATTTTAATAATTTTCTGCAATAATTGCCTGTCTGGATATACAACATGCATTCTTGTTGCTAATTAAAAATGTTGGTGATGACTGTTCCAATCTGTTCATTAACAGATGACAAGGGAGACGGGTTACTAAGTCATACTTGCTAATAATATTCCAATGCAATATCACTTTAGTAATATGTGCCACGCCTGTGTATTACCGTTGTCTCCGTGGCAAAGACAAGATACTAAGTCATACTTGCTATTAATATTCCAATGCAATATCACTTTAGTAATATGTGCCTCGCCTGTGTATTACGTTGTCTCCGTGGCGAAGTGGTCAAGCTGTTTGCCTCGCGCTCTGAAGGTTGTGGGTTCGATTCTGGGCTACGTCTTACGATGCCAGAGTGCATTTATCTCGGAGACTCCTGGCGGTAGTCGCTGGAGCTACGTATTTCGTACTTTGTTTGACGCTTTTCGGCAGGCCGACCTGGGGAAAGAAACCGAACCATATGGAATAAAACCCGGTGCAATTAAGTTGATCCTCTCGAATTTTAAGACTTTTTAAACTATACGTTAAGTTGTCGTTGAGTTAAGCAAATAATAGTAACACGGTAACCTCCCTTGCATGTTGTAAGAGTCGACTTACGAGGGTTGCACTGACAGTGACAGAACCAGTAGACAACTGTAGCTGCTAAGCCCACCCAACCTCCCATTGGAGAGACAGAGCCTGTAGGCAATTGTGGCTGCTAAACACAACCAACCACGCTTGGGAGTGACAGATCCAGTAAACAACTGTAGTTGCTAAACCCACCCAATTGCCTTTGGGAGTGTCAGATCCAAAAGACAACTGCTAAACCCAACCACACACGAACACGTCTACACTAGTTTAGTAGCCAGACGGGACGCAGAGGTGTTTCCAAGGCACCAGGGCCGGGTTATATACTGGCCAAGACCTATTGACGCGTCCTCGTCGAGCGTCCTGGGCAACAGGTCCCTTTGTGGTCCTGGCTAAAGTCAGTAGGATCGCCGATTCCTCCGAAGTAAGAGAGTGTCTGCCTGTAGGGCGAGGAACTACCAGTCTGCACACCAATAAGCCAGACATGGGACAACGGATACTCACGCAAACCTCAGGTCCTTTATGACATCACACTGATGTTGGACAACAGGATTCCTTCATCCGACATACAGGACTTCACATTGGAGCTCAAGCCAACGAACACAAGCAAGCAAGTAGCCAGACACTCATCTGCCTTTTTGTGCTCATGGTTTCGATCCGCACAGATACGACTTCAATTGTGTTCTAACTTTACCTGGGCTCTCAGATCCACACAGACAAATATTGGGACTTTGATAAGTCTTGGGAAGAACAGGCTTCCAGTAGACACAGATCACAATTCCTACCGAGCGCCGATTGGTCTATACAAGTGCGAGTGTAGCCCAATATGTCCAGTCGGCATGTAGACTTATAAAGGGGCCTGTAATTATGTTTGACCACACCCCTCCCCCTCAAGAGTATAAGCAACAAGCTGCAAGATCCGCCCAGAAAACAACAGACGTATATACATGTTTAATCAACTTAAGACATTCGATTCTGATTCTTTTCATGTTGTGACTGTTCAAATGTCATCTAAACATTTGATGCGGGAACAGAGTAAACTATATTGGCCAGCACACGGTACATTTTGGGAGCAATTTCAAGTTTACTGCAGTTGTGAACTTATTCATATTGGCCTTCTGAAGGTGTATGAAAAGAAGTGGAATTTGGGAAAGTCGTATAGGCAACTGAACCGAGTCGAGTTAGTTCGCAGAGAAGGAGAGTTGAGCACACATCGTTACACATTACATACTTATATAAGTGTGTCTGCACGAATAGTAATTATGTGTATGTATACGTGTTTATTTAGTTGTTATATATATATATATATATATATATATATATATATATATATATATATATATTTCAGACACAAACAAAGATTGCGCTATTAGCTACCTGGAATATTTTGCTACATCTCGCCACGTACACTGAAGAATTCACAGAACAAACAACATCGTGAATTTTGCGTATGTAACTGAAGAGATGCAGCGAAATTGTTCAGGCAATAAATCGTACAATATATTGTCTTTCTCATCCTTGTTCGAATTCATTACGGGAAACATTGTTTTGAATTGATGCATTTATTGCAGTGAACAAGAATAGTACCAAAGAATTGGAGCTGTCTACTGACTATTTATAGGAAATTGAGCAGCCTTCAGATACACAACGTAACACTAAATATTTTAACAAATGAAACATTATTAAATTATTCAACGAGTATTTACATCCAAGTTAACTGAGAGATCAACGATACCAGAAGCCGCGACATCTCGCGACAAAGACATCTATTATTCCGAACCTAATATTCTCTTAACGGGAGTATAATGTCTTTGGTAAATAAAACAATTCTTGTCAACATAACCAACTTTCAATACGCTCACCGACCTTAGGTAAATATCGCGACTTTTATCATGTCTGAACACACGTGGATTCCTTTCTTTTGTTATTTTAGCTAAGGGTTTTTAAACAAATGATGCAAGCAATACAGTTCGGTGTGTTTATTTTCTCAGCTGCTTTGAGTTTGATTAAATAAAATTTAAAGTAACAATTCGACTGTTTTGACTTGATTGCGTTGCGTGTTTGTGGAAGTGAATGGATACCGTTATATTGACATTAAATGTAATAATATTCTTCATAGTAAGTGCAGGCATTCTTCCTCTTCTTCTGTTGTACTATTGCTTTTGCCATGGAGAGTCGCAGAGAGAAGGTGAATGTAAAGCTGTGTATCGATTGTCTTGCTGATTGTACTAACGTTTCATGTGATGTTTTCGATGTCTCTTTTACTGCATGTAGCCAACGTTTTCTGGATCGTTCTCTCGCCTTGTATCCTGATGTTCTCACATAGAACGTGTTAGCCGCTTGTTGATAATATTGGTCCATTTTAACTAAGTATCCGAACTAGTTACTTCTTTGGCGTTCTATAGGGTCAATAAAAGGTGCTATCCAGACACTTGTCATTAGTTTATAAGGTGTCTTTCTATATCTTTTGTTTTTCCAGCTGCGTTCCTTATGCATTTTATCTCAAATTGTAGGCCTATGCGTTGTTGCGACTGTCCTTGCCTGACCGTAGATAACAATACTGGGACGAATAAAGAGCTCATCTACAACTTTGTTGATATGTTGATGTTTGGATGTTTTAGGTCAGTGCTATTTGATAGTTGATGATGTTTGAATTATGTGTTCTCCTTTCTGTTTCTACATCTAGTATAACCTGTAGTGCGGGTATTTCCAGTTTCAAACTACTCAAAAACTAGAGTGAATAATGTTGTTCATGTCTGGTTTGTGGGGCTCCTTCCTGGTGCCTAAAGATACCAACTCTCATAATCAATCAACAGGCACATTAAATAACATTGAGAATAATGTGGCACAATAGATGGTCACATGTGATGTCACTTGATATCTACGATAACACACTTCTTCTTCTACCTCACCATCATTTTCCGGAGAAAATGATCCAGTAGGTAGTGACTAGAGCAGGGGTGGCCAACTTTTTCAGCAAGTGGGCCAAATTTCAAAAATAATATTTCCTGCCGGGCAACGCACCTAAATTTTTTTTTAATGTGTGTTAAAGTAAACAAGCAAGCGTGCTACAGCGTCGACCACATCGTCCCTGTTGTAATGTAAAAAAAAAAAAATAAAAGGAAAAAAAAATGAAATAGGTATATTTATTGTTTTGAAGAAAATAAAACCTAAATGAAAATCAAACGATTTTAGTAGACAATATTTAAAACTATTAAAAAGTAAGATATCAGCCTTTGTTTCACAGAACTAAGTGCATAAAAAGTGATCTCGACTGATGTTGTCGCTACACGCAAACAGCTTTCCAAATGAACATCAGTAATTCGTGTTCTCACATGTGATTTGATATTCTTCATGCAACTAAAAAGCTGTTCACATGCCATAAGTGTTTCCAAATAGCGAAACCATCGACAATTGAAACCATGTTTGCAAAACGCGGGATATTTATCCTTGTCCAAATACGTTTTATAGACCTCTTCCGAACCAACTTGATGGAATGTCTCCTTTAACTGCGTATCACATTTCACAATGTTCCATTTGTAATGTTCCTGGTCATAAATTCAAGTCGACCGCGAATGGCGTTGGAAATGCACAAAAAAGCACACGATCTTTTTTTCAAAGATCCTGAAATCGGTATTCAAATTCTAGGTTTAATTCAGATATCAAAGAAGCGTCATTATACGCCGCCTCCCGTGTGACGTCTGGTTACAATGACAGTGTAGGAAAGTGAGTAAAGTGTTTTTGTCCTCAACTGTTGTTCCCAAAGACCAAGTGTCATTTGAAATGCAGAAATATAAACATATATTTTATTAATTAATTAATCTTTCCCTTGTAGACGAGTATTAACGTCATTTAGGTGGATAGTTATATCGACCAGAGATGCAAAATCGCAAACCCACTCTTTGTCTTCAATCTATTGGATACTTTTTGACTTGCTTGCAAAGAATAATTGTATTTCTTGCTGCAAAATCAAACACTCTTTTAACAATTTGGCACGGGTCTTTGGCATCTTACTTCTGCATAAAATGTAACGTCATTATAATTCGAGTCCACAGACTTTAGAAATTCTTGGAATTGAAGGTGATTCAACCCATTCGACTTAATGAAGATCACTATTTTGACGACCACTTTCATGACATGGTCCAGTTTGATTGACTTCGAAAATAAATTCTCCTGATAAATAATGCAATGAAAATTTAGCATTGAAGTATTACCAACTTTGGAGGCCTAATTTTCAATCAATTTTACTAAACCTGTGCGTTTCCCAACCATTGCTGGAGCACCATCCGTTGTTAAGCCCGATAAGTTGTTAAGTTGTAACGAAAAGCGATTCAATGTCGATGTAACTGCTTCTAACAAATCTCGTAACTTAGTAGTGTCCTTAAGTGGATACAGTGTCGCTAATTCTTCTGTCTGTTTAAAATGAACATCAACACCTCTGATAAAAATTGCCAGTTGGGCAGTATCTGCCATATCTGTGCTTTTATCCAATGCTAGAGTATAAAATATAAACTCGGATGCTCGACTTTTCAAATTATCTTCAATTTGTTTACCAATGTCGTTAACGTCTAGTAATAGTCTGACGTGACAGACCTATTATTGAGAAATCCTTCTTCTTTTCTGGACACAGAATTTCAACGACGCTCTATAAACATTCCTTAACCATTTCACCATCTGAATATGGCTTCGAAGTTTTTGCTAGTATCATGGCTATTGCATAACTAGCTTTTACATAGCATGTTGACTCTTAACCCGCTCTAGTAAATATCATTTGTTGTGCAGAATGTTTGTTTTTAAAGTCATTCACTTGGACTTGTCGAAATTGCCCTTTGTACTTATCAAACGTATTTGCATGCTTAATCTCGTAGTGCCGTTTGATGTTATACTATTTCAAAACAGAAACAGATTCGTTGCATATCAAGCATGTGGGCTTTGTTTTAATTTCCACGAGGAAAGAAAATAGTTTATAGTCCACCTGTCTTGAAAACTTCTTTATTCTTCTGGGATTCTTCTCTTCTTTGGTCCCACGTCTTTATTAGTTGACGCCATTGAAGGTTTCTTTTTTAACTGAAAAAAATAAAATAAAACATCATGGGTAATACTAATTAATAATAATTCATTCATTCTTTCAGTAGCATGTCATTTGCAGAACCTCGCTCCCATAACAACCTTCCAGAAAACCCCTCCATCATAAGCAAGAAGTCGAGCGTCCGAAATACCAATTTTGAGATCATCCGCCACATCCTGCACCCATCTTCTCTTTGACCTTCCTCTTCCTCTCTTCCCAGGCATAAACCCCTCCATTATTGTTCTCTCCAAACATTCGTGACGTTTTAAGTAACCATAATAATAATAATTAATTAACTTAAATTACATAAATAAAACGTTTCAGGGCTTACTTACCTAAAGAATTGATATGGTAGACAGGATACTTGGTTAAAGTAGTTTGAACTCTTATTATAAATATGATAAATATGTATTTTAATGTTGATCGCAAAATCTCCCCAGCCGCAGTGGCTATAATATAACGAAACTACATAATAACACGGAAATTTGTCAAGCTGAACTGAAAGTAGTTATGAGTATAGCCCGATAGCGTTGTGAACTTCCCGAAGACGCCGAGGACCACAGAACATATATATATATATATATATATATATATATATATATATATATATATATATATATATATATATATATATATATATGAGAAGTTGAAGTCTTATACTACATTGTATCAACACCTAGCGTTGGACCCCCCCCCCCCCCCCCCAAAAAAAAAAAAAAAAAAAAAAAACATTAAGTAACCTTGAGTGTCAAATAGCGGGATATTTGAAATAGCCAAAATCTATGTATTTTCAAGAAAATGTGGGATATTTAAAATAACTCAAAACCAATGATCCCCCCCTCCCACACAAATACGAGATATTTTCAAATTTCTGTTAGCTATAATTTAAAACTATATGATTCGAACTCCTCAATATGTAATGCTATTTTGGCGATATGTACAATAAAGTTAACATTTATGTTCATATGACCTAGCTCCGTGGATCGCAAGCCTCGTGTTGGCCAAACCCGGCCTAAAGGATATGATCGACACACTTTATTCCGAGGAAAAGTCAGAAGGACACATTATCAGATTGTAATTGGTAATTTAGTATCTGGACTCTTCGCTGGTTGTTGAAGATGAGAACGTAGCGTACATGCACATGTTCCGAGTGATGTGATGTCTGTTATTCACTCATAATCACCACCACCATCATCTTCATCAGCATGTGCCATGCCAGTAAGTGTGGGCGGTCATGTTTTGCCATCTCACTCGATCACCAGAATCGTGGATACGCTCGGTGTTCTTGTCTCGACCATACATCGTGGTCAAGCCATCCAGGTATTTACTCCTCTGCCCTCCACTTGTTCTCTTCCCTTAAATCTTGCCTGTTGTCACCAAGTTCTCCACTTTACGTCTTCTCATAACGGGACCACAAAATCCTGACTGGTTACGTCTAATTTTTCTAATCAGTTTACGATTTTCATTTGTTTCTTGTATGACTTGGTCATCGGTTTTTCTGTCTGTCCATGTATCTTTTGCCATCTCCTCAGAAACAACATTTCCACCGCCATAATATGTTTTTCAGCTTGTCTGCTCATTGTCCACGCTTCGCATCCATACCAAAGCACATGTTCAATGTAGCACCTCGACACTCTTTTTTTCGTTGCAGATTACATATTTATATTGGTTAGTATGCTTTTCATCTTGAAAAAGGTTTGTTGAATTGGTTAGTAAGACTGTTCCGAGATAATTGTACCGATTCACTTTAAGAATATTCCCATTTACTTGAATATTGCATTGTGGTATTCCCTTCTTCTTTGTGACTACCATAATATGTGTATTTTTATAATTTAATTCTAACCCAAGTTGTTCACTGTGTGCAACAATCGCATCTACTAAATGTTGCAGATCCTATTCATTGTCTGAAATCAACACTGTATCATCCGCATATTTAATGCTATCGATGGTTTGTTCCCCAATGATGATTCCTTTCATATCTTCAACATTTCTGCAAATATTGTCCATGCACAAGGAAAACTGTTCTCGAGCCATTACACATCCATGTCCCACACCTCTCATAATAGGCTGATATTGACCTACTTCATTATCAATCTTTATGGCAGCTTGTTCTTTCATGAGTCTAAGTTCTTTCCCATCAGTTTGCAGATCTGTAAGATCTTCCTAACTATTTGCATGATAATTCTTTTTAAAAAAATCATTGCGATGTGGCTCATTACACTAATTGTTCGATATTGATCACATTTCATGGCTCCTGATTTCTTCGGGATTGCAATAAATATAGAATTACATAACTCAGGAATATCTCCAGTATCATATATTGTGTTAAGCTATCAGGTGACTTGATCTATTCCATTATCCTTCTATGGCAGTGATCATTTCTTTTAAGCTGTTGTCTAGACCCGGGGTCTCGCCAGATGTCATATGGTTAAGAGCATCCTGAACTTCTATCTTCAGAATTAATTGTCCTTCATTATTACTCCAAATACCATAATGTTTTTTTTCTCGTGCATCATCAGAAAGTTTTTAAACATAATCTGACCATGTAATATACAATTTCATGTTTTTCTATAATGATTTTTCCATCTGTTATTTTCAGGCCCCTGTTAGTTTGTAAATAAGCTCCTGAATTATAATGTTCATTATTTTGGTATTTTTACTGTTGTGCTGTTTTTCAGTTTCTATGCAATTATTTTCAAGCCATGCTTCGTTTGCTTCTTTACATAATTTTTTTTTTGACATTTCTGTGAACCTCTTCATATTTGTCAGGATTATTTTTGTTGTGTATTTTTGTTTCCATTAGTCTTAAAATGTCTGTAATCATCCATTTCTTGCGATCTACTTTCTTTAATTTTGAGATAGTTCTTTCTGCAGCAAAATTGATTGAATTCTTCAGCATTTCCCATGATCATTTAATCTTAAAATACGATTTTTAGATCAGACAATACATCATATATGCTCTTTTCTTTTATGTTACAATTGTCTTGTATTTCCTGGTCATTTTTAAAACGCACGCAGATCATATTTAGTGTACCTATAATGTGATCAATGTAATAGTCTGCATTTGCAAATGTTTTTGCACCCATTGAAGCATTTCGAAACCGTTTGTTAATGAGGATGTAATCGATCTGATTTCTAACCCTGCTGTCAGGACTTCTCCATGTCCATAATCTCCTGTGATATTGCTTAAACCAGGTGTTTCCGACATCAGTTCATGTTCGTTTGCCCATTCTACAAGTATGTATTCTCTCTTATTTCGTTCTGCCAAACCATGTTTGCCTACTGTGCATCCATCACTTTGATTTTCTACTTTTGCAATGGAAAAAAAAGTCATTATGATGTTTATTACTGATTTTTTACAATTCTTCAAAGAATTCTCCAAGTCATTATTCAATTCCTCTTCACTAGGTTCACTGCTTTCTCCCTTTGGGCCATATATTTGAATGACGTTTTTGTTAAAAGGTATGCCAACTAATTTTACCAGTAGAACCCTGTCTGACACTGCCCAATATCATTTAACAGATTTTGATGTTTTCATATCAAAGATACTTGCTACATCTTTATGCCTATACTCTCCTCCAGAACATATAATATAATTGTTTGATGTTATCTAATTTTCCATCTGCACTCATTGTTCTAACATCCCAATTTCTACTTTCAATGATAGAGATATTTTGCACCCAATAGCCTGCTGACAGTCTGGAGTCTCCTGGTGCACATGACTATCCCTACCGGGCGAGGCTTCTCATATGGAGCACTCATTTACACTGTTTCTCTGATTGTCGATAATGTCGCAAAATATACTTTTCTACACATTTGTAAAGAAGGTAGTTTGCCATTGCTTTCCTTGTTAGCAGTGACCATACTGGTCAATGACGGTAGCAATTGCATACCCCAAAAATAGATCCTCTACCTACCGTCGTGAAGTTAGAGAACTTAGCCTACAACTATCTGTCGCCTGCTCTTCAACCTCATCCACCACCAGCAACAATGACTTCACATAACGCTGATCAGGAAGCTAAACAGATATTCCACCTTGCTCAAGGGTATCCCGTAGGCTAGCGGAGGGAAGGAGGCACCTTACTTCTAATTTGATAGGGGATACTCCTACCATTTTTTACTCCTTGTTTCCTTAATACTCCTTTTTTGCGTGCGTCGTCGTCGTGTGCGTCATTCGCAAATGCGAGCGCTATCAAGACAAGTCGTCTGAACAAGTCAAGAAGCCTGATACGTGGGGAAATGGCACGTGCCAAGAAAACGTGGAATCCAAGAGCACGTGGCATCCAAGATGTGCAGCGTGGGAGCCAACAAGACCGCCATAAGACGAACTTGGAGAGCATGCCTGCGAGTTGTAACAAATACCCTGAAACTACAGCTACTATTGAAGCCACTACAAGGGGGAACCGCCGACAGCCCACCACAGACAAGATCCAAGACAGCTGAGAAAAAGGAGCAGAACGACACTATAGTCGGAAACGCCGACTCAAAAAACAGTCCGATGGGTTGTCAAGCGGTTTCAAGTGGAGCTGTCAGACGAAGAAATCCAGATGCAGCCACAGGAAGAAAATCTCAACATTCGAATCTTGAAGCGGAGCGGATCCTGACTCATTCAAAGATTCCTTCGACACTAGCGGCGGTGACGACTGAGGGCAGCGAGATACCACGTCAGGTATCTATAAACAAGAAAAGTCAGTAGCCTGAAAGATTCATACCACGAATCACCCAATGTTCCAGATGCCAGAGGGCCGGCTACAGCTTATATATATATATAAGAAAAGAGAGACAGAGAGAGACAGGGAGAGGGGGAGAGGGAGAGAGATGGACAGCGAGAGAGAGAGAGAGAGAGAGAGAGAGAGAGAGAGAGAGAGAGAGAGACAGAGAGAGAGGGGAGAAGGGGAGGAGGGAGAGAGAGGGAAGATTGATATAGAACCAATGATATGCCACATGGGATATACGGAATTAGAAGTTCTAAAAATACGAGGTTTCACTCACACTGTCCCATATGGCATAGGGGCTGTAGAGCTGATGGTTATATCACGTATTATAGGATAAAATGCCTCAATGCATTTTGTTTTTAGGGTTTTATAAGATCAGACCACCGGCAATACACGTGATATGGGTTGGCACAGCTAAGCAATATTATTATACTGTCATACTGATGCGTAACACCCAGGTTGTCTCTTGCTGTAGTGAGTATTGTATGTGTATTATTGTAAATTCCAGATACACCTGCGACATTTTCAGAGACGCCACAAGATGGAGATGATAACCATCATCATCACTATCATCAGCATCATCATATAACATGGATTTTGCATAAAGTTGATCTCATAACAAAGCGCCGATAAGCCGCAATCTCTCCCAATATTTCTCCCGTCACATGCACCCTCATGTTCACGGAGTGTGGAGTGCTCTGTGTTCGTCTTACTGCTGGTCGACGCAAGCTTCCTCTTTCAGGAAGCATGCCATCCTTCCCTGTTATCTCCTATCCACTGTGACGCTTAATGTGGCCAAAACATGCCAGTTTCCGAGATATGATGCGGTTTCTGCGCCTGTTGTCTTTCGTGTTCAGTTCTTCAGCCGTAAATATGGGGATGGTTGCCTTACTGTCACAGTTGATCATTAGCATAAAATCTGGCTAAGATCCGGATGGATGTTCTGCTGACCCCACGGTTTCCTGAGCCAGGTATCCCCACAGTCTTGTCGTTTTATTAATATTTACGGGTAATTAACGTTCTCTAGAAATAATTCCATCCATGGATAGCCGTTCAAATTTTTTTTTTTTATTGTTGTGAATCCCTTACTGGACGTTGCAGTCAACACCAGCATTTTTCAACTGCTATTGATGTACTAGGCAAGTGTTACGTTCAGTAGTTTGCCAGTGCTTTCTGAACGACCTGCTCCCATACAAGCACGTTATAACACAACGCGACACAGTCTGCTGCACAAATCGGTCGCAGCTGAGCTTCGAACGCCTGGTACCCGGCTCACAAACTGCGTTCGCAAGCCTTTAGCCATGAAGCCGGCTCGTAGGAAACAGATAAGTGAAATTTATACTTTCATGTAGTGTATTTCGTGACTTTGTTAGTCTATTTTGGTTTGTTTGTTCTGTGCTGACGAAGGCTTTGGCCGCAACGTCCATTTTGCATTTTGTAGTCGTGCTTTGGTAAAGCTCACAATCTACTTCTCGTTTTTCAGTGATTCATTCATTTCTAGAATATAAAGAATTAATTGCAGAAATATAATCTTTCAGACAACAGTTACCAGTAGAGGATAATTAGAGAAAAAGAACAGAAATAGATACATAGAAACGTATCTGCCAGATGCCACCAGTTTAGCTTTCAGATCAGGCTGGCTGGAGAAAAGGTATCATCATTGAATAACCGGTCAAGGTCCGTACGTCGGGAGTCCAGAGTACTTCACCTGATCTCCACGGGGGTCTTCCTCCGGCTGTAGACTTAACTGTAGACAGTATTCGTCAGGAAAACACTAGTCTTGTCAAAATATTCTGCTGACACGGTCACCTTCTTCATTGAAGTAATCTTCAAAACTGCAGTGCCTGTAGTGATTGACTAACAACAGTTCAACAGTTTTTTGTCATGATATGTCAACAGTACTTTAAGTTATTCAGAGATAGGTGCTCAGGATGATGCACAAAATATTTGAAATACCAAAATCACTGTAGACATGACGGTATCATAGTGATGAAAAGTTTCTAATTATCACCCCGTCTATGGTGATTTTAACAATATCCATCTGGTGAGCATGGTATGGTGGCTTAGGTGGCCAAGTTGCTAAATCTGAATCGCTTGGGTTCTCCACAAGGTGGAGGGGGAATAGTATCTCCACAAGTCGTAGGTTTACTCACGAATATGGTATACATGGTTGAACATGTGTGGAGTCACTAACGATCGTTGACCAAAGATCAGTTTATTTATTCTTCAACTACCAAAATGGAGACCATGACATAGATAATCTGGTGAACGTGACCTGCCATACTCCCCATTGCATAGGACAATGAACAGGATAGGCATTCCATTAGATCAACATATCATCAATGAACATTGATTACAAGATCTTGGATGGCTTGGCTGGAAGACTTGAGCAGAGTAGACCAACAGCTAACTAGAAACCCAAGTGAACAGCACCGTCTTGAAAGAACCTGGTCTCAACTTGCAAAGGCTCTGTGGTCAAGGCATAATCTGGACATTCAGAACGCCTACACACAAGAAACCATTCTTTCCCACTCACTGCATTCACCCCTTTCGTTTCAACTTTCAGACTTAACTTTCAGGTTTATTGGCTGTTGGGACTATATATGTTCAATTGACATCTTTTACGTTCTCAAATCCCAATCTGTTGGATGTTCTGCGGAGAAGAGGTAACTCTCCACATTGAAGAAACCCCATCCATGTATACACACGATTCCCCTCCCTATAAGTGTTCATCACCAGGTGGGGGAGATAAAATGTGTTGTTTGATACAAATTTCCTTCCCCATGTTTAATTAACCAAAGTATTAGGACATCATCAGTACCGCAGGACTGGGTGCACAGCTATCTCATCCGTCTCCCAAAACCATTCAAGAATCAGTCAAAGCTTAGCGGCTTTAGGATCATCACCCTTCAAAATAGATTTGGGAATGTTTAAGAAACGATTGATGCTGTCAAGCTGCAAGAGTTTTTGGAAAAGTGGAAGCTTCTTCCAAGAGGTCTGGGGAGCTACAAGCCAGGAAAATATACCTGGTTAAATGCAGCCACTTTTGCCTTTGACGTTTATGAGGGGTTCCAGACAAGACAGTAAACGATGACGGCGGCGCTTGATCTCGAGGATGCATACAATTGAGTTAGTGATCTCAGTAATTGATTATGGACGAGTGTCAACAACTCATGTGTAAGGCATCATCAGATTACTTCTCCCACACCACACAAGAAACTTGCAAGTCGTGTGAGAGGAAATAAATGATACATTTTATTGCCGTTGGCTCTTTACAAGTACATAACAGTCGCTATCAAAACCACACACAAAGCCACAGAATTGCCTATCACTAGTTTTCTAAACCCTAATGCTAATTCTATCTATTTGGTTACACAAATCTCCTATCAACACTAAAACGAGGTGCTCGCTACAAAGTCAGTCCCCAGTCTGACTAGCTTGCTCGCGTGGTTACACACCACGCGGAAGGACCTTGAGGTGTCCTTCGGCTTTCTGCTTGCCGTTCTGTTTGGCACGCTTACATTAGCTGTTTTCTGTTGATTGGCAATCGTGGCTATCATGTAGGCGCCGTGATTCTGTCGTGACAAGAGTGCTAACTATCTGGTCACCGTCTCCGTGTCTCATGAGAGAACTAGTTAATAGTCCCCCATTCTATCCCCTACCCTGCCCTTATCCCGGGCACTGTGCTCCCTCTAATCTACCTGATGTTGTTCTATCTTGAGGCAGACCTCAGGCCTCATAGTTCAGTCTTTGACACACACCCTCCCCTCCTGTGTTGCGTCATCAACTTTGACTCATTGGTTGTGACGCAAGAGGTTTCTAAAAAATTAGTGTATCTAATTTTTGTCAAAGACTGTAGATAACCTGGCTTTGGGCTACTTAATAGACTTCTACTGCCTATTGTCACAATGTCGTATCACTTTACTTGGTTACTGGCAATCGCCACAAACTTGTCTGGTTGGCGTGAGCCCTATTCTCAATCGCAATATTATATTAATTAGAGGTATGTCTGAACCGGACCGTTGTCTAATAAGACCTGCCCTCAAATAGTAAATTAACTCACTACCCATACAAAGTTGACTTTCTTAGGGTCAACACATGAATTGCTTCATGTCCCCCATATAATATTAAACAACCATTACACAAGCTGTGTGCGACAGGCTTTACCTATCTCGCTTCCGCGTGTAAAGTTATCTTTCACTGTTAAGTTAGTGTTTCGTTGTCTATTATGTCCCCTGACCCGGAGTTATCTCCCTTTGATCTATAAAATATGTATGCAATTTATATGTTTGTTTTTCTGGTTGTTTGCGTGTTTGGATGTAATTAATAATATAATCTAAGTTCTAACATGTGTATCTAACTATCATGTGTATGTACGTTAGTTTTCAAGTGCCATAATTCGGTTGAATGAGGCCACAAAGAAGTGTATCACACTAATTAGTGACTACATCTCCGTCTTATGAGACTTAAAATACTTTCTTTAAGATCTACACTAAACTACACACAACACATTCATCACAGCACAACTTCAACAAAGAAAGCACACACTTGACGCAGACAAAAAATAAAAAGTCGCGTTGAGCGGCAGAAAAATCCGCTGATCGATCTCACTCTCTCTTGTATAATTTACATTCGCTCTCACTTTCACACTTCTGTCAAACCTCTTTCACTTTCACACTTCTGTCACACATCTTTTACCATCACTTCTGTCACGCATCTTTTACTTTATTTCTGTCATACATCTTTTACCCTCATAGTTATTTAAAAACCTTGGAGTGACACTGTACAAGTTTGGCTCAGTTTGACAGAGTTGAGCCTCATGACTGTGCGTAAATTGCTGCACAAGCCAAGTATTTACAATATATTTACATGTAAGAAAAAGGGTTGATGGTTTGTACCCTGGTATTATTCACCACTATATTCTATTACAATAATATTCTAAATACTGACATACTAATACTAGTTATATAAATATATATTTAATGTGTTACCTATCTTAATCTATCTGTCACATTAATACTAAACTAAGCTTACATTACTCCTAGTATTTATCTAATTTAAGGGATGTACTCTAACTATTTAAAATGAAATTGATGTGAGATGAGTTATGTACCTTTGTGAAATGGGTAATGTGAAATGTAATAAGTTACGTACCTTTCTAATATGGGTGATGTGAAATATAACACAATTATAACTAATGTTTTTAAATGAACAACCCTATATTATTGATATCTTAATCTAAATGGTGTGAATGATGTATGTTTACTTGTATAATCTATTTATCCTATTACGGTGTTAAACTAATTATACTACTAAATGATAATGTTTGTTTAATGGATTGGATCATTAAAATGGAATAAACTTAAATGAAATGAAACAAAGTGAAATGTAATAAACTAAATGGTACTATTACTATCTAAATTTATTATTGTATTTTATAATTAGTTGTTATGTTTAAATTACTATCCTATTCTACTTTTAAACTAAATAAGTGGGTAAATTAATAATCTATCTAAAGTTAAAAAAAAATGAAAACTATTATATTATCTAAATCTAAATATAAATTAAATGACATAATCTACCTATAATTTATGACTATATTAAAACGTTATAATACATATCACAATGAGTATTTATATACATGTTATTTAAATACCTCAGGTTAGTCGTTGCCCTTAATGTTCAGACAATGCTTTCATTGGCATCATATCTATACAATTGTCCTGGGTATATGAAATACATTACACAGTCACACTTTTGTCTTATGGGTATTGCACCTGTAGAGTTCGCTTGTGTCGTAGACCACTGTTTTCGTGTCTGTATTCATGTAATGTTCTGACACTGTTTTTCTCTGCTTAACACAAATGATTCACTGGAACACATATGGAGCTTAGCAAGTAATGAGCTGTCCTCGTTCACAAAGTGATATATTTGTTCCCAGAGCAAAGTTCTTTATTTTGATGTCTACGGACACATAGTAATTCAATGTTCTTAGTACCTAGTCCAGCACATAATGTCTATGTATTTGTAACATATTTTACGTAGAATATTTTACTGTACTAAGTTAACATCTATTACTCTACACTCTTATGTGGAATCTCTGGTATTTCTACCTCAGATGGTCGACTAAGGGTATCAGCCAAGATGTTATCCTTACCCTTAATATGCTCTATACTAAAGGTGTAATTTTGTAGTATTAGCGACCACCTGTATATACGGTCATTCCGATGCACACCACTCTGTATGACCGTGATTGGGGAGTTGTCAGTCTAAACAATGAAGTGAACACCCGCCAGAAATCGATGGAGCTTTCTCACCGCATAGATGACGCTTAGGGCTTCCAACTCTGATATGGAATATCTGGACTCAGCTGGTGTGATCTTACGGCTCACGTAGCAAATCGGGTGGAAGATGCCATCATAAAATTGGCCTAATACTGCAGCGATGGAGATCCTGCTGGCATCTGTCCTAAGATAATAAACGAGCCTAGGATTAGGCAAGCGGAGGATTGGTACGTTACTAAAAATGATTTTTAATTTTGACAATGCAGAAATTAATAATGCATCTTTGACATCTGATTTTACAGATGCTTTTAAAACATTGGAAAATACACTTGTAATTTCCGCTAAATTTGGTATGAATTTGCTATAGTAATTTACTAACCCCAAAAGGCTTCTGACCTGCTTCTTTGTGGTAGGCATGGTCAGGTTCATAATTTTGGTAATAATTCTATTGTCAGTCTTAAGTTGACCTTGAGAAATGACATGACCCAAAAACTCAATTTCTTTTAGGCCCAATTCGACTTTGCTCGGTTTGACCGTGAGCCCGAAGAGTCGCAACCTATCAAAGACATGTCTTAGTTTCAGTAAGTGTGTTGTCCAGTCATCAGTGTGGACACATATATCATCTATATAGGTCACTGTATTCGTCACTCCATGAAGTAGATCTCTAGTTAAGCGTACGAAAGTTGCAGTAGCATTTCGAAGACCGAAAGAAAGAAAACGCCACTCGTATAGTCCTAAGGGTGTTGAAAAAGCAGTAAGATGGATGGATTGAGACTGCATAGGGACCTGCCAATATCCCTTAGTAAGATCTAGTTTAGAAAAGATTTTGGAGGTGGACATGTCAAGAATAAGATCTTCGCAGGAAGGAATTGGCTCTACGTCGATCTTAGTGACGTTGTTGAGTTTTCGATAGTCCACACATAGACGAATTGTGGAGTCTATTTTCTTAACTAGGACGATTGGAAAAGAGTACTCAGAAGTGGATTTCTGGATGATCCCACTAGCTTCTAAATTAAGAATTTCCTTATTTAGATTTTCCCTATAGCTAAGTGGGATTGAGTACGGCCTGCATTTAATAGGCTTAGAGTCCGAAAGAAGAATGGAGTGTTCGATTCTGTCCGTCCTACCTGGAATGACAGAAAATATGTCTTTGTATTCCGTCACTAATTCTACTAATTGTCGTCGTTGACTGTCTGTTAGTCCCTGTTCTATCTGTATGCTATCTAATGTGGCAGTCTTGTTCACAATAGGAACGGGTAGTTCCATTCCGTCGTCGTCTACCTGATTCAGTACGGTGGTGGTACTAAGTGCGTATTCTGTATTTTCGCTAGATGTATGGATATCGTCGGATATGCCAGTCTCGCTAACTAGTGTAGTTGCGTTGTGTATGTCTGTCGTCTGATCACTAGATGTGGGTGCACTTTGTTCGTCTGTCTCTACTTCTGTCTGTTGTCGTGAAAAGTAAGGTTTCAGCATGTTGACATGGAATATCTTTAAGTGTCCGTTTATTGATATTTCATAGTCAACATCTGAAAGTTGTTGTATCACCTTGAAAGGCCCTTGCCATGAAGTAAGTATTTTATTATGCTTGTCTGGTAGTAGCACCATTATGTATTGACCAGTTTCAAGTGTTATGGGTCTAGCACCTTTGTTAGGACTGTGATGTCCGAGGATATCTGCACTGTTTACTGGAGTGAAACCATTCTTTTCCTCCCAGACAGATATTTCTTCATCTGTACAGTGCTTTAGCTGGGGCAGACACCCAAGAATTAACTCAGCACAAGGGTTGTCTAGTATTGCACAAGTAAAGGTACCAGAAAGGAACGGGGTGTTTATACGGGCTCTTGCCAGAGGATAGGTTTCTATATTACCAGAAAAAGTCCGGCATTTTACAGAGTCACCAGTATAATCCTTTGGATTAATAAGTTCCTTTTTCACACCAATAATAGAGCTCCCACTGTCTAGCAAACATCGGCATGGCTTCTCATTGACCAACGCAGAGTGAAACAATAGATTGCCTCTGGAGGCTATAACTGCATTTGCATTCTCTACGGAGGATGTTACAAAATGCCCACATTCTAATTTTCCGTCTGCATGAAATTGGTGACATTGGACACAATTGTCAAAGCTTAACACATCGTTCACACAACAGACATCTTCAGATTGCTTGAAAGGTAATACATTCTCAACTTTACACTCAGTCTCACTACCACTATCAGAAGATGTATCAATCAAAATAGCATTGTTGGCTTTCATACGTTGGCGGCCCAGGCACTTATTTGAATAATGGTCGTAGCTGGAACAAAAGAAGCAGTTGATTGCACGCCTGTATGCAGATCTTTTGTTTTGTTGCTTCTTAATAACATTTTCAAGATGCGCCGGATAATTTGGCGATTTGTCACACATAGAATAAGTGTCATGCAAAAGTTGACAATAAATACATTTTGATACTTTCCTATCTTTCGTGTCGATTTTCTGAAAGGGTTTTCTCTTACTTTGATAATTTTTTGGTTGGTCTTTCACAAAGGAAACTACTTCAGAGTCATTTGAGGTCTTAAAAATATCTCTGTTGGAAGAAAAATATGCAGACCCTTTCTTTTCGAACTGCTCTATGTTCTCAATGTCTGACTGCTGTAGAAATTTAGCAAAAGGAGATGGTATAGTGGATATGACTTTATCCATGGCTATTAAATTTTTAAGTCTATCAAAGTCTTTTCCTATGTTAGCTGCTTTAAGCCATCTATTTAGTACACTCTGAACATTTGAGACGTAATCAATGAAAGTCTCACTAGGTTTAGGTTTTAAATTTGAGAACTGAACCTGATACCCAGGGGCATCAAGTAAAAAGTGTTGCATTATCCTATCATGGATGTATTGATAGTTAGATCTAAGATCAGTTGGTATAGCTTCTATCACTTTAAGGGGCTCACCACTTAGGTTCTTCATATAAATCATAGCCCACATGTCTATTGGAACTTGGTGATATTTAACTGATACTCGACATTTTCTGTCCAGGCTAATATTGAATCTTCTTTACAATATGGTTTGATAATATTTTTGTATTTGTTGAACTTATTTTCTTCTTTTTGACTTTTAAGTTTAGTGGCAGAGATCTCTGCGTGTGAGTCTACATCCATACCTTTCATCTTTAACTGTGTCTCTGATTCTACTTGAATTTGTTTCTCTTTAACTCTTGTCATTTCATCTATCTCTTTTTGCTTTAGTTCTCTCTCTTGATCCAATGTCTTTTGTTTTAGTTCTTTCTCATGATCTAATTGCTTCTGTTTTAATTCTAGTTCTTTCTGTTTAATTTCCTTATCTTGTTGTAACTGTTGTTGCTTAATTTCCTTATCATGTTCTAACTGTTGTTGCTTAATTTGTTTTTGATGCTCTCTTTCTCGAGCGCGTTCGTCTCTCTCTGCATTCTCTTTTCGTATACGTTCAGCTGTCTCAGCATCTTTTGCTTCTTTAAATTTCTTATCAGCATATTCTTCTAGCTCTTTACCTGTGTATTGCATTTCTTTGCTTGCTTTTACGAAGTCAGCTAAAGTAGCCATGATGTTAGGTAAATAACTAGCGTTGACCTACACTGAACTTTTTATTCACTTATTTTTCTTTGATATGTTATGTTTCTTAATATATGAGCACTGCAAATTGTACTCTTTGTGTATAACCTGAAAAATTTAGTCCTGCAAAAAACAGAGCACAAAGGTATGCTAATGCATCACAAGCTGGAACAAGAGATGCACTATTAATCACATAGCATGCCAAATATATTGAGTATACTCAACTTAATGTTCCCGAGAACAAGGAACACACTCCGGTAACACAGGTCACCTTGTTTGGCGCTTCGGTACCGCCACGAGTTTTCTATCTATGTCACCTGTTTGGCACTTCGGCATATACACCAATCTTCTAATCAGTTGTTGTTCACCCTGGTTTACAGAGCAGCAACAATTAACAAATAGCAAACGACATATTATTCGACAATTTGATATAATGACAATGACATGCCCACGAACAAAACAGAATATAGTTTACTTAATATTTAATTGTCAATATCCTGTCTTCGTTCTAACTGTATATGCCTTTCGTCACTAACCTAGTATAATCTATGCAAGTGTTGTGCAGACCAGTCTAATTTGCCTGGCTGAAAATAGTGCCATCGTGACGATAAACACAAGAAAAAGTACGAAAAACAAATTCAATAACTGCTTTGAAATAAACGAAAATATATTAATATTGTTTAAATAAACAAATATATTCAATTACTAACTTAAATAAGCAAATAATAGGTAATATAAAGTACTGATTCAGGCGGGCAGCAGTTTACCGATTTGTAAACATTCAGATGCTGAATGCCAATGGCGCAGAACAACTGCTTGTCAATCGTAACACGTCAGAGGCGCAGCGCTATTTTTAGCTTGCAAAAATCGATAATGTTGCTGGCTGTGTATCGCTCCGCCAAGAATCATTTTTGATAGTTATTCATAAATAAATAAATAATTACATGAATAAATAACAGAAAATAACAGAAAGTTCAGTCTTTGACACACACCCTCCCCTCCTGTGTTGCGTCATCAACTTTGACTCATTGGTTGTGACGCAAGAGGTTTCTAAAAAATTAGTGTATCTAATTTTTGTCAAAGACTGTAGATAACCTGGCTTTGGGCTACTTAATAGACTTCTACTGCCTATTGTCACAATGTCGTATCACTTTACTTGGTTACTGGCAATCGCCACAAACTTGTCTGGTTGGCGTGAGCCCTATTCTCAATCGCAATATTATATTAATTAGAGGTATGTCTGAACCGGACCGTTGTCTAATAAGACCTGCCCTCAAATAGTAAATTAACTCACTACCCATACAAAGTTGACTTTCTTAGGGTCAACACATGAATTGCTTCATGTCCCCCATATAATATTAAACAACCATTACACAAGCTGTGTGCGACAGGCTTTACCTATCTCGCTTCCGCGTGTAAAGTTATCTTTCACTGTTAAGTTAGTGTTTCGTTGTCTATTATGTCCCCTGACCCGGAGTTATCTCCCTTTGATCTATAAAATATGTATGCAATTTATATGTTTGTTTTTCTGGTTGTTTGCGTGTTTGGATGTAATTAATAATATAATCTAAGTTCTAACATGTGTATCTAACTATCATGTGTATGTACGTTAGTTTTCAAGTGCCATAATTCGGTTGAATGAGGCCACAAAGAAGTGTATCACACTAATTAGTGACTACATCTCCGTCTTATGAGACTTAAAATACTTTCTCTAAGATCTACACTAAACTACACACAACACATTCATCACAGCACAACTTCAACAAAGAAAGCACACACTTGACGCAGACAAAAAATAAAAAGTCGCGTTGAGCGGCAGAAAAATCCGCTGATCGATCTCACTCTCTCTTGTATAATTTACATTCGCTCTCACTTTCACACTTCTGTCAAACCTCTTTCACTTTCACACTTCTGTCACACATCTTTTACCATCACTTCTGTCACGCATCTTTTACCTTTATTTCTGTCATACATCTTTTACCCTCATAGTTATTTAAAAACCTTGGAGTGACACTGTACAAGTTTGGCTCAGTTTGACAGAGTTGAGCCTCATGACTGTGCGTAAATTGCTGCACAAGTCAAGTATTTACAATATATTTACATGTAAGAAAAAGGGTTGATGGTTTGTACCCTGGTATTATTCACCACTATATTCTATTACAATAATATTCTAAATACTGACATACTAATACTAGTTATATAAATATATAGTTAATGTGTTACCTATCTTAATCTATCTGTCACATTAATACTAAACCAAGCTTACATTACTCCTAGTATTTATCTAATTTAAGGGATGTACTCTAACTATTTAAAATGAAATTGATGTGAGATGAGTTATGTACCTTTGTGAAATGGGTAATGTGAAATGTAATAAGTTACGTACCTTTCTAATATGGGTGATGTGAAATATAACACAATTATAACTAATGTTTTTAAATGAACAACCCTATATTATTGATATCTTAATCTAAATGGTGTGAATGATGTATGTTTACTTGTATAATCTATTTATCCTATTACGGTGTTAAACTAATTATACTACTAAATGATAATGTTTGTTTAATGGATTGGATCATTAAAATGGAATAAACTCAAATGAAATGAAACAAAGTGAAATGTAATAAACTAAATGGTACTATTACTATCTAAATTTATTATTGTAGTTTATAATTAAGCCGGACAGGTCAAAGGGTAGAGAACAGACAAAGAGAAACACCCTGGTCCTCCAGGTTGGGGGTTGAAGCGTGGGGTTAACATCCCCACCTTTGTAAAAACCTTTCTTTGTTACGAAACAAATACATGAGCCTCGATACCGGACTGACTTATCTGGACAACGACCTTGGAACGTTAAAGGACTTTTGAGATTGGGAACATGTAATGTACGGACACTATATCGAGCTGGAGCGGCCGAAGAACTAACCCGGGAGCTGGGTGAATATCAAATGGATATAACAGCAATTCAAGAAATAAGGTGGCCAGGAGAGGGTACTTTAGAGCAAAATGGAATGATTATAATATATGGAGGAAACACCGAAAATAAACATGAATTAGGAACAGGATTTGTCATCAAAAAAGAGTTATGGGGGAACGTTTTAAACTTTAAAGCTTTTAATGACAGGATTAGTAAATTACGAATAAAAGGTAAATGGAAAAATATAACGATGATTAATGTACATGCACCTACTGAAGAGAAAGAAGATGATATTAAAGAAGACTTTTATAATGATCTGGAAGATGTCATAGAAGAAACCCCCAAACAGGACATCCTGATTGTGCTGGGAGACTTCAATGCAAAAATAGGTAGAGAGCAAACTAATAAAAAAGTGGCCGGTATGGAAAGCCTACATACAACTTCAAATGATAATGGATGGAGAGTCATCAACCTGGCAGAAGCCAAAGGACTGCAGATTAGCAGTACCAGACTACAAAGAAAGGATATACACAAACAAACTTGGAAATCATGTGACAAGAGAACCTATAATCAAATAGATCACATTTTAATTAACAACAGAAATGCATCAAACATACAGCAAGTCAGAAGTTATAGAGGAGCCGAGTGCCACAGTGATCACTTCCTCGTTGGAGCAAAATTTAAAATAAAACTTAAGAGAGCTTTCTATACTAAATTACAAAGATTACACCCAACATATAACAGAGAAAAACTGCAAGACATTACAGTCAAAGAGAAATTTACAGATGAAATAAAATGTAAACTTGAAACTCTGCAAAACCCTTTGGAGGAAAGCGTTGACCAAACTTGGTTGAACATCAAGAATACAATTCAGTCTACCGCAGAAGAATGTCTCGGTGTGTTAACCACGCATAGAAAGAACAGATGGTTCAATAAAAAATGTGAAGAAGCAGTCATTAGGAAGAAGAATGCCAGACATGTATGGTTAAATGACATCAATAACATCCAAAAGGAAGAGCATTATAGAAATGAATGTAAAGAGGCTACAAAAATAGTCAGACAGCAGAAGCGAGAATATATGAGTAATATAATCAAAGATATGGAAACTAATCACCAGAAAAGTGAATCCAGAAAATTTTTTAAAGAACTGAAGTCAATGATACGAGGGCACCAACAAAACACATATGGTTTAAAAGACGAAATGGGAATATGATAAATACCAATGAGGAAATATGCAACACATGGAAAGAATATTTTATTGAATTACTAAATTGTGAAGCTCCAAGTCACATTTTCCCACAGGAAGAGGTTCTAACATGCGAACCACAAATTGAAGAACCTACATTTGAAGAAATCCTATATGTAATCACACGACTTAAAAACAATAAGGCAACTGGGACTGATGGAATTGCTGCTGAATTTATAAAGGCAGGTGGCCATGCATTACATCTAAAGCTATACGAACTAATAATAAAAATCTGGAGGACAGAAGAATTACCCCATGACTGGAAAGAGTCATTATTGATACCTATCTTTAAGAAAGGAGACAAGTTCCAATGTGGAAATTATAGAGGAATATCACTACTGTCCACAAGCTATAAGATACTATCCGCAGTATTACTAAATAGACTAAAACCATATTCAGAAGACATATTAGGTGACTACCAGGCGGGTTTTAGACAAAACAGATCAACAATAGATCAGATATTTATCTTACGACAAATAGCCGAGAAACATTGGGAATATAAAAGAGATCTCCATAACATTTTTGTGGATTTTAAAAAGGCTTATGATAGTGTCCATAGGAATAGTCTATGGAATGCTATGCAGGAACTTGGAATACCAAGGAAGTTAATCAACATAACCAGACTATGCATGGAAGATACTTTTAATATAGTAACATATAAAGGCAGGAAATCAGACCCCTTCCAAATAACATCTGGCTTGAAACAGGGTGATGCACTATCGCCGCTACTCTTCAATCTGGCTCTAGAGAAAGTTGTAAGGAAGGTAAAGGAGGAATGTGATATTGGAGGAACATCCAAGCTGCTTGGTTATGCAGATGATATAGATATTATAGGGCAAAGTGAACAAAAGACATTGGAAATATTGACTCACTTAAAGGGAAAAGCCCAACAGATGGGGCTGGTTATCAACCAAGATAAGACAGAATATATGGTAATTTCAAGAGACGGAATGGCTAGAAACTCTGGCCACATACAAATAGATAATATGACCATTAAAAGAACGGAAACATACAAATACCTGGGTACAATCTTCAACTGCTCCAACATCATAAGGGAAGAAATACAAACTAGAATCAACTCTGGAAATAAGATATACTATGCACTACAACATCTACTAAAATCAAAGGCACTATCTCGTAACACCAAAATCACAATATACAAAACACTGATCAGACCAGTTGTGCTGTATGGCTCTGAAACCTGGAGTACAACGAAAGGAGACGAAGCCTTGTTACAAACCTTTGAGAACAAAATTTTAAGACGCATCTTTGGACCCATTAGGGATACACAAAGTGGAGAGTGGAAAAGAAGAAGTAACAAAGACATTTATGATCTGTTTAAGTCCCCGCTAATCACTGGTATCATGAAGGCTAATAGACTACAATAGCTGGGGCATATAGAAAGAATGGAAGATAATAGGGAAACAAAACTCGCTTACACTCAGGAAATAAATGACCATAGACCCCGAGGTAGACCAAGAAGGCGGTGGAGAGATAATACATGTACAGACCTACAAGCACTTGGAATCAACGACTGGCAAGAGAAGGTCCACCAGAGAGACGAATGGAGACGGATTGTATTTGCAGCAAAGAACCTCAATGGCTCGGAACGCTGAAGAAGAAGAAGAAGAAGAAGTTTATAATTAGTTGTTATGTTTAAATTACTATCCTATTCTACTTTTAAACTAAATAAGTGGGTAAATTAATAATCTATCTAAAGTAAAAAAAAATGAAAACTATTATATTATCTAAATCTAAATATAAATTAAATGACATAATCTACCTATAATTTATGACTATATTAAAACGTTATAATACATATCACAATGAGTATTTATATACATGTTATTTAAATACCTCAGGTTAGTCGTTGCCCTTAATGTTCAGACAATGCTTTCATTGGCATCATATCTATACAATTGTCCTGGGTATATGAAATACATTACACAGTCACACTTGTGTCTTATGGGTATTGCACCTGTAGAGTTCGCTTGTGTCGTAGACCACTGTTTTCATGTCTGTATTCATGTAATGTTCTGACACTGTTTTCCTCTGCTTAACACAAATGATTCACTGGAACACATATGGAGCTTAGCAAGTAATGAGCTGTCCTCGTTCACAAAGTGATATATTTGTTCCCAGAGCAAAGTTCTTAATTTTGATGTCTACGGACACATAGTAATTCAATGTTCTTAGTACCTAGTCCAGCACATAATGTCTATGTATTTGTAACATATTTTACGTAGAATATTTTACTGTACTAAGTTAACATCTATTACTCTACACTCTTATGTGGAATCTCTGGTATTTCTACCTCAGATGGTCGACTAAGGGTATCAGCCAAGATGTTATCCTTACCCTTAATATGCTCTATACTAAAGGTGTAATTTTGTAGTATTAGCGACCACCTGTATATACGGTCATTCCGATGCACACCACTCTGTATGACCGTGATTGGGGAGTTGTCAGTCTGGACAATGAAGTGAACACCCGCCAGAAATCGATGTAGCTTTCTCACCGCATAGATGACGCTTAGGGCTTCCAACTCTGATATGGAATATCTGGACTCAGCTGGTGTGATCTTACGGCTCACGTAGCAAATCGGGTGGAAGATGCCATCATAAAATTGGCCTAATACTGCAGCGATGGAGATCCTGCTGGCATCTGTCCTAAGATAATAAACGAGCATAGGATTAGGCAAGCGGAGGATTGGTACGTTACTAAAAAGGATTTTTAATTTTGACAATGCAGAAATTAATAATGCATCCCAAGCTCCATCTAGACCGCACAAACATTTACTAGTTTTAGTGTAGCACTCCCTTATAGTGAGGCATAGAATGCGCCCATGCTTCCCAAGAACTTCCTTCACTATAATATATACTGTAGCGTACTTAACAAGGAGGTAGTTTGGGAAAGTCCTTGATTTAATCACTATAAATATTTACATATCAAATATATATTCTAATTGGAGATAATATCCCTACAGTTGTAACGAAACCATATCAATATAGTTTCGATGAGAGTGCTTAAAGCTATTGATTGGCAAAGCTTTGAAAACAATTACGCCTAGAATCAGATACAGCATTCAAAACGACCATCAAGGCAACTTTGTTTACCCCTAATTAGTTATGCAAGGCGTGGCCTACTCCCGTCACGTCCAGCGCTAAACTTGGCTTATGTTGTTAAACATTATAGTCGGGTAGCACAGAATGTAAGAAACTATACCAATAAAATACCTTATCTTACGGAAACAACCTCTTGGTTCATGCAACTTTACACTGTAGTAGTTCTTCACAGCTCGAAATAAGGACAGATGGACTAGTTGCCGTGACCGGTCAAAACATTAAAATAATTTTCAGCGGTCACGAACTAATTAACATAACCTCGCTCGTGAACTTGAGACACGACAGAATAACGTCTTCGCTCTGAATTATAAATTATAGTTCACCTTTTTCCGAGGAGATGAGTTATACTCAAATCTATAATATATAATGTGTGATACTGACGCGTACCCGTTCATCCCCCTCCCCCTCGATCAGGGTTACGTGAATCCATGGGTGCAGGTGGTTGATGAAGATGTAGAGCAGCCGACAGATAGTTGTAGGTTATGGTCTCCACATTCACGAAGGTAGGCAGATGATCTCTTTTTTGAGGAGACAATTTCTACGGTCACTGACCAGTATGGTCACTGCTAGGGAGGAAATCAATGACAAACTACATTCTTTACAGATGCCAAGAAAACATGTTGTGTGGACTCATCGATAATCAGAGAAACGACGTCAATGGGTACTCCATATGAGCAGCCTCGCCAGGTAGGGATAGCCATGTGCACCAGGCGACTCCAGACCGTCAACAGGCTACTAGGTGCAAAAGATTAATATCATTGAAAGTAGGAGCTTGGAATATTAGAACAATGAATGTAGATGTAAAATGAGAAAACATCAAACAAGAAATGGAGAGATAGAGAAGATTAACATATTAAGAATATCGGAAACTATATGGAAAAGGGCAGGGTTAAAGACAAGAGAGGATTAAAAGATTATTTACTATGGGGGAGAAGAGCAGCAAAGAGGTGTAGCCATTATATTAGATTAGCAAACATCAAATTCTTTCAAAGGATATCGGGCTGTGTCAGACAGAGTTCTATTAGTAATATTAAACGGAAGACCTTTTAAAATAAATGTCATTCATGTATATGCCCTAACAAGTGAATGCAGTGAAGAAAGTATAGAAGAATTTTATAATGACATGGAGTGTGCTTTGAAGAACTGTAAATTATCAGAAATACATATCATAATGGGTGATTTCAATGCAAAAATAGGAAAGCAAAGCGATGGATGCAGTGTAAGCAACCATGGTTTGGAAGAGAGAAATGAAAGAGGATACAGAATTGTAGAATGGGCAAAAGAAAAAGAAATGGTTGTAGGAAAAACTTTATTAAACATCATCCTAGAAGATTATGGAAATGGTGGAGTCCAGACAGCAGGATTAAAAACCAGATAGATTACATCCTAATTAGCAGAAGGTTTCGAAATGCGTTAACTGGCGTAAAACAGTTCCAAAAGCAGAATGTTACAGTGATCACAGATTAATTACAGGCACATTGAGGGTAAAGTTAAAGAAAGTCAAGTATACAGCAGGACACCATATATATGCTTGTGCAAATTGAAAACTGACAAAGAAATACAAGATAACTTTAACATAGAAGTAAAGAACACATTTGATTTATTCTCTGATCTACAGATCCCTTTTTAAGATGTAGATGAGCAATGGGAAATGCTGAAAAATTCACTCAGTTGTGCAGAAAAAAAAAACAAAAAAAAAAAAACTATTTCAATATTAAAGAAAGTGGGCCGTAAGACATGGTTGACTGAAGAAATTTTACAACTAATGGACACAAGAATACTACTTTCAACTAAATTATAGACATACACACATTGTCAAAGAGCTGCAAGTAAGCAGATAGAGAAAAGAGGAGTAAAACTAAGGAAGAGGACTAAGACAGGATAGAGGAAACATCCCTATCTAGGAAATAGGAATAGAAGTGACAGAAAAAGCAGGGAGAGATGTGAACAGTTTTCCAACTGGACACACAAGTGTCCTAAAAGGGGACATGGCAGGACATGATCACGAGTTACCCAGAATAGAGTGGGGAAACCATTACCACGAGGAGTATCCATTAATAGTGGTAACTCTCGAAGAGTAAGCTATTGACAAGTCAATAAACTATTGAAGGGTCACCCGCTGGAGTACTGAGCACGCAAACCCGCTGACGCACGAAGGGTCACCCGCTCGTGGCTGGACACGCCACGAAAGTCAAGCAGACGGGGGACATGACAGCGTAGAGGACGGATCGGAGTATTCGCTTTGAATACTGTGTTGTTTAGAGGACAGTAGCAATAGTGGTGACTTAGACTTAGACTAATACAGTAGATATTACCACAGATAACGTCATAACGTAATATTGTCGTTATGTATATGATCCATATGAATATCAGCTCTCAGAGCTATTGTGTGTAACTCGCTCAGAATAAATTTGTATCCTTTTGTACGACGTACGAGTTATCATTCGTGTGGTACAAAATAAGAATCCATGTGTGCCTGTCAAAGCTAGGTTGCTGACACACATGTTGGTAATTTACACATACTTTAATTATAAACAAACACGCAAACAAACAGGAATACTTTCAGATAAACATGCATACAACAGTCACTGGAAAGGGGCTTAACTCTAAACAGGGGACATTACAGACTCACGAAAGTCTGTTATAACATTGAAAGATGTTTTCACAAACGGAAGTTAGATAGGTGAAAACCTAGCACACACAGCATGTAAACGAGTTGGATTAACATTATATGGAGGGGCCATGAATATTATTCATGTATTGTACCCATAACAGGGACAATTTGTTTGGGTTGTCAGTTAATTGACAATAGGAGGAGCAGGTCTTAGAAAGACAACGGCTTCGGTTCTTACAGCTCACAGAAATATAATGAAAGACGAGCGGTAGCTCTGACCAACAATTCAGATGTGTTGTGATAATGATTAGCCAGTGGATGCATACAACAGTGTGACATCAGACAGTAGTAGTCAGTCATGATACCCAGAACATTGTTAGCAACCTAAACTAGCTCTTGAAAAAAATTAGACAGCCTAGTTTTTAAGATAACCACATTGCGTCACACGCATAACCTAAAGTTGGTGACGCAACACAGAGGGGAGGAGAGTATGTCAAGAAGCTGAGGACAGAAGTAACAGAAGTATATAAGTTAGGGATAAGACTAAGATAGGATAGATATAACATTCCTGAACAGGGAATAGAGATTCAAGGGACAGAAGTAGAAGATAGAACTCTTAAGCAGTTATCCAACAGGACACTCACGTGTCATAAGTAGGACACTGCAGGATATGACAGGGATTTAACCCCAGGTTGGAGTAGGAGACAATAAACACGAGAAGTACCCGTAGACAGCGTTAAATAGAGCACAGTAGTTAGTGACAGGCTACTGTACTGCGTGCGAGGTAACCGAGCACGCAATAGTGCTGGCGCACGAAGTTTCAAAAGTCCGCAGCTGGACAACGCTGCTAAGTTTAGGCAGACGGGGACTGGACAGCTCAGCAGACAGGTCGATGTATTTGCCCTGACCATTGTATAGTTTTCAGGGCATAGTAGTATAGTGACTTACGCTAGGATAGATAGAGATTGTGCTTAGCAGTATTATAAATGTATAATGTGATGATGTGTTGATGATATATGCATGTTCTTGTGTGCTCGTAGAGCCAAGTATAATCAGTGCAAAATAAAGCGAATTTACCGTTTGTACACCTACGAGTTGATATTCGTGCGGTACAAATGAAGAATCCCTGTATGCCTGTCTAGACTAGGTTGTTGACAGTTGACTGAAGAAATTTTACAACTAATGGACACAAAAAGACAGAACAAATATAGCCCTGCCAAATATGAAATTCACAGAAAAATCAGAACCTCATGTAACGAGGCAAAAGAAAATGGCTTGAGAAAAATTGCAGAGAAATTGAAAAACAACACAACAGTAAAAATACAAATCTAATGCACAAAAGAATTCAGGAGCTTACTAATCAAAGAACACGTACATCAGCAGGCTGCCTAAAGACAAAAGATGGAGGAGTCATAATAGGAAAAGATCAGATCTTAAATGTATTGTCAGAGTACGTGAAAAACAAGTATGACGACATCGGAGACGAACATTATGCTGTTCAAAATAATAATAAACGACCATCAATTTTGAAGATGGAGGTTCAGAATGCTCTTAACAATATGAAATCTGGCAAGACCCCCATTTTAGACAGCGTCACAACAGAAATGATTAATGCTTTAGAAGAATATGGAATAGATAAAGTTACCACTCTGCTTAATAGAATATATGATACTGGAAATATACCTCATGAATTATGTAATTCTGTATTTATTGCAATCCCAAAGAAACCAGGAGCCTTGGAATGTGATCAACATCGAACAATTAGTATATTGAGTCACATCACGAAGATTTTGCTAAGAATTATCATGCAAAGAGTTAGGAGGAAAATACAACCAGAAATAGGAGAAGAACAATGTGGCTTTGTAGAAAGCAAGGGTACAGTAAATGATGTGTATATACTGAGAACCGTAATCGAACGCTCTATAGGAGTAAACAAAGATATACACCTTTGCTTTATTGATTACACAAAGGCTTTCGATAAAGTTAGACATGTCGGCATGATAAGGATGCATGCAGATCTACAAATTGATGGACAAGTTCTTAGACTGCAAGAACAATACAGAGTGACTTTGAAAAATAGGTACAATGCGATAGCTAAAATACAGAATATAAATGAACAATGGGAAATGTTAAGGGACTCCATTAATCAAACTAGCAAAGAAGTATTACAGGAGAGAGGCAAAATACCTAAGAAGAAATGGATGAATGAAGAAATCTTAAAACTGATGGACAAAAGAAAACAGAGTAAAAATGACAAACACGAATACGCTAAGATAAATAAAGAAATAACAGATAAATGTGGGAAGGCTAAAGAAAGTTGGTTAAACGAGCAATGCAAAAAAAATTGAATTAAATTCCATTATTGATACAAAAAATATGTACAGACAAATCAGTGAGCTTACAGGAAGAAAAATAAGAATAAATACAGGGTGTTTGAAACCAAAAACAGGAAAGCTATTATTAGAGGAAGGTGCTATAATGAAGAGGTGGAATGAGTATATAAGAGAATTATATGACGGAGAAAGGGAAGAATTAACAGAAGATAGTAACTTAGAAGGTCCACCTATTCTGAAAGAAGAAGTCACTGACGCTATGAAACGTATGAAGAAAGGAAAAACAGCTGGGCCAGATGAAATCACAATAGAAGAATTAGAAGTGTTGGGAGAATTTGGAGTAGATATATTAACCAAAATGTTGAATGATATTTACAGTAGTGGATATTTACCCAGTGATATGCTGAAATCTGTATTTATAGCTATCGCAAAAAGACCAGGAGCAATTGATTGTGAAGATTTTCGTACAATTAACCTCATAAACCATATCACTAAGCTTCTACTCAGAATCATAATGAGAAGAAACAAAAAGAAAATAAAAATGGAAATTAGTGAAGAACAGTATGGATTTATGGAAGGAAAGGGCACAAACAATGCAATTTATACATTACGGACACTAATAGAAAGGTCAATAGAGAAACAGAGAGACATATATTTGTGCTTCATAGATTATACTAAGGCATTTGATAAAGTAAAATATGATGAACTGATTAAAATGTTGGAAGATATCAACATTGATGGAAAAGATTTAAGAATAATAAAGAATGTTTACTGGAACCAAGTAGCAGCAATTAAAATGGGAAATAAAGAAGGTAGTTACGAACATATAAAGCTAGGAGTACGACAGGGGTGTGTCTTGTCACCAGATCTTTTCTCCCTGTATAGCGAAGTAATAATGAGAGAGATCAAAGAGATGCCAGGAATACTAGTTGGAGGTTATAATATAAATAATATACACTATGCAGATGACACAGTATTGGTGGCGGATAATTCAACAGACTTACAGCAATTATTAGACGTTGTAGTAACAGAGAGTGCAAGGAAAGGACTCTCCTTGAATATCAAGTAAACAGTAACAATGGTAATATCAAAGAAAATGGTGACACCAAAATGTGACATAGAAATAGAAGGAAAAATCCTTAACCAAGTGGATAATTTTAGATACCTAGGGGCATATATAGCATCAGATGGAAGATGTACAACAGAGATTAGGAGCAGAATAGGGCAGGCAAAAGCCGTATTTCAGAAAATGAAGAGTATCTTGTGCAATAAGTCATTATCACTGAATGTAAGAAAGAGAGTGCTGAAATGCTATGTAGATCCAGTTTTGCTGTATGGCAGTGAATCTTGGAATGTAAATGAACAATGTAAGAAGAAATTAGAAGCAACAGAGATGTGGTTCCTGAGACGAATGTTGCGAATTCCTTGGACTGCCAGAGTAACTAACGACGACTGCCTGAAACAGGCTAATGAAACTAGAACATTATATACAACAATAAGACAGAGATAAACATCTTTCTTCGGTCACGTGATGAGAAGAGAGGCATTGGAGAACATCGTAACAACTGGAAAGATCGAGGGGAAGAGAGGCAGGGGCAGACCAAGAGAAATGATGCTGGATGGATTGAGACGGTGGCATGGAGGAATATCAGCAGCAGAGTTGATCCAGAAAACCAAAGACCGAGATCTGTGGAGAGCCATGAACGCCTACGCCAGCTGGCACGGCACTTGATTATATATATATATATATATATATATATATATATATATATATATATATTGGAAACAATAATCTGCCATAAGAGTTGATTATGAAGTAGGCCAATATCAGCCTATTAAGAGAGGTGTGAGACAGGGATGTGTAATGTCTCCAGATTTTTTTCCCTGTACAGTGAAAGTATTTTCAGAAATATTGAAGATATGGAAGGAATCAACATTGGGGGACGATGCATCAATAACATTAGATATGCAGATGATACAGTCTTGTTTGCAGACAATGAACAGGACCTGCAACATTTAGTAGATGCGGTTGTTACACACAGTGAACAACTAGGGTTAGAAATAAATTTTAAAAAGACCCAGATTATGGTCGTCACTAGGAAAAACGAAATACCACAATGTAATATACAAGTAAATGGGAATATTCTTCAACAAGTGTTTAGGTACAATTATCTCGGAACAGTAATAGCATCTGATGGGAGATGCCTTGAAGAGATTAGAACAAGTAAAATGATGTCAATTGAAAATAGAACACGAGTGTTGAGGTGCTACATAGAACCTATACTTGTATAATGATGTGAAGGTTGGACAATGAGCAGTCAAGCTGAAAAACATCTGATGGCTGTAGAAATGTGGTTTCTGAGGAAAATACAAAGAATACCATGGACCGACAGACAGAAAGACCAATGAACAAGTCCTTCAAGAAACAAATGAAGACCGTAATCTGATTAGAGACATTAGACGTAGACAGTCACAACCTTTTAGGCATGTTATGAGAAGAAATGAATTGGAGAGGTTGGGCTGCGTGGTCTTGAGATATGATATCCGCCTTGAGTGCTGGAGGTCCCGGGTTCAAGCCCCCGTATGGACCGGGACCTTTTTCACGTGAACTTCTGGTCTCTGGGTAGTGAGATCGGACGCCTGTGTGTATTGTTGCGCACGTAAAAAATCTCTTAGCAGTTGAAAATCGAACAAGAGTAGCCTAACGGCGCTGCCCGGGTAAAATTTCAAGTTAAAAATCTACCCAAAGTATTTCATGATCCTCGCCGTTGCTACGGAGTTCGTGCACTGAGCTGAGTTTCTCCAGACTCAGGTTTGGGTTAGGAGGAGAACGGAGCACTTATGACACCCGTGTGCCTTAATGTTGATCCATCGACTAAACTAATCTAATGAATTGGATAACTTGGTGACAACTGGTTAGATCGAAGGGAACAGACCAAGGGGAAGACCTAGAAGCAAATACCTGGATGGCTTGGCTACGTGTCATAGTCGAGACAGAAACACGGAACTGATCCACGACTCTGGTGGTCGAGTGAGATGGCAAAGCATGACCGCCAACGCTTATCGGCATGACACATGATGGATTGATGGACTGTTGCGTAACATCCAGGTTTTCTCTTGCTGTGTGTGAGTTTTGTATGTATGTGATTGTAAACTCCAGATATACGCGCGAAATTTTCAGAGATACTACATTATTATGATGATAATCATCATCTTCAGCACCATCATACAGCATGCTTATTGTAGGACGTTGCACTCATCACAACTTACCGATAAGCCCCACGATCTCCCACTGTTTCTCCTGCCCCATACACGCTCATGTCCAAGGCGTGTGGAATGTCCTGTGTTCACCGTCGTCAGGGTCGACCCCTGCCGTTTCTTTCAGGAACCATTCCGCCCTTCACTGCTATCTCCAAGCCACTGTGACGTTGTGGCCAACACATGCCAATTTCTGAGATACGATGGTGTTCCTGTGCCTGTTGTTTGTCATGTTCAGTTATTTTAGTATTTCATTAAAGTTGTTGTTTTTTTTTTTTTTTTGGGGGGGGGGGGGGGGGGTCAACAATATTCGTAGAATGTGTACGTAACATTTGATCTCAAAATTCCCCAATTTATTCTCTAATGATTGTGACAAGGCCCGTGTCTCCTATCCATTGCTGCTATACAAATATGAATGTTCCCAGAACTCTGCTTGAACTTGTTTGTTCTTTTGTGCCATGTGTTTAATTGGCAATATACAATCGACTATAATTTCCACAGCATAATGTCTTTGCCCGTTATAAAGCACTTAACTGCGGTGTTATGTCCTCAGTAATTATCATACTGTACCCGCGCATTGATTGTGGGAAGGGGTGGGGATGTTATATTTTGCCAACTTAATATTGTTTATAGTTTAACCAACACTCGATGCATGTGAGGTCAATATAATCTTTCAAGTGCCGGCTGTTCTATGAAACGTACGGTGACTATTGTATACCCTGGTATATATTACCAAGTAATACTGGCCAAAAGACAGCTGCATTTCAGAAAATGACAAGTAGCCGACATAATACTGCACTTTCACTGACTGTAGGACAGAGTGTAGTGATTTGTTTTATCGAACGTGGTTTTGCTATATGCGAGTAAGTATGGAATGGGGAGAAAACGCACGTTCCCCATTGACTACCATATTGTAAAGAAAACTTGAAGTAACGGGCAGGACGTTACTGAGACGATTGGTACGAATACCTCGAACTACCAGATAAGCTACCAAAGAATTCCCGGAGAGACAAATGAATCTAAAAGTTTATAACCAACTATAAGAAAGAGACACACATTATTCTCTTGTTATATCTGAGAAGAGACGCACTAGGAAGCTGTACAGCAGGACTAATGGAGAAGATACAATCTCTCTAAACGAATATATATATATATTCAACCAATTCCTCCAAGCCGTACCCAATTTCACATTCTTTAATTATGTTGAATTTCACAGAATGTTGACCAGCCCTTGAATATATAGGATTTTGATTATTGTTTGGAAAATGTATACGAATCTAAGTGATTGAAAAATGGAAGAGGTGAAGAAAATATTATTATATACTCATACACTATCAGAAAGAGAAAAGCAGTATATTTTGTTAGTATGTGAGAAGGGGAGTACTGGGGATCAATGTGGCGTCAAGAAGAAAGATTAGCGGATCATCTAGCAGACGGAGACCGAGTAAAATGATGCTGGATGGTCTAATTAAGTGGTCTGTGGAATAGCATGAATATAATTGTTTCAGAAAACCAAAGACCGATGTCTGTGGAGAAACATGAACGACTTCTCGATTTGGCAATTATTTGGTGATGATGAGTTGTAACTGCTATTAAACAACGAGAGCCACAAACAGTGCATGCACATTTTACCAGTGTTCTTAATGTGAAAATCATGACCATATACATGTTTGACACTGCCCTGTGAAAAGGAAACTCAACAAAGCTTAGCACTGAACAGCTGTCTAGTAATTAACACAGTCAAGATTGTATTATACAGAACAACTTCAAACTACCAACAGTTCATGAAACACTTTGGCTGAAGACTTACAAGTGGAAGTAAACAGGGTGGCAGAGTGGAGCAGGGACACAGGGGAGGTTAATAAACCCAGACAAGGCATCGGCTGTGTGGTACTCCCTGGATAGTCGGGTCGTAAAAGTAGATGTATCAGGTATTATATTGGATGGATGTCCTCTTAGTAGAGAGAGTACATTGAAGTACTTGGGTATCAACTGTGACAGGTGTTTGTCTTTTTAAGATCATGTGGAAGCTTTGGTGGTGAAGGCTGGTAGGGGACTTAATGCATTGAGGACAATGGCAGCAACCGATGGTAGAGCAGAGGATGCTGTACAGGCTCTTTCAGCAGTTAGAAATGTATGTCAATGAGTATGGTTTGGGGTTGCTGACAGTATCAAAGAGCTAGCGTGAAAGGTCGGAGCGCATACATAATGCTGCCATGCGGATAATCCTGGGTTGCACAAATGACACACCAATTGTATGCATGCGGCATATTCTTGCTCTACCAATACTGACGGATAGGCATAGGGTCCTTCAGACCAAATGGTACCTGAGAGTTGCTGCAGATACGGATCACCCGCTGCATGAAGCCATGGACATGGCTAAGGGTCATAGACTACAACGAGGCAGGCCCTGGATGACACAGATGGAACTATCTATACGCCAGGTGTGTGATCTAGAGACCATCAATCCTGAAAAATAGTGGGTTGAAGTTCCGGAAAACATGACGGACCGGCACAATGTAATAGTAACACTGGGGCGTGAGTGCAGAGAATGGGCAGCGGGCCGCACTGAGTTTGAAGTGCAACAACTGATCCAGAGTAACACACATCACTGTGACATAGCCATCTACACCCATTGGTCAGTGGTGAGAAACAGACGTAGTGGATGGTGTTTCATTGCCAAGGCTAATGGCCGAGTCTTTAAAAAGGCGAGTCTTGCATATGGGACTACGACCTCCAGCATGATAATGGAGGGGGAAGCAATAACAGCAGCATTCCGTTGGTTAGAGGAGACTATTGCAACATACATTGTGTTCATTGCGGATTCAAATAGTATGATTGGTAAGGTGGAGAAAGGAATGTTTCGTATGGAATGGCTATCGTCGCTTACGTGGTCACAGATTGTGAGAATTGAATGGATATTTTGCCATGACCATGCGGGATTGCAGGGGAATGAACAGGCTGATAGGCTAGCAGGGAATACACCTCTTGATGGCAGATTGCCTATGGACAAGGGGTAGGTCGTTGTGCGCTTGTGGGACCAGGTAGAGAAGGCGAAGGAACAGATTGAGAACCCGTATGTGGAAAGAAGGAGATTATGTGGGATCGGCAGGGGTTCGCCAGGATAACTTTAAATCAGATAGCGATAGCAACGATTAGTAGTATGACTCTTCGCTGGCCGTTGAACGAGGGGACGGAGCACGTATGGGAATGTCCTGAATGCAGTGATGTCGGTTCTTATCTTAACTCAACTCAACCCATAATACAGACAATTAGTATCAATAAAATCAACATCTGGTGGGGTAACAGATCCCAATGAAAGCGTGTCGTTGCGCATTGTGACAAAGATCCGAGTTGTCAAACAGCCTCTTCATTTACGGCGTATAATTCAACAATAGCAGCGGGTTAACGGGACGGCTATACAAGAAAGCAATCAAATTTAAATGATAGGCGTAGCATATTGTAAGACTGCATCACACACACACACACACACACACACACACACACACACACACACAATACTAAAACAACAGAATGAAGGAAAAACAGCAAACAAAACATTCTAAAATATCACTTGGATATACACATTTGGATCTCGAGAGAAGGACATATCGTTCAGTGGTAAAAACGTAGTTAGTCGACAGATCTCATTCATTGCATGCCAAAAATCATCGGATCCCCTCTTCAGTAGATCTCGCAGCGTTTAGCGGTTATGACATCAGTTATGTGTTGGTTTATTAATCGTCTTTGGCTTCCTGTGTAGTGTTCTTCTGTGGCCACACCTCTTGCTGTTCTCGCAGTCTGAACATGGTTTTAGATTCACTGTTATCATTTGGTTTTCGCAAACGACTTAGTTCTCGTAGATCATTAAGTAAATCAGCCTAATTCCATGGCTCGTCCGTCTTCCACAGCAGCCTTACCTGCAACTCTATCAGCTTGCTCATTTCCTTCGACACTCGCATGCCCTGCCTGTGACGAAACGATGCTTCATCTGTCTTTTGTCTACGGGGTTCCGAACTATTCGGAGCGTCATCAGAGACTTTCCCGGTTATTATTAGACTGGGGAAAGCCGAGGATGGTTGTCCGGCTCGAATATTCGCGAAGCACCTGGATTTGAGTGACCGCGGTTGCTGAGTGCACCAACAAATTCTCGTGCAGAAAGATCTAGAAATTCTAGTGCGTGGAATGAGTGTTGTCCAAGAAGTTGACTTTCATCATGAAGCACTAATTTCTCGTGCGCTTTGGTACGCACGTTGGAGAAATGCGGCAGGAATAGTCATTCACTTTCTGTCTCTCGAGGCGTGAGGACGCATGACTCTGCTATGCCAATGGTATAGTGCCTCACACACAGCCAAGATGCAGCTGACTGTCGCCCAATACGGAATGCTTGCCCATGGACATTTCTTGTAGCTGACTGGAGTCTGGTTCAGTACTTCAGGTAATTACTTTGTTAATGAATTATCTTTGTAATTGATCATAAAACGCGATTGTTCTAAACTCATTAAATATGCGGTTGACTTTGCATCGCTAATGAGGATTGTGTCAACAACTCAACTATGACAGGCATACAAGGATTCCGCTTTCGTACAACGAAATGAGAACGTACGAAAGAATACAAGTATATACAAGTTTATTAGCTCGTTTTACAATGGCTCTGCGAGCGGATAATCACGTCGACGATACACATGATGGTGTATGGTGATGATGTTATATGAGAGGTGATATTGATGGTGAGATATAACGGAGCTAAGACTAAGTCACAACTATTGCTATTGTGCTTTGACAGCAACAAAATATTCATAGGGAATACGTCTGTCTGTCCTCTACACTGTCGAGTCCGGGTCTGACGATCTTCGTGGCGTGTCCAGCCACGATCAGTTGACTCTGCGTGCAGAAGCTAGTTTGCGTGGTTGGAGGTTCCAGCACGCAGTTAGTAACTGGTCAACTGTTTCAAATTATAGGTGTTTCGTTGACACTTCTCGTGAAGCGGGTTTCCCCACTCGATTGTGGGCAACTCCAGCTCACGTATTTCATTGTCCCCCTTTTTGGACACGAGTGTGTCCAGTGGGAGAACTATTTATAGTTCTCACTCGTGCTTCTGTCTCTTCTGTTCCTCTCTAAGTCTCTTCTGTTCCTCTCTAAGTCTCTTTCCATAGTTTTACCTCTATCTTATCTATTAGGTTCCTTGCAGGTCTTTGACATATTGGATCGATAATCCGGTTGAGAAACTAGGGCGATACACCTGTGCGTGTCGCATTGGTTACAGGCCTGTGTAGTTTCGGTAACGGCTTGAAATGTAATTCTGTGATATCGGCGTATTGTGTTCACCATTTATTAACTATGTATGGGAAATAGTTACATATACTATGTTGCTGTACTATAATAGGGAACATTCTACTAGTGTATGATATGAACCTAACTTATGTCAGTGAGTAGCGGATGCTAAAACTGTTAGATTGGAAAGGTAAGTTCTTTGGTGGAGAATTCAGACATTAATGTGCTTAGTTACTCAGTAAAGACAGTACTTACGGCTTAGCCACAGGAAATGATGTAACTAGGTTGCGTTAACTGAATAGTGAATTCATTTCGTGGAACTGTGGAATTCTGTGAGAAGGTAAGTTCTTCATTGGTGTAATATATATATATATATATATATATATATATATATATATATATATATATATATATATATATATATATATATATATATATATATATGATGTGTCATGATGTATATATATTAGGTCATTTTATGTGATACTTCTAGGATCGATACCGAACGCCGAGTGGTTCGACGCGAGATAACTCTGTGTTACCGTCGCGATGTAAACATGCGTTCTTAATTCTTTTCTTTCCTGTCCTGTTCTGATCATACTTGCATGTGTATGACAGTGCTGATGTGAGGAACGTATGAAGGAACAAATGGAGGATGAATGAGACCCGGGGACAAATGGGATATGGGGACTGCTTGTGAGTTATTATGGTATGAGACTGGCAGACCAGGCCAGCCATGAAGTTCGGCCACGGCCAAGGCTAATCCGCTTGGAAGGGCAGAACTGGTGAGAACCTTTGACATGCAGGGAGCATGTTTTTCAAGGACTTTTTGACTCTAGGGAAGAGTCTAACAAGAAGAGTTTCGCTACAGAGTGGGCATGGATGTCCCACTAGCGAAATGGAAGGTGTATATACGTCATGTGATCATGTATTGTTACAATATCCCAAGTGATGGTGCATTGATCGCTGTTTGTTTCTCATTAGATGTATGATGTAAAGGGGGCCGGTGGGGGGGGGGGGGGGTCCAGGGATACATCACCTTGATATTTAGTTCTCGTTAATTCTAGAAGAAATATAGTGATTGATTTTAGCGACAACCTCCATGTGAATAGGGATAGGTGAAACACTAGATCAGACTCGCCATTCATGATACTCAATCTGTTTGACGGGCTGTTCTAAAGGGCCAGCTGACATTGGACGGAGACTTATGCTTTAATACTATCAACATAGAGATGTTACTCTACTTAGTTGGATAACTAAGTAGAAATACTGAAGGGTGAATAGTAATTAATGTGATGCATCTGAGCCATGTTTGGAGCCGAATACTTTCACCGATCGCTCTTACTTTCAGGTTTTGCCTGTTAGAACCAGCCTATTACTAAGTTGTCTACCGAAAACCACTACGTGATCCTTGTCGAAGGGTCACTATACCTACTTACCACGCCTGACTGTGCTACATCCTGCAAGAGAGAGAATCACCATGAATGATTAATAATCACCACGTGAATCTGGAGCCCTGCAGCAGCATTAGTGGAAAACTAGATGGTTTGTGTCTAATGTAGAACTGTGGTTAAGACTATGATTCAGCAATGTGTTTATCTACCTGAGCAATCCTTCCAGGGTATACAGAAGACTGGTGTACTCCGGAAGTAAGATGAAATGCTAGCTCCAGAGAGACTTACCAAGTTGGGGTAAGCACAGCTCTGGGAGCTCATCAATCCCACGTCACTGTTTATCCGCCTAACGTCGGAGACTCCAGGCAGAGATTGGCCCATACCAAGAGGCTGTAACTACGTTGGCAACTAGTGTCCGGTCGGGATTAGACCCAAACAAGCTTGCGTATTGATTTACACGAACTCGTGATAGTAGACAGGTCAACTCATCATTGTCCTTATGAACCGTGTGTGCTGAAGGAGAATTAGTTCTTACCAATTACTTCTGATAACTGAGTCAAAGAAATAGTGACAATATGTTCTGTTACTGAGATTAACCATGTTTCATGATACCTTGACTCCGAGGGAGTCTGAATATGAGTGACATTGTAGTGTATTGAAATCATCTACAGGAACATTTGTGCATTTCGTGTGATTTTGTTAAACTTATTGCAGTTCTTGTAAGCGCTTCTATTCCGGGACCATTAGAATGGTCATTTGATACTTCTAGGTACATTCAGAGATCAACTGCGGTCGCCTCAAGGAGGAGGGTCTCCCAACCAGGCTGTACCTTGAGAACGTTTTAACGTGATATCAGCGACTCATTGGGACAGTGCAGACGGGAAGTTCGTCCAGTGGATGGTCCAAGTGGTTAAGTCCTCTGACACCTGATCTTAGCTTTGGGGACGGAGTGGTCTCCAAAGGTTCCAGTAATCATTCTGGAAGAGAGCCGATTGAGTGTCAGACCGACTGGACGGAACATCACCATCCAATCTGCATTTCAGCCTCATGATGAATCTTGTAGCATCGCTGACTCTGACTCTGTCTCTACTCTATGCTCTACTGTTGTAAATAGAATTATTCTATCAGGGTGTTCAATTCCTATCTATTTTCTTTAGGGTAGAATAAACTTTGTTTATGTTGACTTATTCTTTGTACAGTTATCGAGTGTGGTCTCGGACGATGCCTCAGTGTTCATTATCCCAAGGGAGAGGGTAGTGAGTGGGGATCTAGAATCTGGGAAGGGTTTGCAGACATATTTAAAGCATTTGAGGTCAACCGCAGAGAAAATGGTGTATCTACCTGTCCAGCCCCTGGGGTTAGAATACACGGGAGTGCTAAGGACACCACGGGCTTGGTTAACTCTCAATACCCAAGGCGAACCTGTCACATTCCAGAGATATTTTGGGGCTTGTCCGGGAGATTTACAAGACTCTGTGTGTTGTTACGACCTCTCGCAGGGATACTGACTTAGTCTCTATACTCTACCACCAGTCTACATGAGATTCTACTACTTCTACCTATCTCATAACTCATTGACGGACATTTGTGTTGTGGTGTTGCTTTAGTTAGTACTATTAGTTAGTTATTAATTGTATTGCTTGGCACACACATACACTTAGGTAACCACATCTCATAGTCAACATGTCTACACGAGAGTTAGACTTAGCCAAAGGTCAGGCAACTGGGCATTAGTTAGGTCTAGAGGGTGATGCATTGAAATTCTATGTTCAAGAGGTGGAAAGAAGTTTTCGCCAAGAGGAACGAGAGAGGAGGAGAGCAGTCAAAGAAACTAGTAGCTAGTAAAGTGGCTTTAGAGGAAAAGAAGATAACTGCTGACAGCGAGATGAAACGGCTCGAATTGGACGCAGACCGAGAGAGACGTGACCACGAGTATCGCATGAAGCTACTTGAGGCACAAGCGCCAGCTGCTGGTGTAACTGAGGGAGCTGTGGGAGGAGATAAACCTCCTGGCTCAGGGTCAACCAGTAGAGAGAGTGGAAGTGAACGGGCAAAAGGTGATGTGCCTCTATGACACAGGATTGCAATTTCCTGCTGTAATTGCATCCCACCTGACAGGCCCAGAGCAACTCACCGGTGAGATAACGGAGATACAGCCAGCCAGTAGGAGTGCTGTAGCGTTACGTTGCCCTATTGCCGATGTGGGGATTCGGGGTCTTAGTCAGATATGACTGAGCTACCGTATAACAGTAGACGGTACTACCTGGTTTCTGTTAGCGCCGAACGTTGGGCGGCGCTTACCAAACCCGACACCCCACATTGTGCCAACGGCTTCGGGCTGAAGAGCGCTATTGGGAGGGTACAAGCCTTTCCTGGTGCGAGGAAATGCAAGCTAAAGACAAAATTGTCATGGCAGGGCAGACCAGGCCCTAAGCCTTGGTTGGCGACTGGTCTAGTATCGAAGCTCCGACAGGCGGACAGTTAGAGCATTGCTTTGCTGATCCGGCAGCTTCTGCAGCTTGTCTTGTTCCAGATGTAGGGGTGTTACCTTTCCTCTGGAGAGAACTAGGCAGGCCGAGAGAGGGATCATGCTGCATGGGCAACACATGATCTCTATATTTTAGCCCAGGCTTTGTGCTATGGAGAGGCAATAACTCCATCCTCTGGTCTTAACTGGTCTCGGATAATTTGAAATCAAGAGTGGAGTAAAGCAAGGTTGTGTACTAGCTCCCACCCTCTTTGGAATATACTTTTCATTTCTACTGAAATATGCATTTCGTGATCAGGATGGTCGTATATACATTCACTCACGCTCAGATGGCGGCCTCTACAAAGCTCAGAGATTGAAGGCTAAGACCAAAATTAGGAGGGTACTGATCAGAGAGTTGCTTTTTGCAGATGATGCTGCAGTTACGACCCACTCTGAGGAAGAATTGCAATGTCTACTATCTGCATTCTCCAATGCTTGTTCTGAATCTGTTTTAACAATTAGCAAAAAGAAGACACAGATTATGTCACAAGGTGCACATGGGGTACCATCAATCTTTATTGACGACGCCGAACTAGAGATAGTAGACCATTTTACATATCTAGGATCAGTGGTAAATAGCAAATTATCCCTAGATCAGGAAATCAACATCCGGATTGGTAAGGCAGCAACAACAATGAACAGATTAAGAAAAAGAGTCTGGGAGAACAGGAAGCTTACTGCCAAAACAAAAGTCCTTGTCTATCAAGCCTGTGTCCTTAGTACTCTTCTCTATGGCAGTGAAACCTGGACAACTTACTCACACCAAGAGAACAATTTAAACAGCTTTCATATGCGGTGTCTGCGAAGAATTCTTGGTATTAAGTGGCAAGACAAAATCACAAATACTGAAGTATTGGAAAGATCAGGTTGTGTGACAGTTTATTCCATGCTCAGTCTGTGTAGACTTAGATGGATAGGACATCTTAGGAGGATGGATGATTGTAGAATACCAAAGGATATCTTTTTTGGTGAATTACAGATGGGTAAGAGATCTCAGGGTCGGCCTCTACTACGATACAAAGATGTGTGTAAGCGGGACATGATTGATAAAGGCATTGGTAATGCACATTGGGAGCAAGTCGCCGCTGAACGTGTTGCATGGAGGGCAAATATCAGAAATGGAATAAAGTCAAAGGAGAAAATTATTGCAGAAAAGTCACACACAAAGCGTTTGAGACGTAAGATGGTGCATGATGGTGGAAATGACCACGTGTTCAGATGCACCCACTGTGAACGGACATTTACAGCGCAAATTGGTCTTATCAGTCACACTCGCTATCGCCATAGTTAAAAATTATTATGCCTTTTTAAAGCACAAACTATCGTCTGTCAAGACGGCAAGGTGCCCCTGATGATGACGTTACTGGACGCATTCAGGCGGCAGTAGTACCGGACCCAATCTATCCCCTGATTCTTTGCCTGAAGCACGTGTTTTTGGGCGAGCCAAAACACCCTAGCATCCATAAGTCTAGGCAGGTCAGATCTACTGAGGCAGAGGGTATAGAGAAGGTAAGCCTCGCTGTACGACACATAATTTCTGTATTAGCGACATGGACATGGGACGGCAGAAATGTAATCATTACAGGCGTGTGAGACAATTGAAAAGTCCGTCCCCGACTAAGACAGTAGGAGAGAGATATGGAGGAAGAAGGAGGATGGTGAACGCAGTAGAGCTGGAAAATAAACTTGGCCAGACTGCTCATTGTATATGTGTTTACTAGAATATGTTTTACTTAGGATTGCACTGATGTAGAACTAGATATAACACATTCTTGACTTTCTTTCAAGCTCTCACAAGGAGCACCTATGTTATAGATCTCAAGGACGAGTGACGACTAGGTAGTGCCAGGACTGACTGAGTCAGAATACCAGCAAGCTGTTTTTTTGTGTGTGTCTACTGGAGAGTGGGGATCTGGACCACAGATCCAGATAGTTCAAGTAACAAGTTATGTGATGTTTCTCATCACTATCATGGTATATGATTTCATCAGCATCTGGAAATCGGATATGATTAGTAAATAAATGTTGTAGTATTATAACTCATAGTTCTATCGCTATATTTGTAATTCCAATTGTGCATACGTGTTGTGTGTGTACATTGGTGGGGGTTCACTTAGACACCAAGGAAGGGAGCAGTCAGGGAGAAAAACCTGTACTGGGATAGTTGTCAGTACACTTTAATTCAGACTTAAAAATCTATCCTAGCTAACCTTCTCTTTCCCATTCCTTGGCGAATATTCAGCACAGTTCATTTCAATTTTGTAACGAGCCACTTGGAGCTGAACGTTGGATATTCATGGGCTTTATCTGTAGTTCAGCCATATAGATTTTGTCCCTAGTCAGTTTCTGACTATTTGGGGTTGCTCGCCAATAACTAATACTTTCATCTAGCCGGTGGGGCACTCCAACTTCTGAAAATACCTATCTGAAATGGCCGTACATAACTCTGTTAGCACTTGTACCCACTCCCCGCCACAATGTGTTTTCTGTTCCCCATGGTTCCAAGTCCTCAAGTGACACATCTGTTGAAAAATGCCTTCGGCCTGACCCAACCACGACTTTTCTCTTGTTTAACCTGCTGGCCTTATGTCTTCTTAATTTCATTAAGCAGTGGATGTGTTTTGCGTTGACTCTAGGATAACACGTGCTCTGCAAATTTGTACTTTCTCCCCCATGGTTGGACATTCAAGAAGGTAGTGCATCGCCCTGTATGATGTATCTCTTGTATATCCAACTATAATACGCATAACTTTGTTATATACTTGTCCCATCCTTTCCATCTGCTTATGGCTGAGCTTCAGGAGCGCCATCGCATACTCAAAAACAGAAAGGACCAGCCCCTCGTAGAGAAGACATGTATGACGCTACTCAGGTTGCCTTCGCCATCACCCGCACAGCAGCCAAACACTGCTTGGCCCTTGTTATCACAGGGTTTATGTGCTCAGTATAAGGAAGGCTTCGATCCAAACGTATCCTATATATTTCATTGTCTGCGGGCTTTCCGCTGTCTCTGAGCACAGATTTACAGTTGGTGTTGGAGTGTTGACAATGTGGTTATTCACAGGCTTATCCATGGGTCATATTTTTCTGTCACATCCCATCCCTTTCCATGGTAATATATGCCTGTCCCATCACATCCCATCCCATGGGATTTCCATTATAATATTAATATGGAATACAGGTGAAATAACATTATGAAATTTATGAAAGGTTAGGTTTAGTGTCTACCAAATAGGACTATATGTACAGAGACATGTAAAACGACAGAATTTATTAATTGTAATATTCAAGAGTATTTTATTTTTTTAAACAAAAATATAGTTTAAACTAAATATGACAATTCAGTGTCATTCTGACTGACACTCTCATTCTGTTTCTAAGTCACTCTGTTCATTCAGCACATTATTAATTTCCTGCTGATAGACTGTTTCCAATAATTCAATTAATCCTGGTAATCCCTAAACCATTTACACAATTCTCATCTGACATGCAAATCTGATATACACAGAGTTTATAACGAGAGCTGGTAACATCCGTTTTCGTAATTTACTCAACAACAATCCAGCTGCACAAAATAAGCGCCCTATTGCTGCTGATGACACCTTTTTCCCCCCGCATATCCTATTTATATGACATCGCTGTTAACACCAGCATTTTACCGCTGTTGTTGATAGCTTGGCAAGATTACGCCCAGTAGTTTGCCATTGCTTTCTGAGCGACCGGCTGACAGAAACCAACAGGTAAGAAAAAAATAATTTTCGCACTTGCTGTTAGCAGTGAAAACCTATGTTCATTTTCCCATTAATTTAATTGTTGTGAAGTTGTTTGCCGTAATTTTTGAAACATAGTGACTTCATCTCAAGGCATTTGTTTCTGGGGCCATCAGACTTAAGTGCTTTGTTTGGTGGAGGATCACAAAATAAGGAAAACTCACTTTTGTTCTACAATTCCTTCTACTTTACATACAGCAGATGATTCAGAAGAAAGATTTACATCCTTGCTGAATGAAATAAATGTTGGAAAAACAGACTTAGAAGAAGCGATCCAATCATTGGCACATTTATTGGTGTCCACATTCCCTTTCTTCTTAGTAACAACTGATTTAACCATTTCTTCTGTTTTTGCTGGTGACGCACCAAAATGTAATCTTATATAATAAAAGGCTATGCGTATTTATTTATGTATCGGGTGTCCCACCAGAAGATAAGGAATATATACACATATATAAAGAAAACAAAAGAAGAATAAAAGGCTTTAAAAAGGTAAAAAATAAAGAAAATCAAGGGTAGGTCTGAGTAGATCAAGTTGCTATGACATGGCTACTGTCCCATGCTGTCCAATGGGAAGTACAAATGTGTGCTGTCCCATCCCATCCCATGGGACCTTTCCTATGGGAATCTTATGGGAATACCATTCCCATGGCAAAGCCTGGTTATTCAAAGAGACCCAATCGCTGTTGCCTTCTAGGGGTGGCCATAGCACCAGTTTCAACACACAACTGGCTTATGCACCTGAGTTATGTTTGTAGTTCCACAGCAACCCGATCTCCATCATCACCTCGACGATGCACTAACACATCGTCGGCATACGACAATGTCATCTTCCGTCCTATGATCTGCTCACTGGTGATTCTTACAGTGTAGGCGTTGAACAGCACCGGAGATAATGGTGATCCATGTGGCAGGATCAGTTTAGAATCGTTCACAAATTCTTCTAAATAAGAATAACTACAATCTAACATTGTTTACAAACTTTATATGATGTAAATAAGACATAAAATCATGGGCCCACGCAATTCCTACAACCGCGAGTATCTACAACTTTTAAAACACAATTGTAAATACATCAACACGATTAATTCACCAAATGTCGATGACTCGAGGCCTGTGTGTAAATGAAAAACCTTCTTTCGGCATAAAACTTCGTTTCAGGGTATTAAAAATAAGCAAGGGATCGCAAACGTAAGAAACAAACGGACTGCCAAGATCTTACCAATATATTGATGAAGGGGTCAAACAGTTGAGACTGTTTGGCAATCCGTTGGCGGATGGCATCGAATCAGTTAACACCCTGATAAGAGCTAACAAATAGCTTTCTATTACAATAACAATTGCTATTGCATTTATCTAGACTGTACAAGGGGTCCTTTAAGTTATTTTACCATTATACGAGTAAACTAGACATCCAATCCATCTGCATAACGATTTTTTTTTATTGTCGTTAACTTGCTTACCACTCAAGTCGTGAAACTACGATTTATGTACAAAAAGGAACCAGACTTTGTACTACTAATCCAGTCCACCCAGCCGTAGAGTAAATGCCCACCTACTATATTAAATGCCTACTTTTGATCGACAAATGCTTATATGCATTGTTTACTTGTGACATATTTAGTTCGTCCCGGAAAAATAGGGTACTGGGTAGACGCTCATTATATGGACCGGGTATGAATCCTAAAGTGAACCCGACCACTGGTTGACTCAAGTTCCGGCCAAGGCTTTCTGGAACCCGTCCGATACTTAAATGTCACTTGCCCAGAAAATGTCAGCCTGACAAGTCCCTCTACTAGCCCGGGGTGGATTTTTTCCCTTATATTGCCTAATTTCGCTCTCTGTACCTCAAGTAAGTCTTATAAATACATTTAAGTGATTGTTATATTCTGTTGATTAGCTGTAATCTCATAAGAGAGGAAAGATGAATGCACCATATACCATATGACTTGCAAGATGTGCCCACTAGGCCACCATTGCACAATACTGGTTGATGGCGTGGGGAATAGTTTATGTTCAATGACAGTCTAAACACAGTCTTCTGGATTTTCCAGAGCGCAACTAATTCCTGAAATGGGTGCTCTTATTATGCTTGTAACTATGGGTAGGATTTCAAACAGCGGTTGGTTGGTTGGTTGGTTGGTTGGTTGAAAAACAAAAATTCCAAATTCGGCCTCGTCTAACCTGCTTCTTTCAGCAGTGGTTATTGTTGAGGTCCGTGGTTTTTGTGGGTTTATTCACCCTAATTCTTGTCTTGTGAGTCCTATCTCGGACTTGTTATGTATCGTTTGTGTCTGTAACGTCAGCTGGGGGATCGGTCGGCGGCTATCCTTTGTACTCGTCTGTTCTTGTGGTTTTCTTTGTTGGTGCAGTCTCCTGGCTCGTCTGGCTACAGTCCTTATAAGGACTTTTTTATTTGGTCTTTTTGTCTCCGTGTGTCAGGTCTTAGTCAGATATGACTGCGCTACCGTATAACAGTAGACGGTACTACCTGCTTTCTGTTAGCGCCGAACGTTGGGCGGCGCTTACCAAACCAAACACCCCTCATTGTGCCAACGGCTTCGGGCGGAAGAGCGCAATTGGGAGGGTACAAGCCTTACCCTGGTGCGAGGAAATGCAAGCTAAAGACAAAATGTCATGGCAGGGCAGACCAGGCCCTAAGCCTTGGTTGGCGGCTGGTCTAGGATCGAAACTCCGACAGGTGGACAGTTAGAGCATTGCTTTGCTGATCCGGCAGCTTCTGCAGCTTGTCTTGTTCCAGATGTAGGGGTGTTACCTTTCCTCTGGAGTGAACTAGGCAGGCCGAGAGAGGGATCATGCTGCATGGGTAACACATGATCTCTATATTTTAGCCCAGGCGTTGTGCTATGGAGAGGCAATAACTCCATCCCTGGTCTTAACTGGTCTCGGAATCAAAGCGAGAGGCAACTGTTACGGGTTATAAGTCCTTGTCAGTTGGCGTAGACATGGGGCGCCACGCGTTGCCTCTGACGTTGGGAGACACTTACAGGTGTCACTGATCAGCTACAGCCCGCCTCAAGCTGGGCAACCCCCAGCCAATTGGGTGCTGATCCTCCACAGCCTGCCTGCTTCAATGGGTGCTTAGGGCTAGGACAAAATCTGAATCGCAGGCTGTAAAACCAATGCACCAGGTACAAACAAAAATAAAAATAGAAACCTCAAGCTACGGCTTGCAACCTGGAACGTGAGAACCATGTGTCTAGGATTTTCCACTGACTTGACCAATATTGACGATGTGAGAAAAACGGCTGTGATTGATGCCGAACTCAATCGTCTTAACATTGATATTGCTGGCCTGCAGGAGATTCGCTGAGGAATTGTCACTCATGGAAAAACATTACACCTTTTTTTGGAAAGGTATAGGGCAGGCAGATAAAAGGCAACACGGTTTGGACTTTGCAGTGAAGAATTCGCTACTGGGAATAATTGAAATTCCAGCAGGAGGAAATGAAAGACTATTATCCCTGCGCTTGGCAACCTCTTGTGGGTTTGCCACCATTATTACTGCATATGCACCAACACTCGATTCCTCTGATGATGTGAAGGATTCGTTCTATGAGGAGTTAGACTCCGTGATCAAGGCAGTTCCAAAATCTGACTACATTTATATGCTCCGTGATTTCAATGCTCGTGTGGGCAAGGACTCGAGATCATGGCCAGTGTGCCTTGGAAAATACAACATCGGTCGCATGAATGAAAATGGGCAAAGGCTGCTGGAACATTGCACCAGTAATGACCTATGTATTACAAACTCCTTTTTTTTAAAACAAAAGAGATGCATAAGGTCTCATGGAAACATCCAAGATCCGGCCATTGGCACCAGCTGGACTTCATCATCACACGGAGACAACATCTGAACCATATATCATTGACTCGAAGTTTCCACAGTGCTGACTGTGATACGGATCATTCTTTGGTTGTTGCAAGGGTTAGACTGAGACCAAAGAGAATCTACACAGCTTAACACAAATCTAGCCCCAGGATTAATATTATTAACACTCACGATCCTGAAAAGTGCTTTCAGTTTCAACAGCAACATGAAGACGCTTTCACTGATACACCAGAAAATTGTACAGTAAATGAAAAGTGGGGTCAAATTAAGGAAACTCTTTATAAAACTGCCTTAGGGGTTTACGGCACTGTGGATCATAAGAGGCAGGACTGGTTTGCGGCAAACAGCGAGACTCTGCAGCCCTTGATTGATAAGAAGAAGAAGCTCTGTTAAGAAACAAGGAAAGACCAACGCTTACCACTCTGAGTGAGCTAAGGCAAGCTAAGAAGGATGTGCAAAAGGCTGCCAGGCAGTGTGCAAATGATTATTGGATCAAGTTATGTGAGTCCATTCAAATCGCAAGTGATAAGGGAAACATAAAAAGCATGTATGAAGGGATAAAGAAAGCCTGTGGTCCAGTGATCAAAAGAAGTGCACCATTGAAAACATTGACTGGAGAAATCATCACTGATAGGAAACAGCAGATGGACAGATGGGTAGAGCACTATTTGGAGCTTTACTCAAGTGAGACCAAACTAGCGGATGATGCCCTCAACGCCATAGAGGCTCTACCAACTCTTGACCACCTGGACACACTTCCCACCATAAAATAAGTTAAGTGTGCTATAAATGATCTTGCATCTGGCAAGGCTCCAGGTAAGGACGGGATTCCAATAGAGGTTATCAGGAGTGGGCAAGACACACTCACTATACAGATCCACCAGCTAATAGAGCTATGCTGGCGAGAAGGACAAGTCCCACAGGATTTCAAAGATTCAAGCATCATAACACTGTACAAGAACAAGGGCGTTCGGAGCGACTGCAACAACTATAGTGGTATCTCACTCCTGTGTATTGTTGGAAAAGTATTTGCCATAATTGTTCTGCGCAGACTTCAAGTCCTAGGAGATCAAGTCTACCCCGAATCACAGTGTGGCTTTCGACAGAACCGGTCTACCACTGATATGATATTCTCATTGCGACAAATGCAAGAAAAATTTCGTGAACAGAATGAACCACTGTTTATTGCCTTCATCGACCTCACAAAGGCATTTGATTTGGTCAGTCGTGAAGGTCTGTTCAAGGCACTAAAGAAGATTGGCTGTCCACCAACTCTTCTGTCCATTGTGGAATCAATCCACACAGGCATGAAGGGTATAATCAAGTTTGATGGTGAAACTTCTGAAGAATTTGAAATCAAGAGTGGAGTTAAGCAAGGTTGTGTACTAGCTCCCACCCTCTTTGGAATATACTTTTCACTTCTATTGAAATATGCCTTTCGTGATCAGGATGGTGGTATATACATTCACTCACGCTCAGATGGCGGCCTTTACAATGCTCAGAGATTGAAGGCCAAGACCAAAATTAGGAGGGTACTGATCAGAGAGTTGCTTTTTTGCAGATTATGCTGCAGTTACGACCCACTCTGAGGAAGAATTGCAATGTCTACTATCTGCATTCTCCAATGCTTGTTCTGAATTTGGTTTAACAATTAGCAAAAAGAAGACACAGATTATGTCACAAGGTGCACATGAGGTACCATCAATCTTTATTGACGACGCCGAACTAGAGATGGTGGACCATTTTACATATCTAGGATCAGTGATAAATAGCAAATTATCCCTAGATCAGGAAATCAACATCCGGATTGGTAAGGCAGCAACAACAATGAACAGGTTAAGAAAAAGAGTCTGGGAAAACAGGAAGCTTACTGCCAAAACAAAAGTCCTTGTTTATCAATCCTCTGTCCTTAGTACTCTTCTTTATGGCAGTGAAACCTAGACAACTTACTCACACCAAGATAAAAAATTTAAACAGCTTTCATATGCGGTGTCTGCGAAGAATTCTTGGTATTAAGTGGCAAGACAAAATCACAAATACTGAAGTATTGGAAAAATCAGGTTGTATGTCGGTTTATTCCATGCTCAGTCTGCGTAGACTTAGATGGATATGACATCTTAGGAGGGTGGATGACGGTAGAATACCAAAGGACATCTTTTTGGTGAATTACAGATGGGTAAGAGATCTCAGTGTCGACCTCTACTACGATACAAAGATATGTGTAAGCGGGACATGATTGATACAGGCATTGATAATGCACATTGGGAGCAAGTCGCCGATGCACGTGTTGCATGGAGGGCAAACATCAGAAATGGAATAAAGACAAAGGAGAAAATTATTGCAGATAAGTCACACACCGAGCGTTTGAGACGTAAGATGGTGCATGATGGTGGAAATGACCACGTGTTCACATGCACCCACTGTGAACGGACATTTACAGCGCAAATTTGCCTGATCAGTCACACTCGCTACCGCCATAGGTAAAAGTTATTATGCCTTTTTAAAGCACAAAGTATCGTCTGTCAAGACGGCAAGGTGCCAATGCTTTTTGTCTCCTTTTTTGTGTATTTTCTGTAGGAGCTTTTCGACGTTTTCATTTTCGTCCTTGCGGCCTGTTTTCACTGTCGCGTTTGAGTATCTGCTGCCTAAAGTTTTCTTCCTCCGTGGTCAGCCATGGGACGATTTTACCGTCATCTATATAGTACTCGAAGTCGGTCTCACAGTCGTAGTGTATGACTGGGTATTCCATCGGTTTCCCCCGGAGTTTCTTAGGCTTGTTCTTTTCTTTTTCTTCCCAGCGCCTTCTGAATTCCTCGCGCTTGATTTCCTCCCTGTTAACTGTTGTCTGTGCCTCCTTCAGAGATCCGACGGGTTGTTATTTCCCTCTTTGGAGTTGTAGTTGGGCTGCTGGCTTTAGCTTGCGGATCAGGCTCTTGGTTTTCATCTTGCGGTTTCTCTGTGAGTTCTTGTATGGCTTCTGTTGGTTTGTTTTGAAAGAGTTCCATTTCAGCATTATGTAATTCTCTTTCTGTCTTGATCATTTGTGGGATTCCTTCGTTCTCTTTCTTCATCTCGGTCATGCGCTCCATCTCTTGTTTGATGTTTTTCTGTATCTCCTTCATTTCAACAAGCTGTTTTTCATTGTCACTGGTTTGTGGCGGTGCTAGGAGTAGCTTGATTTGCTTCTTTAGCTCGTCTTTTTGGCTTTGCAGTTGGGCTCTTTCCGCTTGCGAGCAACCCATGGCTGTCTCGCACCTCCGCATTGCTTAGTTGTATGGTGTCCTTGTGGTGATGGCAGTCTTCAAGACGTCTCTGTGTTGTTGCAGGTACGGACAGCCCAAGTATCTTGCTCCATGCTTGCCCGGGCAGTTGGCGCACTTTCTTCGGTTGTTTGGAGCTCGGAAGTCCGTGTCCAGCTTGGCCAGCGGACACTCCTTGAAGGCGTGGTGATCGGCGCAGTATCGGTAGATTTCCGTCTTATTGCGACACGTAGCTCTGCTGTGGCCGGCCTTCTGACATCTGGAACATTGAGTGATTCTTGGGATGAATCTCTCTGGTTGCTGCATTCTCTTGTTGTATGATACTGGTCGGCATTTCGCTGCCCTCCGATGTCACCACTGCCAAGGTTGTAGGTATCTTGGAGTAGGTGAGGAGCCGCTCCGCCTTCAAGAATCGGATGTGAAGATTCTCTTCTTGTAGCTGCTTCAGAATTTCTTCGTCTGTCAGCTCCACTGGTATCCGCTTGACGACACATCGGACTATTTTTGAGTCGGTGTTTCCCACTCTTGTGTCTTTCTCCTCCTTCTTCTCTGCTGTCTTGGTTCTTGACTGTGTTGGGCTTTCAATCTTCTCCCTCGTGGTAGCTTCAGTAATAGCTGTGATATCAGGCTCTTTGATGCAGCTAGCAGGTAGCCTCTCCACGTTGTTCTTCTTGTTGCGGCTCCCACGCTGCACATTTTGACCGCAGCGTGTTTCTTGTTGTTGGGCTTTCCACGTGACATTTTCCCGCGTATCAGGCTTATTGACAGAATAATGCGACTTGACTTGTTAGCGCTCGCAGTGCGAACAGCGGTCGACAACCACTCACTTATAAGAGTTGGGCTGGCAAAAGACCAAAAGGGGTTCTTGTGTTCGAACGTTTGCTGATGTGTGTTGTATATGTATTTGATGGATCCTGCCTTAATTCATGAACGATTCTATGTATATTTCTTCATGTAAATTGTTTCACATGTACAAGTGGTCAATTAATGATCACCATAACTGCTGGTGAAACGTATTAGAACTATTCTCCCGTGGGAGCAAAGATATGAAAGTGGACACTGATGAACCAGGTCTAACATGAGGAGAATAAAGACCAACTTTGCATTACGGGATGATTGCTTGTCATGCTGGCCGTATATAAACATGCCTTTATCTCAACACGCCTTTTGTCTTATCGTGATGCCCGTGTCTTAACTAGATGACATCGTCTCAACTAGATGCATCTGTCTCAACAGGATGACCTCACCTCAACCTAATGCCTCTATCACAACATGTCTATGTTACACCATAATTTCATCACCACAGGACAACTTGGTCTAATTCTGATGACCCTATCTTGCTGTCTTTGTCTTTCATGAGTCTATATCTTTATGACATCATGACATCAATGGGGAGCAGGTGTTGATCCATGTGCTAATAACACGCTCAATACATCAGGGTTGGAGTGAGCTCCATCACCGGAGAAGCGGGATTGGTGACTTAGTAACATCCTCCATCGTTCTCTTTTTTTCTGATGTTTATAACATTTCGATTATGATGATTTGTTAGTATATTTCAAGTGTGTATAGAACGGTTTTTGCATTGTTATATTACCAGGATCAATGGATGGTGTGGAGTGGCCTGGAATTTAGGAGGTAGCCCTACTGAATTGCCAACGTGTCAAATGAAAGGGTCCGTGTGTTACACCGGATCTTTGGCGGGTCTTCAGTTACTTCATTCACTACGTATATATCCGGAAGCCCGACATTACCGTCTGAATGATTGAATAAAGAATAATTATACTCAGAAAGGAAATCCGGCTCATAGCCACACAGCACATTCAAGGATAACCCACATCTTTTCCTCTGTTGCAGGACTTACACTTGGAGTGCCATTAATTTTTTATCAGACCAACAAGTGGAGTATGAGGTCTGAAATTCAGATTCACTAAACTGAACTAAAGGAACAGTTGACATCATTCTATATAAGCTGAAAAATTCACTTAATGCATCCTTCAAGAGTATTTTAACGTGTCAAGACTGCTTGCCCTCAACACCCATAGGCCATGGTATACCAGGATACCTATCCTGATAACTCATGTGCTCAGATTTCAAGTTTGTACCAGCAAAGCCCTAGAGCAAAGCCCCAGAAGAAGAACCAGTATGTTAGCAGTCTTAACACCATGGGGGATGAATACAACATCTTGTTCCACTGGATAATTAATGTGGAGGAAAGAAAGTTGTATTACTGCTTGCTACGAATTTATCTGCATCACTGAAAGTTTTATGTCAACCCCAGTATAGTCAGAAAATGTTATTAACCATGTTTATAGACTACATTCGAATTGTGTGTGTGTGTATGTGTGTGTATATATATATATATATATATATATATATATATATATATATATATATAGAGAGAGAGAGAGAGAGAGAGAGAGAGAGAGAGAGAGAGAGAGAGAGAGAGAGAGAGAGAGCGAGAGAGAGAGAGTTCCATGATATAACTGATTTGTGGAATGGCCTAGGTGACATGAAATTTGTCTTGCTATAGTGTCTTATTGATGTGAATTGAGATTTTCCTGATCTTATGACCCAGAGTGCTGGAAAGTTGTCATCCTTTTCATCGTCCACGATGGAATGAGGAATTAACTTCTGCCCAGTCTGAAGAGGAACTTCTATTGTTGGTGGCTGACCGCTAGTCACAGCTTTACTGAGCCATACAGTGGACATATGACTTAAGTAATAGTTAGATCCACTCAGTATATGTCATCATGGGAATAAATAACATGTTGAAGCCAGGATTGTTGACAGTGATGCTGAAGTTACACAAACCAAATCATTGAAATTGGATTTGATATGGATGAAGAAGCTTTTGCCAGTACTATTTGGGGAAATGTTTTATTATAATCTGACTATAGTGATATGAACATGGGTGACTGATATCATCATTAAGCACAGAGATTCGAAGATTATTGAGATAATGATAGTTGGTTGGTTTTTGAATTTATGTTGGGGGAAATCATATAATATTTTTCACTGGTTTGTCATCCATGTGTTTGAAATATTGGTTGGGTAATAGATACCCACAGGCCAAACATGGAATTGTCCAGAGACCTATCACTTTTCTCAATATATTGTCGTGTTGAATCCTGGAGTTAGTGTTGATAAATTGTGTACGTTTTGTTCAATAGTTGTAGTTCACATTCGTTATGAAATACTGTGTTACAGTTGGGTTGTGATCTTAGTGAGGCGGGATCCATACATAAGTACACATTTTTGTAATGGAGTGAGTTTAATTTTTCCTGTAGTGTCTATGGTAGATTTCCATGATCACCTCGTCTTTCAGGAGAGGCCCTTTATTTAATAAATTTAGTGTGGGACTTGAATAATTTCTATCTTGGTCTTCACGATGGGGGTTAGGAGCCATTCAATTACCTCCTCAAGAAGGTTGATTTAAACTGTTAACCCACCTCATCCGGGATTCCCTAGACATTCGCCCAATAGTATATTTTACCATCTGTGAGTGACTGGCACTTGCAGTCTTGACAGACCAAAGTATGTGAGTTGGAATCTGGCCAATATTCCATCACAATGCCTGGGCAGAGCTTCAGAGAAACATGTGGTGCCCAAACGACATGTTCCCTCTCTCGGCCTAGTCTTGTGTTTTCCAGAGGAATGGGTAACCAATACGTCTGGCACAAGGTAGGCTGCAGACGCTAGCGGCTCAGCGTCAATCCTCCGAGACCTCGCTTATACGCGCAGGTGGCGAGTAGTAGCCAGACCCTGGAACCCAAGGGACCCGATCTAACAATACGATAATTTGACGTTTCACAGCTGAAATCAAACCCACCACTCAATTTCTCGGAGAATGATTAAAGTGCAGTCACTAACCTATAACCCACAGAAGTACGATTGTTGTCTATAAACAATTCTCTACAAACTATTATCACGTTTGAAGCCATGGTTTTATTCGCAAGGTAGACATCTCTTCTTCCAGCATATGGAGTATTGGTTAATTCGTTAAAAAATACGTCACTGAACTTGAGCCACGCCCTAAAACTGCCCGTCTTCTACGTGAAATATGAGGAGTAGCATTGGCGGGCAAGTAAGTTGGCGAATTTGTTTGACAGCAGCGCGATGATATGGCAGGCATCTTAACATCATCAACATGTGGGTCCTCCCACCTTCTCCGTGTAATCATTGGATGACATTCCCGTGCCCTGTCTTCTCATTGAACGAACCTGTTTGGGCGGGGTAATAATTCTATGCCACGTCATTAGGACATAGCGGAAAACCATATAATTGGAACATTCATGCGTGTTCAGCAGCCTCTATTGAGTGGACAGAACAAGGAGGTATGCTAATGACAATGTCGAATTGTAATATTGATGTACTTCTTCATTTGTACTGTATCCCACTTTAAGGCATTGACCCTCTATAACTCCAACCCGTTCCTATCATTAGCTATCTCATGTAGCTTGGTCCAGTTCCCGCTCCATATTTTGCTTTGTAATGTCTATGTAGCTTCACCGCGTGTTTTATGCCTTCCTGATTTATGTTGCCATATTTTCAAACACATACCTTCTAGTTACACTTCCAGTTATACAAGTTTTCGCAGTGTATGCCCTATTCAGTTCAATGTCATCGTCTTTTCTTCACCTCTGTATTAACTTGTATGGGCCTTGTTCTCTGCTTGAGCTCCACATTTGTAATTCAGTCATGCCATCCTACGTCTTCCAGTGTCAATATACACAAATTAATACATGTTTATAGTTTACTTGTAATTGTTTTAGTCGCTCTCAATTATTCTTAATTCTTAATTAGCATACCGGTGCCGTCGCTATTGTTGTCATCCTCATTGTTGAGAATATACATATTTCCTGATGAGACATACACTTGTAGGTTATGATGATGTCCATGAGCCGCGTCTGTCAATGCTCATATTTGGTAGAATGTCAATATTTGTATTCTGCTCGAGGTGAAAGCAACCATTCTGTTGTTTGGAGGAGATCACTGCAACACACACTGTGTTCATTACGGACTCAAGTAGTATGCGTGGTACGGTGGAGAAAGGGATGTTTAGTGTGGAATCGCTCACCTCGTTTCAGAAGTCACAGATTGTGAGAACTGTATGGAGTTTTTGTCCTGGCCATGTGGTGGTGTGGGGGAATGAACAGGCTGATAGGCTGGCAGGGAATGCACCTATTTTTGGTAGATTACCTGTGGAGAAAGGAGAGGTGGTTGTGCGCCTGTGGGAGCAGGTGGAGAAGATGGGTAACAGATTAAGAAACCGTATGTGGAAAGGATGCGATTGTGGGGCGTTGGTACGAGTTTTGCGAGGGAAAGCCAGGAGAACTTTCAATCAGATAGCGTTGGGAACGATTAGTAGTGTGACTCTTTGCTGGTTATGGAACGCGGGGACGGAGCGAGTATGGGACTGTATTGAATGCAGTAATGTCAGTTCTTAGCTCAACTTAACTCAACTTCTGCTCGATCCGCGGTATTTTAACATATATCCTGTAACATTTAAGGTCAACAGTATAAACTTTCATTCTAAATATTGTTAACTAATCAATGAGTCATATACGTCTGTGGCAAAACGAAAGACACGTTCAGCTGATGTCCTTCGGAGCGATGATGTCACGCTGGCTATCCCTTATCTAACGAATCTGTAACAGAACCGAGGGAGTTCGAGATTAATTAAAGATACCTTGTTTTGAGAAGATGGTCTGTGATAATCATACATCTTCTTATAGTACATGTCGCGTTGCGTTCCTGTTGTGTGTGTGTGTGTGTTGTGTGTGTGTGCGTGTTTTGTGTTTGTGTGTGTTTGTGTGTTTGATCTGTCAAGATATTTTCTTTACGTCTTTTACCAAACCATGATGTCTTCCTGCACTGTTCATCTATGAAACCCTATATCTGCTGTTTCCACATAATTCCTCATTAGTCTGCTTATTGCCCGCGATCCACATCCGTACATCATAACTGGTTTCATATATACCACAAGGTTGTTGATTCAGCGATACGTGAGCAGGGGGTATGAACGGCATGTCTGCCCATAGCTTCTGCTTCGCGTTCTCCCAATCATATCTAATACTCATAAATACTCCGTGTCATGGTGTCAAGCTGGCACTGTCTGCCCCTGCCTCCCCCTTCAAATGTGTCTGTGAAATAATGAACTTCAGCCTTTTTCCTCTCGTTATGTGATCAAAGGATGTGGCAGACGGCATTCGGAATAGCATGTCACAGATTTCACTTGTATGTACGCATCCGAATACGCCAGAGTAACAAGTAAAGAACGGGCACATGTTGTTAATGCAATAGGGATACTGTTGGCGTATACTGAGGAGAGACAGATACTAGATAAACAACACGAATTGGAAGTGATGCCTCGACAAGCACGTCAATGCCGTTATCGAGGTTAAGATAGGCGATAACATAACCAGATACTCATGGGAACAGTGACTAGAAATAATGTGAAATGGCAACTTCATGGGAGGACTGAGCACTCATAGGCATACCCAGTGTGCGGTGACGTCATTCGGTTCCACATAACAGCGGGGAGAACATGTGCTGTGTTCGTATATGAGCAATCCCGTTCTTTTTATATGTGAGCTGACTTCTGTCAAGATAGCTTCTTTGTGTCGGTTTCTTTACCGACAATGAGCTAGAGAAACTAGCAGACATGTACAACAACAGTATAGGGGGTGCTAGCATCAAGGAGGAATGGTTACACAGCTATCTGATTCCCTTGCCGAAGCCTGACAAAGACCACAAAAAAATTCAGGGATATCGAATTATAACCATGCAGAATACAATAGGCAAGCTGCTGGAGAAGATAATTGCCAAGAAAATAAAAAGCCAACTAGAGAGGCAAGGTGTTTTCCCACCCACCCTGGGTGGGTACCGTCCAAAAATGGAAACCTGGACCAATGCAGCAGTCTTTGCCCAGGATGTCTATGAAGGTTTCCACTCAGGCACTGAAACCGTTGCTGCAGCGATTGATCTTGAGGACGCATACAACAGAGTACCACTGGATTTTTTAATGTTTCAGCTTCTCGAACTAAACATAAGTCCATTCCTCCTTAGTTGGATCGCTGCAGCCCTCTTCCAACGGAAAGTAGTTTTTAGATGTGGCAGTTGGACTTCGGAACCAACAACAATATATCCTGGCCTACCACAGGGATCACCATTATCTCCGGTACTGTTCAACGCCTACACAGTGAGAATCACCAGTGAGCAGATCACTGGACCTGGCAGGACATTGTCATATGCCGATGATGTTTTAGTGTATCGTCAGGGGAAGGATAGAGAGGAGGTTGCTGTGGAACTACAAACCGAACTCAATCGCATAAGTACTTGGTGTGATGAAGCTGGGGCAATGGTCAACCCAACAAAGGCAACAGTGACTTGGTTCTCGTTGAATAATCATATTGTCAACACTCCAACACCAACTGTAATGCTGTGTTCAGAGATGGTGGAAAGAACGCAGGCAATGAACTACCTGGGGATACGGTTTGATCGAAGCCTTGCTTATAATGTGCACATAGACCAGGTGATAACAAAGGCCAAGCGGGGTTTGGCAGCGATGCGGGTGATGGCGGCAGCAAACTGTGAGCAGCGCCATCTATGTCTTCTGTACGAGGGGTTGGTCATGTCTGTTTTGGAGTATGCAATGGCAATCCTGACTCTCAGCCATAAGCAGATAGAACGGATGGAAAGGATACAGAATGAAGATATGCGCATTATTCTTGGATGTACAAGAGATACAGCATGCAGGGCGATGCGCTACCTTCTTGGGTTTCCAACCATTGAAGAGAGAATACAAGATTGCAGGGCACGCGCCTACCTCAGAATTAACGCAAACACACAACATCCACTGCATAGTGAAATTAGGAAGGTGAAGGGCAGCAGGTTAAAAAGAGGACGGTCGTGGATGGGTCAAGCCGAAGACATTCTTCAACAGGTGTGTTCACTTGAGGACTTAGAACCTGGCGAGGAGTGGGTGCAAATGCCAACAGACTTCTGCACATCCTTTTCAGTTTGCATCCAACTTGACAGAAAATGCAGACAAGAAAATCCGGCTGCTGTTGAGGCTGAAGTACAAGCGTTGATTTTCGAAAATTCGCTAGACGGTGACGCGGTCATCTACACAGATGGGTCGGTCGTCCGACATGTGAGAAGCTCATGGGCCTTTACAGCTCGGGCCGGAGGGAGAATTGTGAAGGAGGACTCTGGTGCTTTTACTGAAACCACAAGTAGCCTGACCATGGAAGTCATGGCAGTAAGTAAATCAATAACATGGCTCGAGACACAGACATTCACTAGGGCTTGTTTCCTTAGCGACTCAATGAACATGATCAAGAGGATAGAGGAGGGGTCGATCCGAAGAGAATGGTTGCTGCCTCTGGAGCGGTCTCGACTGGCAAAGATTAGTTTCATCTTCGTGCCAAGGCATGCGGGAGTACAAGGAAATGAGCGGGCTGACAAGCTCGCAGGTGAGGCTACTATGGAGGGCGGACGCGCCATGGACCAGGCCGACATTCTGAATGCTCTACGAGAAGTAAGACTTTTGCGAGAACCAAGTGATGACTGTGAATCTACAACAATGGCCAGACTGCGAGAGCAGCAAATTAAAAGAGGTGTGGCCAAACAAGAACACTACGCAGGAAGCCAAAGAAGATTGATAAACCAACACAGAACTGGCGTCGTTAGCCGCTACACGCTGCGGGATTTGCTGAGGAGGGGATCCGAGCACTTATGGACTGAATGGTTCGATGTGCAATGAGGATGGTCTGTCGACTAACTAACTAACTAACCAAGATAGCTTCTTTACGTTTTCTATCAAAAAATGTTGCTCTCACTGTTCGTCTATAAAATCATGAATCTGCAGTTTCCTTATAACCCCTCATTAAGTAGCTTAATGTCTACGATTCAAATCAGGATTGGCTGTATATATCTCTCATAGTTGCTGAATCACCGAGCAGTGAGCTGAGAGTATACACGATACCCAACCCATAGAGGAAAATGTGAGGGGCATTAAATCAGTCTGCCACAGGTGCCATCAGCAATGGGGCTCTTCCTTGGCTGCCGAAAACGTGGACAGAAACATGTATGGAGATGTCCCTTGTGGAAAAACGTTCATTCTCGATATCATATTATTTATTAGTATTATTAGTATATTAGTATTAGTATTATTAGTATTTATATTACATGTGCGTTTACCAATAATATACTTCCGTAAACATTCTTATATTTGCAGGTTTACACGTGAAACAATTTGAGTGGCAAAATGATACTAGCAGCAGTGATCCTACTGCTGTTATCTGGGACAAATGTGTTTCACTACGATGCTGATGTGAGCGACGGTGTGGACAGAAGAGCCCCAGCAGGTGACGGACGTTATTGCATTGTTCTGAATAGAATATACAAGAATAGGAGGGGGAGAAGGGGCGGGAGGGGTGGCCGCAATAGCGTAGAGACTAGGCACTCGCTTACCAGTCTGGATGGATGGGTTTTTAGAGTTGTTGCAGGTTCCCAGGACCAAAATTCTTAACATGGCTACCCGGAAATTTTCTTTTGAAGTAAAGGCGACTGCATGATGATGACCACATCACATCATCCACCGAGTGTCGTTGGTCTATACAAGCATGTGTCTAGCACAATATCCCCAGTGTACTTGAGATGTGTCAAAGGTCCCTCACTGACTGAATGACTTACAAGTGGCAATGCAGTGCTAGCACTTTTGACTCCCACACATTTTCTGTGTGCTATAAAATGCTCCTCTACATTTCTGTGTGTTGTGTGTGTGTGTGTGTGTTTTAAATTCTATCTTCAACAGCTCAACCGCCTTTGTGTACATTGCTACCTAATTAGGTGTAGGATTCCGTCTCTTGAAGTGGGGTTTCCTCATATGAGACCAGGTTATAATTTTCCTGATGTATTCTCTTAATATTACCATAAACACGGAAGAGATTACGAAAGTTCAAAGAAAGTTATTGACAAGAAATGTTCAACCTCAATTAAATGGTATCTGTGACAAGTTGGGTAATACCCTAACAGTATCTAGAAAAATCATAGAACGATGGAAGAATTACTTCATTGGAATGTATGAAATGAATGACTATGACGATATTAATGAGATACACGAACCAATGACAGCAGAGACAGAACCTGAACCCTCATTAGATGTAATTGTATAGGCAATAAAGAACCTTAATACTGGTAAATCACCACCAGGATGTGATGATATACTAGCTGAACTCATTAAAGCGGAGAAGAAGAAAGCATACAAATATATCCCGTTTTGTGTAAAAAAGATATGGAAAAATGGTATATGGCCAAAATATTAAACGATAACTATCTTCACTCCAATACCAATAAAAAGTGGAAAGGTGGCGGGGGGCAATTTGAAATTATGCACCAGCTATGGAACAGTTGATTCTACTAAATATGATAATGGGAAGACTTCGTAATAAATTTGAAGAAGAGATTTACGTTGGGTTTCGACAAGAAAGAGGAACTAGAGATCACATACTTAACATGCATTTACTAATAGAGAAGTGTAGATAAGTTCATGTAAACCTAGTCTCATGTTTTGTGGATTATTCAAAAGCATTTGACTGTGTACACCATCAGAAACATTTGGAGACCACGAGGAATATTAGCTTTCTATCACATGTAACACACCTGATAAAAATGCTATATTTGGACAAACAAGCAGCGGTTAGAATAGATGGCGAGACATAAGATTGGTTTTACATCAAGCAAGGTTCAATCAGAGCTGTGTACTGTCACCGTATTTGTTTAACCTGTACGCCAAAAATAAAATATCAAATTTCAGAGATGTAATAAGCAAAGAGCAATATGATGCCCTAAACATCGGTAATCATGAAATACAAGAAATACTATTACCTAATGATTCAGCGTGGGACAGTGTGGCTTACAAGGAAATAATGGAAGGAATGGGGTACCAATCCTTATTAGTCAATCTTCATAAGAAAAACTTAAATCGGTTCACGAACCCCAAGTATGGAATAAGACAGAAAGTGTAAGATTCCAACACTAAATGTGTGAAGGTAAGTTCTCCTATAGAAGGCGTAGAGCGCCTTGAAAGTTACTGCAGACAAAAAGGAGACTGCTCCATCTGAAAAGAACATGTTCCCGCATGTGTTTATCCAGCCACAGGTTGATCTCCAAATAATTTTTGAGCAGGGTGTAATATACCACCTGTAGTAAACAAATACTAAACAAATAGTCAACAACGAATAGACTCAAACTAGATGATCTAAATCAAAACAATATATTGGAAAATCTGCTGGTGTTGGGAAGACATGTGATCTGCATGTCTAAAAAAATAAAAATACATAACCTAATGTGAAAACATAACGCAAGATAATCCCAAGATCAGACATTGATACAATAAATATATCCAGTTTGACAATCCATTATCATCTCCACTAAACTATTTTTTAAAAGTTCTTTCAGATCATAATCTAACAGACTTGTGTGTTCTTCACACATAAAACTCTAAGGGTAAGATAATCCCCCTACTGGGATCTAGGAAAGTCCATTTTCACCGCGGCACAAGATAAAGTAACAATGTCCATAATAAACGTTTTGGCACAATTAATGATAATACACCGAAAAGTGATGGAACCCAATGAGCCATTACTACACTTGTTGTAGTCAACCAATTGTGCAACAACGTAGATATCAGATTCCAAGGGGAGGGGTGGTGGGGGACGCTATAACACATATCATATTCTTCCAGCAGTCAGGGTAATAACACTTAATAAACATTTGCATGATATACATTCACAAATGAGAAATATATAGATCATCGCATTCAATAATGATCTTATGAAATAATGAGAGAACCACCACATCGATCTTCAATTTCTCTTATAAACATCACGAAGATTCGAACACATGAAAGTGATATCCTTCCCAGCTTGTCTCCTTGGAGAGGGGTTAAGGATGTTGTTCGAAATCCTGCCCACTTTTGCAAAGTGCTATAGTTGCACGACATTCAGCAGCGAACAGCATGACGTCGATCATTCATGTAGGCATAAGTCAATCGTTCAGAAAGCATTTGGAAGATCAATGAGCGCAAAAGCCTGCCATGTCATAAACATTAGATGAACAATGCTGGCATTGAGTTCAACGTCCTGCACAGTTCTGCACCATATACCCATCCTTCTGTCCCATATGTGCAATAATCACAGAAAAGAAACATTGCAATCACTCTCTAATTCTCATGGTATATTCAAGAAAGATGTGAAAACTTGACAATCACATTTTTCCTTTCATGTGCACTATAGTTTGAGACACAGACCCTTTAAAAAAATTTCCACTGCAGAAAGAAGAATGCTCATGCTGTGCATTTATAGTGAGACGAAAATCACATAGCATACATAAAATCATTAATAGAACATGAAATTAAACCCTGTAGATGCTTCAGTGGAACAGCATTTCATTCTGCAGAATCATTCCCAGAAAGCGAGCAATCATTATATATCTTCTCAGTGAAACGTTGATTTTACAATTTAACGCTTTACATATAGACAAACATGTTACCTGCACCATAGTGCACCAGAAATCGCCGAGATTTATCATTTGTAGATTTAGCTTACATTGAAATCGTAAGAGTACAGATCACATAATTATATCCCATACGAAATATGCAAAACCTGCCCAGTTGGAGACACA
>OY992884.1:24607463-24612463 GCA_963921405.1 Cepaea hortensis | reverse complement strand
CAAAGAGGGTGGGAGCTAGTAAACAACCTTGCTTAACTCCACTCTTGATTTCAAACTCTTCAGAAGTTGCACTATCAAACTTGATTATACCCTTCATGCCTGTGTGGAACGATTCCACAATGGGCAGAAGAGTTGGTGGGTAGCCAATCTTCTTTAGTGCCTTGAACAGACCCTCACGACTGACCAAATCAAATGCCTTTGTCAGGTCGATGAAGGCAATAAACAGTGGTTCTTCTTCTTTGCATTCATCCGGAGTGTGTTTTCATATGTGATTGCGGTGTGTCTAGTTAGGCACCCTTGGGTCCAGGCCCTCAGGCCAACAGATCCGACTTTTAGCATGCTGTTTTGACCAGGTTAGCATTCCTTGGAGACTCCCACTTTTGTGGTACCGTCCACATCCCAGCTGGTCACGTTGGAACAGTCGAAGACTTCGGTCATCCCTCAAGTGAAGGCAGGGACAGTCCATAGCATTTTCCGCCATCCAAGGTTGCTTCCATAGTTGCAGGGCCGACACAAAGCGCCCTGGTTCTGGGCTCACCGAGGGAATCGTCACGTCCTGCTCATGGCTGCTTTGAATGCTCACTTCAATATATTGGGCATTTCGTTCACCACGGGCCATTCCAGCACAAACCAGACCTGTCTTTAGACGGTGTCAACTCAGCGAGTATTCCATTCGGACATGTGCTTGTCTTTGTGCCCGCCAGAGCTGTTCCAGGCACGACAGACATTCGGAAACCACCTAGTTAGAGCTGTTCCGAACAAGAGCGGTATTCGGAAACTAGGTAGTTAGAGCTGTTCCTAGAACGAGAGACATTGCGACGAGACATTTCACTCGTACGTAAATGCGTAGTGCCAATGTTTATTTTGCCACCCGTAGGACGGCACTTCCGGCTTCGGTGGGCATTTTTTTTTTATGAGGTTAGCCTTCCTCGGGTTTCGAGGCACGTTAGACTTATAGTTGTGATGTCTCCAACATCTCAGCTGGTCGAGATACAACGGTCAACGACATCATGGTCAACCCTCAAGGGAAGGCAGTTGCAGACCTTGGGCATTCACTCACTATCCAACGAGGCTTCCATACATGCAGAGCCGGCACATATTGCTCTGAGACTGGGCTCACACAAGGAGTTGCAACGTCCTGCTCATGGCTGCTTTAGTTCCTCACTTCCATGTTTTGAGCATCTCGCTTGCCACTGGTCGCTCAAGCACACACCAGGAACGGTCAGACTGCGGGCGACATCTTCGGACCACACAATGGATTCGCTAGCCGTGCATTCCATTTCGTGTTATTGAGACGTTTTTCCACTTTTGTCTACACTCTCTATGAGTTAGATACAGAAAGGTTTTGTAACTATTTCATCCGACTAGGGCACTTTTCTGCCTTTTAGTACTCGCTCACGAGGTAGGCTACATGTGCTGCCGGCTCAGCACCTTTCCCCCGTGAAGCAATGAATAAGAAACGACCAGGCCCTCTCCATACATGCATACATACATGTGGTCAAGACGTTTGACTCGTGCTCCGAAGGTTGTGGGTTCGATTCCGGGCCGCACCTTCGGTTTACGAGTTAAATGTGGCATCCTGTGGGTCGTCGCTAAACGCTACGGAGATCGTGCTTTGTGCGACGCTTTCCGTGCTGCGGAAAGAGACCGAGCATTATGGAATAAAACCCGGTGCAATGAAGTCGACCCTGTCGACTTTTAAGCGACTTTTATACATACATACATAAAACATACATACATACATACATACATACATACATACATACATACATACATACATACATACATACATACATACATACATACATACATACATACATACATACATACATACATACATACATACATACATACATACATACATACATACATACATACATACATACATACATACATACATACATACATACATACATACATACATACATACATACATACATACATACATACATACATACATACATACATACATACATACATACATACATACATACATACATACATACATACATACATACATACACACACACACACACACACACACACACACGTAATTTAGCGCTTCTTTTTCTACAGCTCTCCCAAGTGAGTCACGTTATTACAATGTATCACAATACTCAGTTTCTAAAGTAGCATCTTCCATTTAATGTCTTTAAATACTGAAAATGGTCTCATCGGATCATGTCACCGAAATATCTCTGGTATCGCAATTGGCTTCATTTCTACATTAGTCGTAACGCAAGTCTGTTATACTTTCGTATGATTGTAATATATATATATATATATATGTATATATATATATATATATATATATATATATATATATATATATATATATATATATAGAGAGAGAGAGAGAGAGAGAGAGAGAGAGTGAGAGAGAGAGAGACACACACACACAAACACACACACACTGACACACACACGTATATATATATATATATATATATATATATATATATATATATATATATATATATATATATATATATATATATATATATATATATATATATATATATATATATATATATATATATTCTTCAGCGTTCCCAGCCATTGAGGTTCTTTGCTTCATTTCACGAAAATATGCATGGGGCCATTTTATGTTATGGTTCAACATCCCAATCATTTAGCATCAGCAGTGCAGTAAAGCAGGGTTGTGTGCTTGCTGCTTCAATTTTGGGTAGCTTACTCGCCTTTCTCTAAAGACAGACATTTGGGTCTGACACTGAAGGCATACACCTCCATACGAGATCTGATAACAAACGTTAATCCAACGAGACTCAAGGCAAAGACCAAAACATGATCCATAAGCATAAGATAAATACATTTTGCAGACAATGCAGCACTGATTACTCATGAAGAAGATTATCTCCAACTGCGTATAGATCGCTTTGCATCCGCCTGCACAGACTTTGGGCTCACCGTCGGCCTAAATAAAGCAACGGTGATGGAACAAGATTCTGGTGTGCATCCATCAATCAAACTATCCAATTACGAAATGAAAGTTGTCCATGAGTTTGCGTATTTTGGGTCAACAATATCAGATAATCGTTCATTAGAGACAGAAATCGACAGACGCATTTAACAGGCAGCCACAACACTTTCCAGGCTAACAGAGTTTGGGAGAATAATAGACTAACAGTGAGTACACAAGTTCAAGTATATAAAGCGTGTGTTGTTTGCACACTACTGTATAGGGCTGAATTCTGGGCCTTGTACTCACGACAGGCAAGAAAGTTGAATTCTTTCTATATCATATGTCTGAGACGTATCCTTGGCATATCGTGGAAAGACTATATAACAAACAAACACGTGCTTGAAAGAGCGGATATTTGCACATTGCAGGAGAGAGACTGGAAGACTGGCAGGATGAGAATGGATTCATCTTGGTTAACAAGCCGTCCGACCCACATACTTTCTACTCGAGATCATGGCACTCTACAACTACACCTGACCTGGCTTTTCATTCACCAGACCTGGAGTGGAACATTACACGAATTGTTGGGAACAACTAGGTGGCAGTGACCATCGACCAGTCTTTCTAACTGTAGAAAATGAGCTTGTAAGTGAAAGCAGCACCCTCTCGAGGTGGAACTACAAGGAAGCAGACTGTACAAGCATCGCACCAGCATACAGGTTAGAAACCTGAACACTGAGAAAGACATGAATAAAGTAGTTGAAGAGTTTGGGAAATGCATACAACAGGCAGCACGAGAAACAGTACCAAGTCTAGCCCGTAAACAATATAAACCCTACTGGAGTAGTGAACTGGAACAGTTGCATAATGATGTGGAAGTATGTAGAAAGCAAGCAGAGGCCGCACCCAGCCAAGAGCACCACAATAAATTCCAGCATGCAAAAGCCAAATTTCAAAGGGCCAAGCTGCAGACTAGACGGAAAAGCTGGAAGGAAAAAACAGAGTCTCTGAACTTTGAAAGAGACACAAGGAAATTGTGGAAGCTAATAAAATAACTTAACGATGAGGGCACAGGGAGAAACTCAAACATTGCACTACATAAAGATGGAAACATCTTAACAAGAAAGCAAGCAGGTGACCATTTTGCGGACTCATTCGCACAAGATAACAATATCAAAATTAGTCCAGAGAAACAACAAGAGATTCGAGAGAAACGGCAACATACAGGACAGAAGGAAATAGTACATGAAGTTCTGGAGGCACCCATCACAATCAGCGAACTGGAGCTAGCAATATCAAAACTGAAAATGAGAAAGTCACCAGGAGCTGATGGTATCTCCAATGAAATGATCAGGAACCAAGGAACAGAGGCCAAATCAAAGCTGTTGCAGATCTTCAATAACAGTTGGTCCTTAGGCAGCGTTCCACAAGCCTGGAGAGAAGCAATCATGATACCCCTCCTAAAATCAGGGAAAGATAGTTCCATTGCCTCTAGCTACAGACCAATTAGCCTCACCAGCTGTATCTGCAAAACACTGGAGCGCATCATCAATCACAGACTGCAGTGGTACATTGAAAGTAAAAACATCCTTGTGCCACAGCAGGCTGGCTTTAGGCAGTGCTACTCTACGGAAGATCAGACAACCTACCTCTCTCAAGAAATTGAGGATGCATTCCAAGAGAAGAGGCTGGTGCTTGCGGCATGGATAGATTTGAAGAAATCCTTTGACAAAGTCTGGAAAGAAGGTCGTCTGATGAATAAACTGAGAAACTGCAAAGTCAATGGAAGAATGTACAAATGGGTGAAAGCATACTTGCACAAAAGAAGAGCACGAGTACAGATAGACGGACTCAAGAGCAAGAAAGTACTACTGCGTCACGGTGTTCCCCAGGGCGGAGTCTTGTCCCCCACACTCTTTCTAATCTTCATCAATGATCTCGTTGCTAATCTACCGCATGGAATTAAAGCCGCAATGTACGCCTATGACCTGGTTCTATGGAGCACAAATGAACATCCATCAGTGGCCACCAGATTACTACAAAGAGCTGTAGATACATTTGTTGCATTGGCAAATAG
>OY992884.1:24564963-24599963 GCA_963921405.1 Cepaea hortensis | reverse complement strand
GTATGTATGTATGTATGTATGTATGTATGTATGTATGTATGTATGAATCTCTCTCTCTCTCTCTCTCTCTCTCTCTCTCTCTCTCTCTCTCTCTCTCTCTCTCTCTCTCACACTATTCTTGTGATTCTTCTTTAAAACCACATTTCCTTTCTTTCTCATAATTTACCACTTTTCTGCGAATTTTCCATGATACTGATACGTACATCCGGATTGACTATTAAGAATTACTTTCCATTAATGGCAAAAATAAATTGCTGAGGGTATTCTTGATCTTGTGAAATGCTACATTTGCATAGGAATTTTACATTTACCTTCCTTAATACACCTTCATCCAAATACTTAAACACATTGACTTGAAATTTACTCCACTCTCTTTCAATTTCCATCCATCTATCATTGGCCATGCCGATATGCGTGGCCCGTCATGTCTTGCCATCTCACTCGTTGACCAGAGTCGTGGGTCAGCACCGTGTTTCTGTCTCGATCACGCCACGTGGCCAGGCCATCCAGGTATTTACTTCTCGGTCTTCCAGTTGGTCTCTTCCCATCGAAAATATCCATCCATCAATCATGTTCCATGCGGGTAAGCGTGGGCGGTCATGTTCTGCCATCTCACTCGATCGACAGATTCGTGGATCAGCTCCGTGTTCCTGTCTCGAGCATGCCACGTGGCCAATCCATCCAGGTATTTACTTCTCGGTCTTCACCTTGGTCTCTTCCCTTCGATCTTGCCAGTCGTCACCAAGTTCTCCAAGTCATTTCTTCTCACAACATGCCCCAAAAAGTTTGACTATCTACGTCTAATGACTCTAATCACTTTACGATCTGCATTTGTTTCTTGAAGGACTTGCTCACTGGTCTTTCTGTCCGTCCATGGTATTCTTTGCATTTTCCTCAGAAACCACATTTCTACAGCCATCAGATGTTTTTCTGCTTGACCGCTTATTGTCCACGCTTCACTTCCATACAAAATCGTAGGTTCTATGTAGCACCTCAACACTCTTTTTCTCGTTTCATTTGACATCTTTTTATTGGTCAGTATGTTTTTTCATCTTGCAAAAGGCTACCTTCGCAATGGCAATTCTTGTTCTAATCTCTTCAAGGTATCTCCCATCAGATGTTATGATTGTTCCGAGATAACTGTATCGATTCATTTGTTTAAGACTATGCCCATATACTCTTATATCACATTGTCGTATTTCCATCTTCCCAGTGACGACCATAATCTGGGTCTTCTTAATATTCAGTTCTAGCCATAGTTGTTCACTGTGGGCAACATCTGCATCTACTAAATGATGCAGGTACAATTCATTGTCTGCATTTAAGAATGTATCATCTGCATATCTAATGGTAATGATGTGTCGTCCCCCAATGTTGATTTCCTCAATATCTTCTTTATTTCTGAACATACTTTCACTGTACACGGCAAAACAGATCTGGATACATTATACATTCATGTCTCACACCTCTTTTAACAGGCTGATATTGACCTACATCTTTATTCATTTTGATGACAGCTTGTTGTTTCCAATATCTGTTTTTACATGTCTAAGGCCATTTCCATCAATTTGTAGATCTTCAACCATCCTTATCATGTTGACATGTCTCACTTTATCGAAAACCTTTGTGTAGTCAATAAATCACAAAATATAGATCTTTGATTACTTCTATAGAACGTTCAATTACTGTTCTCAGTTGATACACAGCATGTACTGTACCTTTGCCTTCTAGAAAACCACATTGTTCTTCTCCTATTTTGGGTTGTATTTTCTTTATAATATATATATATATATATATATATATATATATATATATACATATATATATATATATATATATATATATATATATATATATATATATATATATATATATATATATATATCCAATCCAATTCTTGGTACGAACAACCCCTTTTAGCCTTCGAGTTTTCGAATTGGCTATAATTGGGGTATTTTAGTGTAGCTTGTAGTTTGTCTTTCGTACTATGGGCTTCTTGTCAGCTTCCCGGCAGCTGATGGGCTGATTACGTTCGTTAATTTCTTTATGAGGTTTTTCTTGTCTAGACAGATTCGTGCACTTGTTGAGGCCTGGAGTTGTTGTGTGCCCAACCTGTCATACGGTGCTGTTCCCTTCAGAGAGCTTTACCAGTTGTCGTCTCTTCTGGTGTTCCTCCTATTTCATCATCTTGGCTTGTCTTCAAATCTTCTCGGTGTTCGCCAGTTCGATCTTGGTGGGGAGCGACATCGTTCCATGGCTTCCCTACGCAAACGGTCTTGGTCTGGGTAGCCTTCTTCATCCTCTTGTGATGCTTCTTCGTCTGTCTGTGTTCTTGCATCTTCTGCTTCGGAAGTGGCTGTCTTGAAAAAAAAAATTATTTGAGAGTATCTTCTGTCTTTTCTTTCACTTCTTGTAATTTTGACAGTTGTTCTTCAGTCTCAGTCATTATAGCAGCCTTCCGAGCGACATCCTGGTCACTCTAGTGCTGAACTTACTTCAGTTCGTCCAGAGTGCGTTGTACGGCCGTGTCAACAACCAAAGTGGACAAGCATTCGTGGACTCTTCTCTTGTACCACACGAAACTCGTAAGGCGTACAAGAGGATTTATCACAAGTTTTATTTCGGCTTGGCCTTTACAAATGCAGAGCCATCAATGATTCACAGGGTATATAAATACATGATAATGCACAGTATTCACTATCCTAAAGTCAGTCCTAAGCTCTAGCTATAGTTATATGTACACAAAGAAACCACAACGTCTATAACGATGTGCTAGCTCTCATGTCCAGTCCCCGTCTGACGAATCTCCGCCGGTGGCGGTGACGCCACGCGCGGATGGATCTCGTGGGTCAGTAGGCATTGCGTGCTGGAGTTCTCAGCACGCCTCAAGTGGTCTGTCCACTAGTAAACTCTATTAAGAGTTTACTTGTTTGCCTACACTTCTCGTGAAGGTGTGCTTACACCCTGACCAGAGTTACTCCACTCTTTGGTTGACACTTGCGTGTCCGAGTAGAGAACTGTCCACGGTTCTCGATCTCTCTATTCACCATTCTCTTCCCTACTCCCTGGGCAGGGCTAATCTTTCCCTTGCTATCCCCACTCCTCGGTAGGGGTGTTATCTTTATCCCTTCTTAGGCTTCTCCTTGACTTCTCATCCCCTGTGGTCTTCCTTACTTATACCCAAGTCTTTGACACACACTCCCCCCTTCTGTGTTGCGTTACAAAATTTCAGCTATGAGTGTAATGCAAGAAAAAAAAATTAGTATGTCTAATTTTTTTGTCAAAGACTCTCTAAGTTTGGTGACTTGGTTCTGGGTTCCCAACAGACATCTACTAACCAATGTCACAATGTTGTACTCCTTCACTTAGCTACTGGTTATCGCCACACACTTGTATAGTTGGCGTAAGCCCTCTTCTAATCGCCATATTATATTTACCGGGAGTTTGTCTGAACCGAAGCCATTATCTTTTAAATAGATCTGCTTCTCAAATAGTAAATTAACTCACTACCCACACAAAATTGTCCCTGTTAGGGGATCAACACATGAATTGCTTCATGCTCCCATATACTATTTTACCCAACACTTGTACAAACTGTGTACGCTAATGTTTTACCTATCTAGCTTTCGCTTGTAAAGGAATATTTCAATGTTAAGTTAGTGTTTCGATTGTCTATTGTGTCCCCTGTCCCATGGTTATACCCCTTTGGTGAAACATGTGTATGTACTTTATATGTTAGTTTCCCTGGTTGTTTGCGTGTTTGTATCTCTAAATAAAGTGTAATTAAACTACAAACATGTGTGTATGTTCATAATTTACGTGTATGTTCGTTTTCAAGTGCCATAATATGGGTTAATGCAGTCACAAATGAGTGCGTAACGCTAATTCGTGACCACACGTCCGTTTTATGAAACTTAAAATATATTCCCTAAGAACTAATGTAACTGTTGCTAAAACACGGATTACATCACAACACACTGGACACAACATACTTCAACACTGGAACATTACATCGACACAGACAAATTACTACGTCGCGTTGTGCGGTAAAAAAAAGAATCCGCTGATTGTCTCACTCTCGTTTTGTATTTCATTTTCTCCTCCCTTTCATACATCTGTCACACTCCTTTTGTTTTTCACTCACTTTTAAAAAGAAATCGTTAAAATATTATGGTGACACAGAAATAAATAAAAGTTTGGCTCAGTTTGATAAGCTATTGAGCCCAATGACTGTGCTATCTTGTCGCACTAGTCATTTATGTACACAGCATTTACATGATTGAAAGGATTGGTAGTTAGCAATCCTGAAGTATTGAAATCTCTAATTACCTATTCTACATTGGTGTACATTACTAAACTACTCTAGGGGAAGTAACCTAATTAAACCAATGAAATGTGGTGAAATGAGTTAGTTACCTTTTTGGGTGTTTCTAAATTGACTACTGTGAATTTAAATGATTTGGAAAAAAAAACACAAAATAGGGGTAATGGTTTATTTAACTACCGGATATTAAATGTGTTTAACTTAAGATAACTAAATGAAGTAACTGTAGGTGATGATTTATTTACTAGTTGGAAATGGAAATGTGTTTAAATTCCTATCACTAAATGATGTGTTTTATAACTCAAGATTAAGATGAAATGAACTGATTTAACCATCCCTTTTAGCCTTTTGTCCTAGCTCTAACTTACTGTAATTAAGCTTTGCAATGTTCATGTTATGATTAGATGGGGTAAGTTCGTGATTCATACTATATTAAGCTATTCTATGCTATTAAATGAATCTATCTTAATCTATACTAAATATAACGTATCTATACTATTATCTGCAACTGCAATAAAAGCAATTTATAATACATATCGCAATCCATCACAATATATACAATAATTATATTAACTACCTCAAGTATGTGATTGGCGTACTGTCTTCAAGTGAATCTCGTTGACACCCTTTGAGATAAAATACGCACTCGTCCTGGGTAATACTATTGAACACACAGTCCTATTCGCACTTTTACACTTGCACAATCCGATGATGGCGTAGACATCTTCATTCGTGTCTGTCGTCTAACATCGTTCTGACACAGTTCTCACATCGCTTACACAAGGTGATTTATCACTATTAGAGCACTACTACTAGAATGCTGTTCATGAACACCTTGGACACAAGTTAATTAACGTGTCTTTAGCTCTGTTATCGTAGACTAGGTTCTGTATGAAACGTCAGGTATCTCTACACCAGATGGTCTACTAAGAGTGTCTGCAAGAATATTAAGTTTTCCTTTAATATGTTCAATAGTGAACGAATAGTTCTGCAGTATCAATGACCATCTATAGACCCTGTTATTGCGATGGACACCTGTCTGCATGACTGTGATCGGAGAGTTGTCGGTTTTGATCACGAAATGAGTACCCGCTAAGAAACGGTGAAGTTTCCCTATGCAATACACCACGCTAAGGGCTTCCAACTCTGAGATGGAATACTTGGTTTCAGCAGGTGTGATCTTGCGGCTTACATAGCAAATGGGGTGAAAAATGTCATCGTAAAACTGGCCCAGCACTCCCGCGATGGAAATGGTGCTCGCGTCTGTCCTAAGATAATAAGTGAGGCCTGGGTTGGGCAAGCGTAAGATTGGTACATCGCTAAACATGATTTTAAGTTTTGACAATGCGTTAATTAATAATGCATCTTTTACATCCAATTTTACAGACGCTTTTAATACATTGGAAAACACACTGGTGATCTCAGCTAAATTTGGTATAAATTTGCTGTAATAGTTAACCAATCCTAACAAGCTTCTAACCTGCTTTTTTGTGGTTGGCATGGTTAGATTTAAAATTTTAGTGACAATTCTATTGTCAGTTTTAAGTTGGCCTTTCGAGATGACATGGCCAAGAAATTCAATTTCCTCTAGGCCAAGATCAACTTTGGCTGGTTTCACCGTAAGACCGAAAAGTCGCAATCTATCGAAGACATGTCTCAGTTTCTGTAGGTGTGTCGTCCAGTCCTCTGTATGGACACATATATCATCAATATAGGTCACTGTATTCGTCACTCCATGGAGCAAATCTCTAGTAAAACGAACAAAAGTGGCAGGAGCGTTTCGAAGTCCGAAGGGAAGAAATCGCCACTCGTACAGACCTAATGGTGTTGAGAATGCAGTGAGAGGAATGGATTGACTCTGCATCGGGACTGGCCAATATCCCTTCGTTTGGTCAAGTTTGGAGAAGATTTTTGAGGTAGGCATGTCCAGAATAAGGTCTTCGCAGGAAGGTATTGTTTCTGCGTCGACCTTCGTGACACTAATTAGTTTTCTATAGTCTACGCAGAGGCGAATGGTGGAGTCCTTTTTCTTTACCAGGACAATTGGAAAAGAGTATTCAGATTTAGATTTTTGAATGATTCCACTAGACTCTAAACTTAGAACTTCGTTATTAAGATTTTCCCTATAGCTAAGTGGAATGGAGTAAAGTCTGCATTTGATAGGTGTGGTATCCGAAAGAAGGATGGAGTGCTCAATTCTGTCCGTCCTATCTGGAATGTCGGAAAATATGTCTTGGTACTCCGTTACTAGTTCAATTGTCTGTCGTCTCTGTTCGTCCGTTAGTTTCGGTTCTATCCGTATGCTATCTATCGTAGCTGTCTTGTCTAATGTCGGAACGGGTAGTTCCATGTCATCGTCGTCTACCTGATTCAGTACAGTGGTGGTACTAAGTGCGTTTTCTGTTTGCTCATTAAGTGTGTGCATATTGTCGTCGTCGTCTGTCTCACTAACTAGTGTAGTTGCGTTATGTATGTCTGTCGTCTGATCACCTGGTGTGGATGCATTCTGTTCCTCTGTCATCAGTTCTTCTTGTCGTGAAAAGTAAGGCCTCAACATGTTGATATGAAATATCTTTAAGTGTCCGTTTATCGATATTTCATAATCGACATCTGAGATTTTGCGTACCACCTTGCATGGCCCTTGCCATGAAGTCAATAATAAATTACGTTTTTCTGGTAGTAAAAGCAGTACCTCTTGATCAGGTTCAAGGTTTATGGTCCTATCACTCTTATTGGCGTACTGGCGGTATATTTGACCTTTTCTCTCCAAAGATGCTTTGGCTATAACACACGATTTCATTATCTTATCGCTTGTTTCTGTTACCATCTCATAAGGTGTTCTTGGGGTTGGAATTTCTGATGTATTAGTCACTAGCTGATGGTAAATTGTAAGGGGTCCACGTGGGTTAGCCCCGTATACTAATTCAAAAGGCGAGAAACCAGTACTTGAATTGGGAATTTCTCGATAGACGAACAGCACTGTTGGTAACAGTGTTTCCCAATCAGATGGGTTTTCTGCTGTCACCTTAGCCAGCATATGTTTTAGGTCACCGTTAATTTTCCCCACAATTCCATTGCTGGCTGGATGGTAGGCTGTCGTAAAATGCTGTTTAATTCCTAACATTTTTGTAAGGGCTTGTGTTGCAGCCGATATGAATTGAGTTCCACGGTCGGATAGGATGGTACGAGGGAATCCGAATCGCGAGAACAGATGCAAATATACATTGGCCACATCTTTGGAGGTGATGTATTTTAAAGCTACCGCCTCAACCCATCTTGAACAAAGGTCTACTAGCGTTAGGATGAAGCGGTTTCCTTTGCTTGACACCTGATTCAGGGGTCCAACAATATCTACCGCAACACTCTCAAATGGTCTAGAAGCCAATGTTGAAGGTTGTACTTCTGCTGTTGCATGCTTACCCTTTCGCACTAATTGTTGGCACACATTACAAGAACGGCAGAATAATTTTATGTCATTACAAAAACCAGGCCAATAAAAGTGAGTTTGGATTCTTGCTCTAGTTTTGTCGTATGCAAGATGTCCAGCAAACGGTGAATCATGTGCAATCTTTAGGCGATGTTGTACAGGTAACACCGTCTGCTGAATTTCATGATTATTGGTTGTGTAATAACGAGTAAGGATTCCGTTATTAAGTTTAAAAAACCATGATGCATTTTTCGTAATCTTGGCTTTCTCCCCTAATAACTTCAGATAGGGGGAAATACTTAGATTAGCACGTTGCTGTTCTATGAACTTTTGTCTGGTGGTATTATTTGTCCCACTCGGTGTTAGTAATAATAATCTTTCTTCTTGTAGTGTGTCTTGGTGTTTGATGGTATCTGCCCTCGTAATCGCATTTGCTGTATTAATTTCTTCCCAGGCAGCTATTTCCTCGTTAGTGCAATGTTTTAATTGGGGTAAACATTCCAAAATCAAATCATTACAAGGGTTATTTAAAATAGTACATGTAAAGGTACCAGAAAGGAACGGGGTGTTTATACGGGCTTTTGCCAGTTGGTAAATCTCAATATTGCCTGAAAAAGTGCGGCATTTGACAGAGTCACCCGTATAATCCCTTGGGTTTACAAGTTCTTTTCTAAGACCGATTAGAGTGCTGCCACTATCGAGCAAACATTGGCATGGTTTCTCATTGACCATTGCATTGTGGAACACTAGATTGCCTCTGGAGGCAAGTGCTGCATTTGCACTCTCATTAGAGAATGGTACAGTATGTCCACATTCTAGTTTACCGTCTGCATGAATTTGTTGACATCGTTCACAACTATCAAAGTTTAAAATATCTGTAACTGCACACACATCTTCACACTGATTAAATGATAATTCATTCTCTACTTCACATTCAGGTTCACTCCCACTGTCAGACGAGGTATCGATCAATACCGCATTGCTAGCTCTCATTCTCTGACGTCCCAAACATTTGGATGAATAGTGGCCATAACTTGAACAAAAAAAAAACATTTGACCGCACGCCTGTATGCATTCCTCTTACTCTCCTGCTTTTTAATTATCATATCAAGATGTGCAGGATAGTTCGGGTTTTTGTCACACATCGAGTAAGGTTCGTGAAAAAGATGACAATACATACATTTAGGTTTATTTCTGATCTTTGTTATCCCTCCTCTGAAACGGTTTCCTATTCAGAAACTTGTTGGGTTGGTCTTTAACAAATGATACAATTTCAGATTCTATTGTGGGTGTTTTAAACACGTCTCTGTTCGAGGAGAAATATGCGGCACCTTTCCTTTCGAGTTATTCTAGTGTCTCAATGTCTGCTTGTTGCAGGAACTTAGTAAAGGGAGTTGGAACTGTAGATATGACTTTGTCCATTATGATTAAGTTTTTCAGTTCCTCAAAATCCTTAACTATTTTAGCTGCGTTAAGCCACCGGTTGACTACACTCTGAACATTGGAAACATAATCAATAAAAGTTTCACTTGGTTTTGGTTTAAGATTTGAAAACTGGACTTGATATCCAGGGGCATCGAGTAAGAAGTGTTGCATGATTCTATCATGAATATATTGGTAGTTAGTTCTTAACTCGGTTGGAATCGACTCAATTACTTTAAGGGGCTCGCTAGAGAGGTTCTTCATATAGATCATTGCGAACATATCTAAAGGAACATTTTGAAATCTAAGCTGGAACTCAATATTCTCCGTCCATGCGCTTATGGAATCGCCCTGGCAATAAGGTTTGATGATATTCTTATACTTATTAAACTTATTTTCCTCTTCCTGACTTTTTAATTTTGTGGATGAGATCTGTATGTGTGACTCAATTTCCATTTCCTTCATCTTTAATTGGGTCTCTGATTCAACCTGAATTTGTTTCTCTTTCACTCTAGCCATTTCTTCTATTTCTTTCTGCTTTAAATCTATTTCCTTTTGTTTTATTTCCATTTCTTTCTGTTTAGTGATTTCAGCTAACTCTACCATTTCTTTTTGATGTTGTCTTTCACGCGCTCGTTCGTCCCTTTCAGCATCTTTCGCTTGCTTAAACTTTTGTTCTGCATATTGTTCTAATTTCTCTCCTGTATACCCAAATTCCTTCCCTGCCTGGATACATTCACCCAAGGTCGACATGGTTTGAGGTTTCAGGTATACCTACACGTTTATTTCTAATTTATGCTTTTAAATTCTGCTTGTAGATAAAAACGTATGAAAATGTACAATATTATGCTGAAAAAGAAAGATGCAATATTAATTCAGCTCATCCAAACATATGAAAGTACTCATCTGATTTACAGGAAGGGATCAGCTACTCGTGATGACACTCTTTTGTTTGGCACGCACACACGCTTTGTTCTGCGCTACACTTGTTGTTCCTGGTTTGTAGAGCAGTAACAATTAACAACTGGCAAATGTTACAGCAACCCAGATAGTTGAAAAATATGACACGAATACTAAATGCCTTGACAAACAGATGTGGTATGGTTGAAGTGAATGATCGTGAACATTGTGATAGTATATGAATGAATGGTTCGTCAATGACTGGTCACTGTCCGTCTATGTCGTAATATCTTCTCCTTTCTTAAACTGACTACCTTTTAATCTATGATAGTGATGTATAGACTATGATTTCCTATTTGCCTATTTGCTATAGTGCCATCGTGAATATCTCTACTGAATATATACAAAAAGAAAAACAAATGCTTCAAAATACCTATATAAATAATAATAACTTTGCAATAAATAAATATACTCGCTCTATAAATCTTCTGAGGCTGAAATCTTACAGCGAACATCGGTTGGAGCAATGTAAACAAACACACTTGATAGCGCTGATCTTCAGGCGACAGCTACACACATTGTCGTTCAAGCATTGTGCGACACCAGCGCAGTGCTATATTTAGCTCACAAGAAATCGATATCGCTCAGCGGCACTCTTTGCAATGTATCATTGCGCCGTAATTCATTTCTCAATAGAATTATAATGCAAACAAAACAATAATACTTACAAATGAAATGAAATAATATTCAGCAACCACAATTCACTTGTAATGGAATACATAATTGGCACTTATTCACGATAGACACTTTTTACGGCACTACTTTTAGCAATAGTCTACACTCGTCAATTTTTTACTATAATAAATTAACTACTGTGAATCTTCGGCAACCAAGCTGTGGGTGAGTTGGTTTTATTGTTTGGCTTGAACGATTGTTTAAGCCCCAACTTCTGACACCACTTTTGTCCTAGCTTGTCAACAATCAAAGTGGACAAGCATTCGTGGACTCTTCTCTGGTACCACCGAAACTCGTAAGGCGTACAAGAGGATTTATCACAAGTTTTATTTCGGCTTGGCCTTTACAAATGCAGAGCCATCAATGATTCACAGGGTATATAAATACATGATAATGCACAGTATTCACTATCCTAAAGTCAGTCCTAAGCTCTAGCTATAGTTATATGTACACAAAGAAACCACAACGTCTATAACGATGTGCTAGCTCTCATGTCCAGTCCCCGTCTGACGAATCTCCGCTGGTGGCGGTGACGCCACGCGCGGATGGATCTCGTGGGACAGTAGGCATTGCGTGCTGGAGTTCTCAGCACGCCTCAAGTGGTCTGTCCTCTAGTAAACTCTATTAAGAGTTTACTTGTTTGCCTACACTTCTCGTGAAGGTGTGCTTACACCCTGACCAGAGTTACTCCACTCTTTGGTTGACACTTTTGTGTCCGAGTAGAGAACTGTCCACGGTTCTCGATCTCTCTATTCACCATTCTCTTCCCTACTCCCTGGGCAGGGCTAATCTTTCCCTTGCTATCCCCACTCCTCGGTAGGGGTGTTATCTTTATCCCTTCTTAGGCTTCTCCTTGACTTCTCATCCCCTGTGGTCTTCCTTACTTATACCCAAGTCTTTGACAGGCCGTTATCTGTGTTTCTTGCTTCTTGTCTTTTTCTTCGTAAAGTTTTGATGGCATTTCTTCTGTCTCCGCCTTTATAGCAGCCATTAGAGCGACATCCTGCTCAATATTCCCCCGAACTTGCTTCGTTTCGTCCAGGATGCGCTGATCGGCTGTTATCTGACTCTCATGCGCTTTGTCTTTATCTTCCTCCATGCTGTTGAACTTTGATAGCAGGTCCTTCAGTTGGCTTTCCAGTTGCTCTTTGTCGCTTTTTGTGAATCGATTGGTTGCCTCGTACTGCCTCCCAGTCTCCTTATATAGTAGGTTGGATTTGATGGCGATCTTCATGGCTTCTTGCTGTCTTGGTGGCATGGGCAGCCGAAGTACCTGGCACCGTGGTTGCCGAGGCATTTGGCCTACGTTCTGTTTGGATTAGGCTCCTGAAGTCCTTGTCCGACTTTGCTTGCTGGCACTGACAGTATGGATGAGGTCCACAGCAGAACCTGCATATCTCCACCTCACTCTTGCAGGTGGCACGAGTGTGCCAAAACTTCTAGCACTTAGAGCACTGCAGCACACTCGGTATATAGTGCTCTGGAACTTGGTCTCTCTAGTCCAATTTGATGAATTGAGGGATCACTCTGTCATCCGATGTTATGATGACGACTGTGGAGGAGATGTTGTCTTTCCCGATGATCCTCTCAACACTGGTGGTCTTGAGTTTCCTGTTTTCCCTTGTCAGCATCTCTATGAATTGGTCGTTGGTAAGATGGGTCGTGACTCGTTTTATGACCCATCACTTACTTGTGCGGTGCCGGGTGGCTTCCATTAAGATGCCATCGTGAAGCTTGATGTCACCCTTCCCTCCTTGTGCGATTTTCTGCTTGAGTGATTTGGTCTATGAGTTTTTGTTTATGGAGACCACTACTCCATCAGGTGTCTTGCGCGGCTGGTAGATGCTGTTTCTTCCCAGCTCGTTTTCTAACATGCTCATTATCTTGTCCGTTGGCAACGCCGACAGTTTGGCTTCTCCCACGCTTGTCTGTTTAAGTAGTAATTTGCCGGTGAAGTCCTCTGTACTTATTGTTTCCTATTGTGTGGAGGTCTCTGGTAAATTGGGCTGGTTCATCTTGGTGCTGTTAAAAACATGACGGCTGTTGCTGCTGAAAACTTCACGGCTGCTGCTGACTTCAGTTAAAGTTGTGGTCTCTGGCGTCAGTTGATCTACGGGAGCGACATCATTTGATGTAGAAGTTTCAATAACCTTTGCGGTTGTTTCACGTTCTGGTGTTTTACTGCAGCTAGCAGTCGAACTTTCCTCTTGTGGCTTCTTGATTGTGTTGGCGGCTTCCACGCTGCTCATTATGAAATTCGGATGTTTTCTGGCGTTACCATTGTCACGTGCCATTTTCTGATACGTGTCCGGCTTGAAGCGATTAGGTTACTTGCTCTCCATGGCGCGTCGAGACGATGTGATGATGTACACAATATATATATATATATATTCATTCAGTAGCATGTCCTTTGCAGAACCTTACTCCCATAGCAACCTTCAGGAAAACCTCTCGATCATAAGCAAGATGTACCGCGTCCGATACACCCATGTGGACAGAGATTATCTGAACATCTAGCACGCATCTTCTCGTTGGCCTTCCTCTTCCTCTCTTCCCAGGTATCTACCCCTCCATTATTGTTCTCTCCAAACTCCAGTGACGTTTCCAGTGACCGACATAATTCAGTCGTCTTTGTCTTATCGTCTTTAATAACAAACCTTCTTCAATATTCAGCTCTTGAAGTACGGATGCATTTGTTCTTTTCTTTACCCACGAGATTCTTAGAACTCGTCTATGACATTTATATTCACAGGCATTTGTGCGCTGTTCAAGCTTGTTTAGTAGGCGTCCAGGTCTCACAGGCGTGTGTTGCAATGTGAAAGATGCATGCTCTTAAAAATCTAATTGTTGTAGTTCTATCTGTCCCACTCCATAATTTATTCAATTGTTTTAGTCCTCGAAGAGCAATTGATAGTTGTCGTTTAATATCATTCATTGTCTCACCGTTGTTGGTAATCAATGACCCACGATTTCCACCACCTCCATTTTTTCCTTATTAACATATATTTCTTTCCCCATAGTAGTTTTATTTGTATGCATTATCTTTGTTTTTGCTATTTTAGATTGTGATTTTTCACTATTCAATTGGGTTAAAGCTATTATGTTTTCTAAACTATTCTGTGTGGTTGGATAGCAATACTGTATCATCAGCATACCGAATCTCTGGTAGGTCATCTTCTTTTTCTTCTTTAGCGTTCCGAGCCATTGAGATTCTTTGCTGCAGATACAATCCGTCTCCATTCGTATCTCTGGTTGACCTTCTATTGCCAGTCGTTGATTCCAAGTGCTTGTATGTCTGTATATATATTTTCTCTCCACCGTCTTCTTGGTCTACCTCGGGGTCTAAATGTTTTGCGTATCCTTTTACAGGACTTAGCTGTCAACAGCAGCATCTTTCAGCTGTCTGTTGATCTCTTGGCAAGATTACGCTCAGTAGTTTGCCATTGCTTTCTGAGCGGCCGGCTCAGTATCCGCAAGTCACGAGCGGGGGTCGAACCACCTCAGTTCTCGCTCCGCTGCGAGACTCTGCGTGATAAACGGGATTACAGAGAGAAAGTGTTGTAAACCTCGGGGTCTACGGTCATTTATTTCCTGAGTGTAAGCGAGTTTTGTTTCCCTATTATCTTCCATTCTTTCTTTATGCCCCAGCCATTGTAGTATATTAGCCTACATGATACCAGTGATTAGCGGGGACTTAAACAGATCATAAATGTCTTTGTTACTTCTTCTTTTCCACTCTCCACTTTGTGTATCCCTAATGGGTCCAAAGATGCGTCCTAAAATTTTGTTCTCAATGGTTTGCAGCAAGGCTTCGTCTACTTTCGTTGTACTCCAGGTTTCAGAGCCATACAGCACAACTGGTCTGATCAGTGTTTTGTATATTGTGATCTTGGTGTTACGAGATAGCGCCTTTGATTTTAGTAGATGTTGTAGTGCATAGTATATCTTATTTCCAGAATTGATTCTAGTTTGTATTTCTTTCCTTATGATGTTAGAGCAGTTGAAGATTGTATCCAGGTATTTGTATGTTTCCGTTCTTTTAATGGTCATATTATCTATTTGTATGTGGCCAGAGTTTTTAGCCATTTCTTCTCTTAAAATTACCATATATTCTGTCTTATCTTGGTTGATAACCATCCCCCTCTGTTGGGCTTTTTCCTTTAAGTGAGTCAATATTTCAAATGTCTTTTGTTCATTTTCACCTATAATATCAATATCATCTGCATAACCAAGCAGATTGGATGTTCCTCTAATATCACATTTCTCCTTTACCCTCCTTACAACTTTCTCTAGAGCCAGATTGAAGAGTAGCGGCGATAGTGCATCGCCCTGTTTCAAGCCAGATGTTATTTGGAAAGGGTCTAATTTCCTGCCTTTATATGTTACTATATTATAAGTATCTTCCATGCCTAGTCTGGTCATGTTGATTAACTTCCTTGGTATTCCAAATTCCTGCATAGCATTCCGTAGACTATTCCTATGGACACTATCATAACCTTTTTTAAAATCCACAAAAATGTTATGGAGATCTCTTTTATATTTCAAATTTTCTCGGGTATTTGTCGTAAGATAAATGTCTGATCTATTGTTGATCTGTTTTGTCTAAAACCTGCCTGGTAGTCACCTAATATGTCTTCTGAATATGGTTTTAGTCAATTTAGTAATACTGCGGATAGTATCTTATAGCTTATGGACAGTAGTGATATTCCTCTATAATTTTCACACTGGAACTTGCCTCCTTTCTTAAAGATAGGTATCAATAATGACTCTTTCCAGTCATGTGGTAATTCTTCAGTCCTACAGATTTTTATTATTAGTTCGTATAGCTTTAGATGTAATGCATGGCCACCTGCCTTTATAAATTCAGCAGCAATTCCATCAGCCCCAGTTGCCTTATTATTTTTAAGTCGTGTTATTACATATAGGATTTCTTCAAATGCAGGTTCTTCAATTTGTGGTTCGCATGTTAGAACCTCTTCCTGTGGGAATGTGTTACTTAGAGCTTCACAATTTAGTAATTCAACAAAATATTCTTTCCATGTGTTGCACATTTCCTCATTGGTATTTAATGATTGATCTTCTCAAAGTTTAATACTTTTTACTATACGTTAAGTTGTCTTTGAGTTAAGCAAATAATAGTAACACTGTAACCTCCTTTGCATGTTGTCAGAGTCGACTAACGAGGGTTGCACTGGGAGTGACAGAACCAGTAGAAAACTGTAGCTGCTAAACCCACCCATACACCCTTGGGAGTGACAGATCCAGTAGACAACAGTGGCTGCTGAACCCACCCAACCTCCCATTGGAGAGACAGAGCCTGTATGCAATTGTGGCTGCTAAACATAAGCAACCACCCATGGGAGTGACAGATCCAGTAGACAATTGTGGCTGCTAAACCCACCCAACCACCCTTGGGAGTGACAGATCCAGTAGATAACTGTAGCTGCTAAGCCCACCCAACCACCATTGAAAGTGACAGATCCAGTAAACAACTGTAGCTGCTAAACCCACCCAATAATCTTTGGGAGTGTCAGATCCAGCAGACAACTGCTAAACCCAACCACACACGAACACATCTACATTAGTTTAGTAGCCAGACGCTCATCTGCATTTTTGTGCTCATGGTTCCGATCCGCACAAATGCGACTTCAATTGTGTTCTAACTTTACCTGGGCTCTCAGATCCACACAGACAAATATTGGTACTTTAATAAGTCTTGGGAAGTAAAGGCTGCCGGTAGACACAGATCACAACTCCTACCTAGCGCCGACTGGTCTATAAAAGTGCGAGTCTAACACAATATGCCCAGTCGGCATGTAGACTTATAAAGGGGCCTTTAATTATGTTTGAGCACACCCCTCCCCCTCAAGAGTATAAGCAACAAGCTGCAAGATCCGCCCAGAAAACAACAGACGTATATACATGTTTAATCAACTTAGGACATTCGATTCTGATTCTTGTCATGTTGTGACTGTTAAAATGCCATCTAAACATTTGATGCGGGAACAGAGTAAACTATATTGGCCAGCACACGGTCCATTTTGGGAGCAATTTCACGTTTATTGCAGTTGTGAACTTATTCATATTGACCTTCTGAAGGTGTATGAAAAGAAGTGGAATTTGGGAAAGTCGTATAGGCAACTGAACCGAGTCGAGTTAGTTCGCAGAGAAGGAGAGTTGATCACACAGTGTTACACTTTACATACTTATATAAGTGTGTCTGCTCGAATAGTAATTATGTATATGTATACGTGTTTATTTAGTTGTTTATTTTCAGACACAAACAAAGATTGCACGATTGGCTACCTGGAATATTTTGCTACATCTCGCCACGGACACTCTGCAGAATTCACAGAACAAACAACATCGTGAATTCTGCAGAATTCACAGAACAATCAACATCGTGAATTCTGCAGTGTGTAACTGACGAGATGCAGCGAAATTTGTCAGGCAGTAAATCGTACAATCTATTGTCTTTCTCATCTTTGTTCGAATTCATTACGGGAAACATTGATTTGAATTGATGTATTTATTGCAGTGAACAAGAATAATACCAGATATTCGGAGCTATCTACTGACTATTTATAGGTAATTGAGCAGCCTTCAGATACACAACGTAACACTAAATATTTTAACAAATGAAACATTACTAAATTATTCAACGAGTATTTACATCCAAGATAACTGAGAGATCAACGATACCAGAAGCTGCGACATCTCGTGACTAAGACATCTATTATTCCGAACCTAATATTCCCTTAACGGAAGTATAATGTTTTTGGTAATTAAAACCATTCTTGTCAACACAACCGACTTTCAATAAACACAACGACCTAAGTCAAATATCGCGGCTTTTGTCATGTCTGAACACACGTGGATTCCTTTCTTTTGTTATTTTTGCTAAATGTTTTAAAACAAATTATGCAAACAATACAGTTCGGTGTGTTAATTTTCTCAGCTGCTTTGAGTTTGATGAAATAAAATTTAAAGTAACAATTCGACTGTTTTGACTTGAATGCATAGCGTGTTTATGGAAGATGATGGATACCGTTAAATAAAAATTAAATGTAATAATATTCTTCATAGTAAGTGCAGGCATGATTCCTCTTCTTCTGTTGAACTATTGCTTTTGCCATGCAGAGTCGCAGAGAGAAGGTGGATGTAAAGCTGTGTTTCGATTGTCTTGCTGATTGTACTACCGTTACATGTGATGTTTTCAGTGTCTCTTTTACTGCATGTAGCCAAAGTTTTCTTGATCGTCCTTTCGCCTTGTATCCTGATGTTCTCACATAGAACGTGTTAGCCGCTTGTTGATACATTGTTCCATACTAACTAAATATCCAAACTATTTACTTCTTTGGCGTTCTATAGGGCCAGTAAACGGTGGTATCCATACACTTGTCATTAGTTTATAATGTGTCTTTCTATCTCGTTTTTCTTTCCAGCTGCGTTTTTATGCATTTCATCTCAAATTGAAGGCCTGTGCGATGTTGCGACTGTCATTGTCTGACGTAGATAACAACATTGGGACGAATAAAGCGCCCATCTACAGCTTTGTTGATGTATTGATATGTTGATATGTTGATATTTGGATGTTTTAGGTCAGTGCTATTAGATAGTTGATGATGTTTGCTTTCTGTATTCTTGTTTCTGTTTCTACATCTAGTCTAACCTCCAGTGCCGGTATTTCAAGTTTCAAACTGCTCACAGACTTAAGGGAATACTGGTGGTCATGTCTGGTTTCAGGGAACTCGTTCTTGGTGCCTAGAGATACCAACTCTCATCATAAATCAACAGGCACATTAAATAACATTGAGAATAATGTGGCACAATAGATGGTCATATGTGATGTCACTTGATATCTACGGTAACACACTTCTTCTTCTACTTCACCATCATTTGCCGGAGAGAATGATCTGGTAGGTAGTGACTAGAGGAAATGACCGACACTTTGTATTCCGATGAAAAGCCAGAGTTACACATTATCAGATTGCAATCGATAATTTAGTATCTGGACTCTTCGCTGGAGAACTCAGCGTGCATGGATATGTTCCGAATGCTGTGATGTCGATTCTTTACTCATCATCATTAGCATCATCATCCTCATTTGCGATGCCGGTAAGCGTGAGCGGTCATGTTTTGCCATATAACTCGATCACCAGAGTCGGGGAACAGCTCAGTCTTCTTGTCTCGACCATGCAACGTGGCCAAGCCATCCAGGTAGTTATTTCTCTTCCCTCCGCTTGTGCTCTTCCCTCTATATTGTCAGTTGTCACCAACTTCTCCAATTTATTGTTCTCATAACGTGACAACAATTGTGACTGTCTATGTTTAATTTCTCTAATCAGTTAACGGCTTTCATTTGTTTCTTGTAGGACTTGGTCATTGGTTTTTCTGTCTGTACATAATATTCCCAGCATTCTCCTCAGAAACCACATTTCCACAGTCAACAGATATTTTTCAGCTTGTCTGCTCATTGTCCACACTTCATGTCCATACACAATTACAGGTTCTACATATATTACACCTCAACACTCTTTTTCTCTTTGCAAATGACAACTTTTTATTGATAGGTATGTTTTTCATGTTGCAAAAAGCTGCCTTCACCTTGTCGATTCTTGTTCTAATCTTTTCAAGGAATTCTCCATCAGATGTAATGACTGTTCTGAGATAACTGTGCAGATTCACTTAAGAATATTCCCATTTGCATATATATTGCATTTTGGTATTTCCCTCTTCTTAGTGACCACCATAATATGTGTCTTTGTACAATTTAATTCTAACCATATTTGTTAACTGTGTGCAACAATCGTTTCTTCGAAATGTTGCAGATCCTGGTCATTGTCTGCAATCAATAATGTATTATCCGCATATCTAATGTTATTGATTTTATGTCACCCAATGATGATTCTTTTCATATCGTCAATATTTCTTAAAATACTTTCACTGTACAGAGAAAAAAGAGCAGGAGCCATTAAACATACCTGTCTCACACCTCTCTTAATAGACTGATATTGACCTATTCCATTCTCAATCTTTATGGCAGCTTGTCGTTTCCAATATATATATATATATATATATATATATATATATATATATATATATATATATATATATATATATATATATATATATATATATATATATTTTATGAGTCTAATGCCTTTCACATCAATTAACAGATCTGCAAGCATCTCCATAATGTTGACATGTCTTACTTTATTGAACACCTTTGCGTAGGCAATACGGCAAAGGTGTAAGTCTGTGTTTGCTTCAATAGAACGTTCAATTAATGTTTTCAGCATATACATAACATTTACTGTACTTGTGCCAGCTACAAACCGACATTGTTCTTCTCCTATTTCTTGTTGTATTTTCTTCGTAACTCTTTGCATGATAATTTTTAGAAACATATGTGTGATGTGGCCCATTATACCAATTGATCGATATTGATCACATTGCATGGCTTCTGATTTCTTCGGGAATGCGATAAATATAGAATTACATTGTTCAGACGTATATCTCCAGTATCATATATTGTGTTCAGCAATCTGGTGACTTGATCTATTCTATATTCTTCTAGGGCAATGATCATTGCTGTTAAGATGTTGTCTGGACCCGAGGTCTTGCCAGATTTCTTATGGTTAAGAGCATTCCGAACTTCTATCTTCAGAATAGATGGTCCTTTATTATTACACCGAATAGCATAATGTTCTTCTCTTGTATCATCATACAGCTTCCCCCCCCCCCACCACATAATCTGACTAAGTATGTAAAATCTCGTGTTTTTCTATTTTGATTTTAGTATCTTTTTTTTTTCCAGGCAGCCTGTTGATGTATGTGTTCTTTTATTAGTAAGCTCCTGAATTCCTTAATGCATTAATTTGGTATTTTTACTGTTGTGTTTTCATTTTTCAATTTATATGCAATTATTTTCAAGACCTGCTTCTTTTTCGTATTTACATAATTTTCTAACTTTTCTGTGAATCTCTTTGGGAAAAACAGTAAAAACGTAAAAACAGTAACCAATGCAGACTGCTACAGTATTCACAGATTGATTACAGGTACATTGAGGGTAAAGTTACAGAAAGTCAAGTATACAACAGGAAACATTAAATATGATCACTGCACATTGAAAAAAATACAATGCAACATAAGACAAGTTTAACATAGATGTAAAGAATAGTTTTGATATATTATCCGATCAAGAGATCATGTTTCAAGATGTGGATGATCGATGGGAAATATTGAAGTATCCAATCAGTTTTGCTGCAGAAACAGCTATTCCACAATTATATAAAGTAGGTAGAAAGATATGAATGACTGAAGAAATTGTACAACTAATGGAAACAAGAAGACACAACAAAAATAACCTTGCCAAGGTGAACCTTCTGGCATAGAGAGACAACAGTGGAAGATAAACTCTATGGACCACTGAGTGAACTAAAAAAGACTGTTACATTCATGCAAGTGACAACATTGCAGTTATAGACATATTTCAAGCGAACGAAAGAAGAAGAAGAAGAAGAAATTAACAGACAACTCAGAATATTATATAAGGAGGCAAAAGAAGCATGACTTGAGAAATTTTGCAAAGAAATTGAAAAACAACACTACATTAAAAACATCACATTAATGCTTAAAAGAATTCAGGAACCTACCAATAAAAGAACATGTACATCAACAGGCTGCCTAAAAACAAAGGATGGAAAAATCATAAAATAAAACTATCAACTTTTACATGTATGCTCAGATTGCCAAACTCCGTGGCGAAGGTTTCAGGGACGAGATTCGTAATAGCATATACCCGAGTTCGAAACACAGCTGTGCGTTATCTGACAGCAGACCGCGTTTCGGTGGTTTCGCGTTCGTATCGGTGCCGGTCGTTCAGAAAGCAATGGAAAACTACAAAACTTAAACTTGCCAAGAGATAACAGCTTCAGAATTGCTGGTGTTGACTGCAGTGTCCTATAAAGGATATGCCCCCCATAAAAATGGTCAGAGTATGTGAACAGCCTTCATGGTGATAACAGTAAGAACAGTATGATGTTCGAAATAGTAATGAAGGATCGTCAATTTTGAAGATGGAGGTTCGGAATGTTCTTAACCATATGAGAACGGGCAATAACACCGTTTCAGACAACATCACAACAGAAATTAATAATGCTCTAGAAGCATAAGGAATAGATGAAGTCACAAGACTGCTGAATTCGACGAAGATAATTCGTCGAACACATGTTGAATTAAGACATATGGCATATACTATTGAAAGCAGTCTCACGGTAGAAAAGAAATGGATACCTCATATGTCTTCAACATATATCCCAGCATTGTATTGTCACAGGGGGGGGGGGGCTGAGTGGTCTCGAGGTATGGTGTCCGCCTCGAGTGCTGGAGGTCCCGGGTTCAGGCCCCGGTGAGGACCGGGATTTATTTAAAAACCCCACCTCAACTTTCAGTAATAACATTTCCCCTGGTCTCTGGGTAGTGAGATCGGAAGCCCGTGTGTATTGTTGCCCACGGAAAAAAAAATCCCTTGGCAGTTGGAAATCGAAAAAGGGTAGCCTAGGCAAAATTTCGAGTTAAAAATCTACCCAAAGTATTTCAGGATACTCTCCAATGGAACGGAGTTCGTGCATTGAGCTGAGTTTCTCCAGACTCAGGTTTGAGTTAGGAGGAAAACGGAGCACTTGTGGGTTAAACCGTGTGCCGTGATGTTGATCCAAAGACTAAACTAAACTATTGTATTGTCACAAATAAACATTGCGTAAAGACTCATAGTGGGTGGGTTAATTTCTCCATAGAACTGGTTTGAGCATCATGGATATTGTAACCACAAACAGACATCTTAATGACACCTAGTGGTTATGCCATAGTGTGTCAGCAAAAACCAGACGTCTCAGTTGCACATATGATGTTTGTGGCAGGGTTCTCGGCGAAAGTCAGGCTTGACGAGCTCTGCTTTATAAATGTGCCTTCTCAGTGGCGAAGGATTTACGGACGCCGTTCGTGATCCCGTACACCCGCATTCGAAACACAGATGTGTGTGATCTGGCAGCAGATCACGTTGCGCTGGTATTTCCATGAAATGGTATAAGTGCCGGTCGTTCAGAAAGCAATGACAAACTACTGAACGTAAACTTGACAAGACATCAACAACAGCAAGAATTGCTGGTGTTGACTGCAAAGGTCATGTAAAGGATATGCAACTGTCATAAATTTGTTGGCAGGCAAACTTCTGGTTGGTGGTACCAAATTTAAACTGACTTTTAATTTTGTGACCCTAACACAGAGAATAACATCCTTCAAATGTTATGTCCTAGTACAAGCCTTGTCCCTGAGCCATTCTTGCCTTGATTCAGGAGATACATTTTTTTCAGATAAATTGTGGCGTACACAAAGTCAGACATGACAACTTAATCCAAGATTGAGTTGAGTTGAGTTGAGTTAAGAACCGATATCACTGCACTCAGGACAATCCCATACGTGCTCCGTCCCAACAACCAACAGCCAGCGAAGAGTCATACTACTAATCGTTCACACCGCTCTCTGATTAAAAGTTATCGTGGACTTCCCTCTCAGTTTTGAGATTCTTCCAGAACCCCTGCCGATCCCCCACAATCTCATTCTTTCCACATATGGGTTCTCAATCTGTTCCTCCGCCTTCTCCACCTGGTCCCACAAGCACACTCCTGATAACGCTATAGTTTCTAGTGTCACCTATTCTGGATCGCAGTGTTAGTTCCGTCAGGCGCATTCTATGTTTTGCAGGCCAGGGGATGTAAAGTTGGGCTTTCTAAATGTCCGCTTGTAGCATAGCTAGGTTTCTTAATTATAAGGTCCTGCAGGGTGATTTTGTCATTCTTCTTCTTTCTTCATTATCGAAGCCCATGAGGTTTCAGTATTTCCACATGATTTTGTATTGTAGAATTTCATCATTTTTATTTTTAAATTTCTGTGTTCACGATATTTTAAGAATTGGTATGCAACAAGTGAGCTGAAAAGCCCTAATTTTCTTCTTTATTGATTGTGAAATGCCGAATGTCTCCCATCTATTGCTGCTACAAGAAACATATATGTTCCACAAAACTTTACATGAACTTCTTTGCATCTGTTATGCCATATGTTATTAGTTGGCAATATACAGAATGTATGTTTAATAACTGTGCCGTGTTTGAAAATATTGCCGGTCCAAGTTTTGTATATTCTTATGGTGTTGAATGAACTTTACAGACGGTGAATACACAACTTGGACCAGCAATATTTTCAAACTCTGCAGAGTCATTAAAAATACACCCTATGTAATCAACAATAATTGATCCAATTCAATGTCTTCAATCGTTTTACTGTACCTAACTACTGTGTTGTGTCCTCAATAAATAGCATTAACTGTTCTCATGCAATGAGTGCGTGGGGTGGGGTTATATTGTGCTAGTTTATAGATTAATTACCACTTCATGCGTATGAGCGGAATATCACCTTTTGAGTGTCGACTGATCTGTAAAACATACGATGACTAGTTTATATCATAATACGTATTAGCAAGTAATACTTGTTCCTAAAGAAGAGACGTACTGGTGCTATTTGAGCGCAGTCTTATCCAACAAACTGAAGATAAGAGGGACAAGCAAGAAATTCAGTCACTTGATGTATGACCTGCCTCGTCTTACAGATGCGGAAATTGTGACAAAGATTGTCACTCTCACTTTGGGCTATACAGTCACCAGCGGCGCTGCCAGATACCTTACCAGCGGCACAACTTTGTAGTCCTACAGGCCTGAAATAGGCCTACTACTACCGGCCAAGAGACAGCTGCATTTCAGAAGATGAAGAGTGCGACACTTTCTTTGACTGTAAGACAGAGTGTTAATCTTAGTTGCAAATCCTTTACAGGACGTTTGCATTCAACACCAGCATTGTTTTTTTTGTCTCTGTCGTTGATGTCTTGGCAAGTTTACGTTCAGTAGTTTGTCATTGCTTTCTGAACCACGGCACCAATACAACTTTGTAAAAAAAAAAAAAAAAAAACCAGCGCAAAGCCGCCTGCTGCAAAATCGCGCGCAGCTGTGTTTCGAACGCGGGTATACGGGATCAAGAAGCGCGTCCGTAACACCTTCGTCAAAGAGTGCGGACTGGTGGGTGTTTTTTTTAATTGAACCTGGTTTCGTTATCTGCTAATTGGTTATGAATGTGATCAAACACACGTTCCACTATTATTATTACACTGTAAAGAGCTAGGAAGTAACGAGCGGACGTTTCTTAGACGGTTGTGAACACTTTGAACTACTAGATAAGCTAACAAAACGTTCTTGGAAAGACAGATGAAATTAGAAGTTTATAAGTAACTAAAAGAAGAGACAAACATTATTATATGATAATATTTCAGAGTAGACGCACTGGGAAGCTGTAAAAGCAGCGTCAGTGAAGAAGGTGCTATATCTCTATAAGAATATATATATATATATATATATATATATATATATATATATATATATATATATATATATATATATATATATATATAACCAGTTCTTTACACCTTTATCATATCTCATATTCTTTAATTATACTGAATGTTGACCAGACTTGAATATTTGTGGTTGTGATGATGAACAATAAGAAAGAGATATACAATATTTATTGTTAATCTGTGAAAAGAGGGGCACTGGTGATCAATGTGGCGACAAGAAAGATCAGCGGTTCAACAAGCAGACGGAGACCGAGTGAAATGACGCTGGATGGTCTAATTACGTGGTCTGTGGAATAGCATGAATATAATTGTTCCAGAATAAAAAGCAGCTAGGTCTGAGGAGAAACATGAACGCAAACTCGATATGGCAAGTGTATGATGATGATGAGTTGTAAATGCTATTAAACAATGAGTTTCACAGGGCGTGCATGAACATGTCAATAACAGTGTTCATACTATGAATATAATGACCTAGTCACATGTTTGACACTGTCCTGCAAATAAATCTACAACGCTTTGTGTTGATTGTCTAGCAATCAACTCCAATTCCTATTCCAATTTTCGGAACAAAAATTCCAAATTCGGCCTCGTTAAACATGCCTCTTCAGCTGTGGTTATTGTTGAGGTCCGTGGTTTTTCTGGGTTCATTCACCCTATTTCTTGTCTTGTGCGCTCTTCGGCTGAGTCCTATCTCGGACTGGTTATGTTGGTTGTCTGTGAAGTCAGTTGGGGGGTTGGTTGCGGCTGTCCTTTTTGCCCGTCTCCTGGTGGTTTCTTTTGTTAGTGGCAGTTTCTGGCTTTTCTGGTTGCATTCCTTATAAGGACATTTTATTTGGTCTTTATGTGCCTCCTTTGTTTGTGTATAGCCCGTAGTAGCTGTTCGACGTTTTCATTTTCCTCCATGCGCCGTTGTTCTCTTTCCAGTTGAGTTTTTGTTGCCTTTCGATCTCTTCCTCCGTGGTCAGCCATGGGACGATTTCTCCGTCATCTATATAGTATGCCAATGGGTGTACGTCATCCGTGTTTAAGTCTAGGTATTCTGTAAAGGTACGGTAGGGAATTGGTTTTCCCTTGTGTTTCTTGTACTTCTTTTCTTTTTCTTCCATGCGCCTTTAGTATTCCTTGCACCTGAGTTCATGATCCCTGTTCTTCCTAGGTAAAAAATCAACGCAGTCAAGACTGTATTATATAGTGTTCCATTAAACTACTTACAGTTCATGATACAGACTATTAGTATCCATAAAAGTAAACATATGCTTGGGTGATTTATCGCATTAAAGGGTTGTCGCTGCGTGTAATGACAAAGTTCGTAGTTAAACTTACAATCAACTATAAAGAGATGAGTGTTCGGTTTTATAAGAAAACAATCACAGTGGCATAATAGGCGTAGATCCAGAAAGCCTGCATCAAAACACACGTACGCGCGCGCGCACACACACTCACACACACATAAAGACACATACACTCACACACACGCACACGGTACTAATACAAGAGCATGAACAAAAACAGCAAACCAACAAAACAGCCTGAAATAGCACTTAGATGTATAAGCTGGGTTCTCGAGGGAAGGACAGTTCAATCGTAAAGATTAACCCTTTGTATCCTGAATTATTTTATCTATAACTTTGTACAAACGCAAAGAAAATGTATTGCGCATGCCCAGATCGCTTCCAAACATTCACGCCACCTACCTGGGAAACAAGCAATGTTATTTTAGATAGACCTTTAAGTACCGTCAGGATTCGTGATCAGATTGTAAACATATTGCCATTTGAAGTGAGATTTTTGTGTGAAACACCCTCACTCATTCACGAAAGTCGGCGTGATAGAGAGGTCTAACGCCCTGATTAATGCTTACAAATAGCCTAGTATTAGACAAACAACAATTAATAACGCATTTGTCTAGACTGTAGCAGTTTAAAAAGTGAGTTACATTTCCTTTAATGACATTGCAGTCACCCCTAGCATTTTTTTTACTGTTTGTGATATTTTCGCAAGTTTAAGTTCCGTAGTTTGCCATTGCTTTCTGAACGGCCGGCACCCATATTATTTTCATGAAAACCAACAGAAGGCGATCTGCTGTCAAATCGCCCGCAGATGTGATTCGAACGGGATACGTGGGATTTCGAACTGTTTCCGTAAATCGTTGGTCACGGTGCCGGCAGACTGTACAAGGAGTCCTTTATATCATTTTGCCAATATCAAGTAAAACGTCCGATCAACTACCCATGATAAGGAGATGTATAACATCATTATGTCATGTTGTATCTAGTGGGTTAACATGCATACCATTCAAGCCATGACATGTACGATTTCTGCATGAAAAGGAATCAAAGCTTGCACCATTAAGCCAGACTGCCCCGACTTAGAGTAAATACACACCCACTATATCAAATGCTTTCGTTTGATGGACATATGCTGTTTTACATTGTGTAATAAAATGTCACACGTTACAGCTGAAATCAAACCCACTACTCGAGAATGATTAAACTGCATTCATTAACTCCCAAGTTACAGACGCCGGCAAGAATTGCTTAGTATAATTTGTTTTTGTCAACTATTCTCTATAATCTAATATCACTTTTCAAGTCTTACAATCTGTGAGCCAAAAGCCAACTCGTCTTTCAGCATGTGGTGTATTGATTAATTATGAAGAAACGCGACGTTATCGATACTATTGATTCTGTTAAACTCCGGCCACGCCCTAAAGCTGCCCATCCTCTACCTCTAATATGAGAAGCATGGCTGTAAATGTCAGATGGCAAATTTGTTTGACAGCGAAGCGATTATATTGTATCTAAACGTCATCAGTAGGTACGTCCTCCCTGTCTTCTCTGTGCAATCATTGGATTACATTCCCGAGCTGTCCTCACAGTGGTTGAATCCGATTGGGCTGGGTCATAACTCGCTGCCACGTAATCTGGACATAGAGGATGGCTATGTAAATGACATATGCATGTTTTTTAACAGTCTCTATTAAGTGCGCAGAACAAGAAGGTATGATAATGTCGCAGTTTAATATTGGTATACTTCTACATTAGCCTGTTATCCCCCTGTGGGACATTGTTCCTCAAAATAACTCACTCTGACGCGTTCTATCATTAGCTATCCCATGTGTCTAGGTCCATATCTTCCTGTCTACGCCACTTCACCACGTATTTCTTGTCTTCCTTTATTTCTTTTGATATGTTAATTCCAAACAAAGCCCATCTAGTTATACTACTCACAGATGTTCTCAATGTATGCCCTATTCAGTTCAGTGTCAGCGTGTTTTCTTCACATTTTGTTTCACTTGTCTTGTCCTCCCCTTTTAGCTGCGCACCGTTAATTCAGTCATGCCATCTTACATCTTACATTTTGCACATACACAAATCTATGCATGTGTGTAGTTTACTTGTAATAATTTTAGTCTTTCTCAATGTTTCTAAATTAGCATACCGGTGCCGCCGCAATTGTTGTCACCCTCATTGTTGAGAACATGCACATTTCCTGTCGCAACACACACTTGTTTAGTCACGATGCTGTTTATAAGCCAAATCTCTCAATGTTTACATTTGGTAGAATGTCAATATGTGCATTCTTCTTGGTCCACGGCATTCTACAATTTCTCCTGTAACATTTAAGGTCAAAAGTATCCATTTGTTTCGTAAATACTGCTAAGTAATTAATGAATCATATCTATGGAGCTGCGTGGTCTCGAGATACGGTGTCCGCCTCGAGAGCTGGAGGTCAGGACCGGGATTTTTTCACGTGGACTTCTAGTTATACAATTTCCCCTGGTCTCTGGGTAGTGAGATCGGATGCCCGTGTGTATTGTTGCGCACATAAAGAATCCCTCGACAGTTGGAAATCTCAAAAAGAGTAGCCTGACGATTCTGCCCGGCAAAATTTCGACTTAAATATATATCCAAAGTATTTCAGGATCCTCGCCGGTGCTACGAGGTTCGTGCACTGAGCTCAGTTTCTCCAAACTCAGGTCTGAGTTAGGAGGAGAACGGAGCACTTATGGGTTACACCCGTGTGCCGTGATGTTGATCCATCGACTAAACTAAACTAATGAATCATATACGTATGTTGCAACAAGAAAGACACACGTTTACCGATGTCCCTCCGGGTGATGACGTCAAGCTGGCTAGTCCTTCTCTAACAAATCTGTAACAGAACCGGATGAATTCGAGATTTATTACAGCAACCGTGTTTTGCAAATATGGAATGCATAATATATCCTCTTATAGATCATATCTTGTGGGTTGGTTATCATGTTTTGCCGATAGCTACTGCCTCTTGTACTCCCAATTTTAAAGGATACTCATTTCCCACCGTGTCATGTTGTCAAGCTGATATGTTTCCGTTTTCCTCTCCTCCTGTTTAAATTCCCCTTTCCCACAATGTACCCCGGCCGTCTCCCTGGCCTAGGTGTTAAACGACTTTCTCCGTAATCATGTTTATCTACGTAGGGTAACGCAGCTCGCGAGAATTGGAAGCGGTTCTCGATGCGTTGGTAACTTACGGGGTAAGTGAGCCGGCCGCTCAGAAAACAATGGCAAACTACTCAGCGTAATCTTGAAAAGAAGTCAACCGCAGCGGTAAAATGCAGGTGTTGACAGCGGTGTCCTGTAAAGAATATGCGGAAAAAAAAATTTACTCCAGTATTTTTACACTTGTGATGTGCTCAAACGATGTGGCAGGTGACATTCGGAATAGCGTTTCACAGCTTACACTTGTATGTACGCATCCGCTTATGCCAATAGGTAATAAACGTGCAGACACGCCGAAAAATAGATAGCTTCTTTACGTCTCCTACCAAGGCATGGTGCTCTCACTATTCGTCTATAAAACCATATAGCTGCAGTTTCCACATAACTTTTCATTAGTCTGCGTATTGCCCACGATTCACATCCATACATCACGATTGACTGCATATATCTCATGTAGTTGCTGATTCAATGTTGAGTGAGGAAAACGAAACCCAACCTACAAATGAAAATGTGAGGCGCGTTCAATCAGACTCCACAGATACATCAGCATGGAGACTCTTCGCTGGCTGCTGAAGACGTGGATAGAAACATGTATGGAGATGTCCCGAGAGCAATGACTGTTTATTTAATTATGTATGTTATAATTATATTTAATGTACTCCAGTAAACGGTCTTATATTTGCAGGTTACACGTGAAACAATTTGAGTGCAAGATGGAGATTAAACTGATACTAAGTCTAACGGCAGTGACTCTACTGCTGTTGTGTCTGGCTAGTGTCGGCGTTGAGGGGACAGATGTGTTTGATTTTGCTGATGATGTGGGTGACGTCGAGGACAGGAGACCAGCTGCAGGTTACATATGATATTGCATTATTTTGGTTAGGATATATATGATTCGGGGACGGGGGGGGGGGGGGTGAGCTGCAATACTACAGAATTTAGACATAAAGCATTCGCTTATCAGTCTGGAGGTGATGGGTTTTTAGAGTTGGTGCAGGTTCCCAGGACCATAGAGCTTAACATAGCTACCAGGAGATTGTCTTGAGAAGTACAGCCAACTGCATGATGATGACCACATCACATCATCCACCGAGTGTATTGATAGATCTATACAAGTATATGTTTAGCACCATATGCCCAGTGTACTTGAGGAGTGTACAGGTCCTTCCTTACACGTGTGCAGTGGCTAGCAAGTTTGTCTGCCAGCCCGGTTTCCGGGGGTTCGGACTCGCTTCGAGGAACTTTTTTACAAATGACCTGGGTTCTCATGTAGACCTGAAATGACCTAAGGCTTTTCTTGTTATACTATTCTCAGATTTTCTCATTATATGACCTAACCATCGCCAAAAACGTTTCTTCACCTCTTGGTTAATTGATGAGTATCTAGTTATCGCTGTCCAGGATGAAAGACTTGGGAGTAAGAATCGGCACGGCCAGACGCGAGAGGTACATTGGGAAAACAAGGCGCCTCATCAACAAACACAGAACTGGCACTATTAGCAACAGGACGCTGATTCATATGCTGGGCGAAGGATCTGAGCACCTATGGACATGTCCGAAGTGCAATGAAGATACCCAAACTGATAACTGATAACTGATAACTGGTATCTAGTTAGTGAATGTGTGTAGTTTATTTGTAATCGATTTTGTAATTCTCAATGTTTCTAATCGATACAAATATACTTATTGATTGTTAGCATACCGGTCTCCGTGGCAAAGGCGTCACAGATGCGGTTCATAATTTCGCTTATCTGCGTTGGAAACACATGTGCGACCGATTTGGCAACATGCCATGTCCCGATGGATTTTAACATGTTGGTATGGGAGCCGGTCGTTCAGTCGTTGTTGTTGTTTTTTTTGTTTTGTTTTTTTAAATAATTCTATCTATTGGTTCTACCCCAGTTGTCTGCATTGCTTCCGTTCTAGGCTATGATTCCGTCTCTTGAAGTGGGGATTCCTCACGGGAGATTGGGTTATCGTGTGCTTGATTTATTCTCACTATCTGTCTTTCATCTATGCATATTTTAAACCTAGTTGTTGCGACCTACCATCTAGAGCTGTTGTGACATCCCATCTAGTGTTGTTAGTTGACCATGCAGCTGATTTCGTGTGTGAGACAGGAGGACAATGTCGTTAGCAAGGTTCAGATTATTGAACTGCTTTGTCATGTCTGGCAGTGCTTGTTGTTGTCTTCACAATCCAGTCTATAATCTGTAAAAATGCTAGGGGTGACAAGTGGCATCTCTAGCTCACTACCGCTGTGATCTCGAATGCCGCCGTTACTTGTCTCTCATGGAGGACCATGTCCTTCATGTCACTATATGTTGCTTTAACCAAGTTAAAGATAGTTTGTGGTATTCACACTATTTCAAATGAATTTCCTGTTAATGCTCTCAAAGGCATTTTCGTAATCCAAAAATCCGGTATGAAGTGATGAGGTTAGATCCATGTTTATTATTATTATTATTATTATTATTATTATTATTATTATTATTGTTATTATTATTATTAAGCAGTGCAGGATCTATTGTGTCGGAAGCAGGCCTGTCCATCGCTTAGTTGTTTCTCAATGGCATCTCGTAATCTCTCCTGAATTACCCTGCTTAATATATTCCATTGGATAATTTATCGCCAAATATGACCTCCAATTTAGACAGAAGAACGATATAACCCCATACTAGGATCATCGTGTTATGTGTTTCCTTTCCTGACATCTTCTGCAATTTTAAGGTTCAGTGAACAGCATGATACTTGCACATTTGATTGTATACCATATTTGGTTGAAACCTATGTTTTGTTTCGCAATAAATCAGTTAATATCTTCCTGGAATTGACAGTATCATTATCCATCTAAACTGTTCACAATCATGTAAGTCCCCTTATTTGGCAGCTTCACTTGATACCCTTCTTTTCAATCTGCTGGTATTGCCTATAAGTCAGGTGTGTGATCTTGAGACCATCAATCGTGAAAGAGAGTGGGTTGAATATCCGGATGACATGACGGACTGGCACAATGTAATAATAAAACTGGGTCGTGAGAGCAGAGAATGGGCAGCGGGCGGCACTGAGTTTGAAGTGCAACGACTGATCGAGAGCAACACACATCAAGGTGACATAGTCATCTAAACCGATGGGTCAGTGGTGAGAAACATACGTATTGGCTGGGGCTTTATTGCAAAGGCTAATGGGAGAGTCTTGAAAAAGGAGAGCCTTGCATATGAGACTACGACCTCAATAATGAGAATGGAGGTGGAGGCAGTAACATCGGCATTCCGGTGGCTAGAGGAGACTACTGCAACACACGTTGTGTTCATTACGGATTCAAAGAATATGCTTAGCAAGGTGGAGAAAGGAATGTTTCGTGTGGAAGGGCTCTCATCGCTTCAGAGGTCACAGATTGTGAGAATTGTATGGCTATTTTACACTGGCCATGCGGGTGTACGGGGGAATGAACAGGCTGATAGGCTAGCAGGGAATGTACCTCTTTGTGGTATCTTGCCTATGGACAAGGGGGAGGTGGTCGTGCGCTTGTGGGACCAGGTGGAGAAGGCGGAGGAACAGATCGACAACCCATATGTGGAAAGAATGAGATTGCGGGAGATCGGCAGGGGTTCTGGAAGAATCTCAAAACTAAGAGGTAAGACCAGGAGAACATTTAATCAGATAGCGGTGGGAACGATTAGTAGTATGACTCTTCGCTGGCTGTTGAACGAGGGGACAGAGCACGTATGGGAATGTCCTGAGTGCAGTGATATCGGCTCTTGACTCAACTCAACTCAACTCCCAGATACTACTAAATAGTTTCTGCAGTAATGTGGTGGAGGCGTTTACGTTAGTTTTAATGGCTTTTGCTATGATGCATCTGCACCGGCAGCTTTTCCATCCTTCAATATCTTGTTGATTTTGCCAGTCTCTTCCGTGGAAAGTTTATCGCAATTGATAACCAGCTGATCTTTTGCATGCTGGATACCCAGACGGTCTTCCAGGGACTGGTCTATTTGATAATTCCTCAAAATATTTAGTCCATCGGTTTAGTTGACCCACAATGATAATGAGAACTTGGTTGATTATACTTTCAAGCTATCTTCCATGTAGTGTTGCAAAGGTCTCCGAGGTTTCCTTTCGATGCTGCTTCTGCTGCCTCTCTTGCCAGGTCGAATATGTATTCTCTTGTACCTGACTTTATCTGCTTCTTAACTTCTTTATTAACATCTGCATATTTTCCCCTGGGATCTGACTTTCGAAGACCCAGCTGTGCTATTGTTTAAGTCTGCTTTCCTGTTTAATGTTTCCAGCTGGAGTACGCTGTAACAGGACAATTAGTTATGAAGAGAGGTATGATAAGTCCGACTGAGATGGTGCTGGGAAGTTTTTCCCCCTCATATCCTTGACATGACATCGCTGTCAACATCAGCATCTTTCAGCTGATTGTTGATTTCTTGGCAAGATTGCGCTTAGTAGTTTGCCATTGCTTTCTGAGCCACCGGCTCACATACCCCGTAAGTTACCGACGCGGAGAGAACCGCTACCAATTCTCGCGCAACGTCGGAGAGAATACGAGATTACGGAGAAAGTCGTGTAACCCCTAGACCAGAGAGACCGGCGTTTGACATTATAGCATTGATAAATATCGGTAGGATTGATGGAAATCGATATCTCTACTGGTTGGCAATACACAAGACAGACTGCTGTGGACTCACATGAAGCACACCGTCACACTGCAAGACCTATATTCACACAGAATCAATCCCACGGCTTCCCTGGGACCAAGCTGGTATATGTCCCGACACTAGTCTCTGTTTGAATCTGCTTAGTTGTTTGATTAACATTTTCCCAAGCTTTATCAAAACAACGTCCGGGAATTCTACGGCAGATGCGACATAACACTGTCAAGTATGTTCAGGTCTATTGGTCTCTGTGATTGACCTTTGACTGGCCCAGGGTCATCTGTGTCTATGAGGTTACAGTATTTCTCTTAGCTTCAGAAGTTAACGAATTCCATATCAGCATAGAGCTGCACATTATTCAAAGAAACTCTTGCACCTAATGAAAGCAAACGTTCGCTTGATGTATATGGTAGTGAGGCTGGATACACAAGCTTCTCAGTTAAAGGGCGAAAAAAGGAAACAGGCCGTTTGATATTGTGCACTTTATAACGTCATTGTCTTTTATAAGTCGGAAAACGTAGTCTAGTAGACAGATCATCAAGCAACATTGTTAGGTAAAGAAAATCTGCTCTCT
>OY992884.1:24549963-24562463 GCA_963921405.1 Cepaea hortensis | reverse complement strand
TATCAAGTCCCTTACTTGTTTACTTACAGGTTCAGGTTTCCAAGAATCTTCCAAGAATTGCCTTTATTAGATTTGTAAAGCTTTGCATGCATGTTAGTATGCTAATTATTTTCTTACACTTGTAACTCTGAATGTCATCTTCAAGAAGAGCATGTTGTCTTTTAAGAGATTTATTTTGTTATATTTGTGGAAGCATACTTTGCTTAACTTAAGGTCACGCTAGTTGACCAGGAGACATCTTGGGCTCTACATATTGTCTGCAAAACATGTGTTGAACACCTGCGACAGTGGACTTGTGGGTAAACAATGTTGAAAATTTGGAATTCCAATAGTTTTGAGAGATCCTTAGAACAAAAATGACAACTGTTATTGTCTGTGTTGTCAATATTAAGGAAATTAATGGAAACAAATATAACAATACATGGAAATAAATAGTTATAGTTTCAACTAGAAGACCTGTTTCAAATGGAGATGACACATTCAGTCAGATTTCGGATTCCATGCAGTGGCATGCTGAACGACAAGTGACAGTGATTTCGTAGATGATTTTCCAGCTGCTTAATGCTTGCATTGAATGATGTAATCCGATATGTGTATCTCCCCAAGGAATCTTCACAAATGTTGGCTTCCAGATTGAAAAACAAAATATCAAATAAATGACTGTTGAAACAAACCGTACATTGTATCGCAGCAGAGAACACATTTTTCTTCTTTTCTGTTGTATAGAAAACAATCTTGCTTTATGTTAAAGTAGGAGGTCTTGTAAACGAAATGGGTGTACGTTAAACACCAGATGAGTGGCGACTTTTCATTGACAGCTCTATACAAAGTTTGAAAGGTCTTGTCTTACACAATGGTAATCATTATCGCTCAGTTCCAATAACTCTTTCTACTACAATGAAGTTGGAGTATGCTACAATAAGCACAATTGTGGGGGGGGGGGGGGAGATTGTAGTATTTAGAACATACATGGAGAATCGTATACATCTTAAAATGAGGAACATCTGGCTTGAACAGCAAAGGAGATTCACCAAATATCCATGCTTTATATATTTATGTGGGAAAGCAGGACAAAGGGTTACGCACTAGACAATTTAACAGTGGTCTTTGAGGGATGTATTTAAAGTTTGATGAAAAAGAATTGTCACAAGCTTCCAATTGGTCAAAAAAAGGTTATCCTGCCAATATTACATATAAAGCTTGGCTTGATGAAGCAATGTGTTCAGACTCTGAACAAAGATGGTGCCTATGTTAATTTATAATGCAGAACGTTTCCGGAATCGAGCATAGAAAAATGTAAAGCGAGAATTTTTGATGGTCCTCAAATTAGTAAGTTAATAAACGATCCAAATGTTATTGATTTGATGAACAAAACTGAGTTAAAACACCGATCGTCATTTGTGTTAGTTGTGCAAAACTTTCTGGGTAACTTTAAAGCAGACAATGATTCTGAATTACTTGAAAATATGCTGTCGAGATTTTGTCAGCTGGGATTCAACATGAGTATACAGTTACACCACCCCCATAACCATTTACATTTCTTTCCCGAGAATCATGGCGAATTTAGTGAGGAGCCAGGCGAAAGATTTCCATCCATCCATTATGAGCCATGCCGATAAGCGTGGGCGGTCATGTTCTGCCATCTTACTCGATCACCAGAGTCGTGGACCAGCTCCGTGTTTCTGTCTCGACCAAGAAATCCAGGTATTTAATTCTTGGTCTTCACCTTGTTCACCAAGATATAAAACCAATGGACGAAAGATCCCAGGGATTTTGGGATGCCCAAATGATGGCAGATAACTGTTGAACCCTTGTGTTGACAATAGATAAAAACATTCTAACGATACAGTTTCAATACATCTTAAGGGTTTTATATGAAAGTAATAAATGTAAACTAATTACATATAATACGAATGCAGATCAGAGTCACAATGCAACTGATGGCACCGAAATGTAGGTTTGTACATAACAACTGCCCTAATAAGCAGGAATTTGTTAATTATCTCAAAACCTAGACGTAATAGAAAACAAACTGATTATATGTTTGGATTTAGCAAAACAAAATTACACAATAACAGCTGTAACATTTAAGGCATAAAAATGTTTTTAAACCAATGTAATCTGCCCTATGTTCTGCACAATATTACAAAAAAATTATAAATGACCCCTACCTCATCTACCTTAAAATACACCAATAGTCCAACTAGGGGCCAATCAATCACTATGCCTGTTCATTTCCCACCACAAATAACTTAGCCTGTTCATTTATAGTTGACATCAATCCAACACATGCTTTCTACATTTGATTGTTGAATCGAAGTCTCCGCTCTGCCATTAGCATACCAGACTTCACCTTTAACATCATACTTTGTGAGTCCGTTACACTCACGACAATCATGTGCGGTTTGTCCTCCAGCCAGTGGAAATCCGCCGTGACTGCCTCCACCTCCATTCTACGACTAGCCGTTATGGTATCATATGCCATTCTATCTAGCCGGGTCCCTTGGGTGTCAGGGTCTGGCCATAACTCGCCACCGGCTCGTGGTGGTGAGGTCTCGGTGGATTGACGCTGAGCCGCCAGCGTCTGCAGCCTACCTTGTGCCAGACGTATTGGTTACCCATTCCTCTGGAATACACAAGACTAGGCCGAGGGAGGGGACATGTCGTTTGGGCATTACATGATCTCTGAAGCTCTGCCCAGACATTGTGATGGAATATTGGCCACATTCCACTCACATACTTTAGTCTGTAAAGACTGCAAGGTATCTACTACTATCCTGCACCAAACACCGTCCACCAAACGCCACGAACTCTCGGGCACTTCTTTTTCCTCTTAGCAAAGAGCCATCAGTGTTGATGAGTACATCGCCTGGTCGCGAATTGTCATGGATCACATTTGCACTTCCCATGCAGCGCTGCCCGCCGTCCAATCCTTGAATTCCCGATCCAAGGTTACTATGACTTAGCACAATGCTGATTTTCCTACAGGTATTTTCACACACTCCTCTCCTCTCCTAATGTTCTCAATCATGCACACATATCTCATTGTTCCCTCTGCCTGAGCCATCCATGTGAGCTCTCCCACTTCATACGGAAGGAGAGAATCAGATGTTAACAGATAGAGTTACATGTTGGCAGAGAGAATCAGATGTTGACAGATTATGAACAATATGTTATGGTTAATGTCGATTGCCGCTAATATTTTCTAGTGTTAGTAAAGTTATCTGTTAAAGATATTTTTAAAAAATGTGCACAGACATATCAGTGAGCTCACAGGAAGAAAACTAAAAATAAATACAGGGTGTTGACATAAAAAAAAAATAAATAAATAAAAAGCAAAGATGTTAATTTAAATATTGAGCACAACCCACTACTGGCAACGCCGATCGCATTCTGGTATGAACCTAAGGCCTATCCACGTCAATCTGGAAGCACTATAGGATAGGCCTTAGGTTCATACCAGAATGCGATCGGCGTTGCCAGTAGTGGGTTGTGCTCAATATTTAAATTTCAAATCCCGAAACAACCACATAATCAAAGATGTTAATTGTTAGAAGACGCTATAATGAAGAGGCGGAATGAGTATATAAGAGAATTGTACGATGGAGAAAGGGAAGAATTAAAAGAAGAAAGTAACTTAGAGGGTCCACCTATTCTTAAAGAAGAGGTCCCTGACACTAATTAAAATATAAAGATATGAATAACAACTGGGCCATATGGAATCACAATAGATGAAGTTGAAGTACTGGGAGAATTTAGAGTAGATATATTTACCAAAATGTTGAGAATTAAATGCCTGTGTCTGCCGACTGTTGCTGGTAGGCACAAGGTGATGCAGGTGAAGGTATATCAGTAGCTGCTGACACAGATCACCCGTTGTAAGGGTCAGAGACTGATAAGAGGGAATCATGGATGGCTTAGGCGTTGGATACGATCAGACAGGTGTGCATCTTGGAGAACATTAGGCGAGGAGAGGAGTGGGTCAGAGTGCCAGCGGAGCAGTCAGACTTGTGCAGAGTTATAATCACATTGAGCTGGGAGTGCAGGGAGTGGCCAGCAGGGGCCACGGAAGTGAAAATCCAGCAAATTAATTCAGGATAATGCTCGCCAGGGTGATATGATTATCTACACATATGGTTCGGTGTTGAGAGGTAGGAGAAGTGCCTGGGGATTCTTAGCAAAAGCTAATGGTCGACATTTGGTGCAGGAGAGTCTGGCGGATGATACCACAACATTTAGCTAAGAATGGAGGTGGAGGCGGTCAGTGCAGCATTCCGCTGGATGGAGAACACGATACACACACACATCGTGATTGTAACTGACTCAGAACGCATGATGAGGAGGATGGGGACAGGCAGGCTTCGTGCAGAGTAGCTTGCTTCGCTTCGGTGGCCACGGTTGGCAAGCATCACGTGGATCTTTTCTCCGGGGCATGCCGGTGTGCTGGGGAATGAAAAGGCGGACAGATTGACTGGCTTGGCAAAACCTGGTGGAGTATTGATACATGACAAAGCAGACGTGGTTGCGGCCTTGTGGGACCCCGTGTGCACCTCGGAGGAGCACACGGATCACCATTGTCTGGCAAGAATGCGACAGCGAGGGGTGACGAGGGGATCTGGCCGACGCTCGACGCTCAGAGGAAAGGCGAGACGGACATATAATCAGATTGATACTGGAACTATTGGTGGTAGAACTCTTCGCTGGCTGCTGAGGATGGGGACGGAGCGCTTATGGGAATGCCCCGAATGATGTGATGTCGATTCCTAAATCAATCAATCAATCAATGTTGAATGATATTTACAAGGGATATGCTAAAATCTATATTTATAGTTATACCAAAAAGACTAGGAACAATTTAATGCGGGGATTTTCGTAAATTAATCTCATAAACCATGTTACTAAGATTCTAATCAGAATTATATTGAGAAGAAGAAGAAAACCAATAAAAATTGAAATTTGTAAATACCAGCATGGATTTGTGGAAGGAAAGGGTACACCCAATGCAATATATACATTACGGACACTAATAGAAAGATAAATAGAGACACATACATACATATATGTGTGCTTCATGGATTATACTAAGGCATTCGATAAAGTAACAAATAATGAAATGATTAAGATTTTGGAAGACATTAACATTGATGTGAATGATTACAGAATAATAAAGAATATTTAATGAACCAAGTAGCAACAATTAAAATAGGAAATACAGAGGGCAATTATGAGCAAATAAATCTAGGAGTACGACGGTGATGTGTCTTGTCACCGGATCTCTACTCACTATATAGCGAAGTAATAATGACAGAGATTAAAGAGAAGACATAAATGCTACTCGGGTGTTATAATATAAACAATATACGCTATGCAGATGAAACAGTATTGTTTGCATATAATGCAAACAAACTATAACAATTGTTTGATACTTTAGTAGAAGAGAGTGCAAAGAAAGGACTCTTCTTGAATATCAAGAAAACAGTAACAATAATGATATCAAAGAAAAAGGTGGCACCAAAATATGAAATATAAATAGAAAGGAAAATTCTTCACCAAGTGGACAGTTTTAAATACCTAGGGGCATTTATAACATTAGATGGAAGATGCACAACAGAGATTATGAGCAGAACAGGGCATGCATTTAAGAAAATAAAGGTTATCCTTTGCAATAAAACACTATCACTGAATGGAAAAAGAGAGTACTAAAGTGCTACATAGAACCTGTATTGCTTTATGGTGGTGAAGAGAGGAATATAGATGAACAAATTAGAAAGAACTTGGGAGCAACAGAGATAAGGTTCCTGACACGATTGTTTCGTATTCCGTGTACTGATTGATTGATTGATTGATTGATTGATTTAGGAACCGACATCACAGCATTCAGGACATTCCCATTCCGTGTAAAGACAGATTCACTAACAACGACGGTTTGAAAGAGGCTAATGAAACTAGAACATTATATACAACAATAAGAAAGCGACATCAGCTACTTTTGCTCATGTGATCAAGAGAGGGGTATTAAAGAACATTGTGGCAATTGGAAAAAATCGAGGGGAACAATTTACGGTGGCATAGAGGAATATCCTCAGCAGAGTGTATCCAGAAAACAAAAGATCGAGACACGTGGCAAGAGGCAAGACAAGAACGCCTATGCCAGCCGATACGGCAGTTGACAGTGATAAGTAAAGTTACCTACCATTTGAACTGAATCTGCGATCACAGCTTTCTGGGCAATAGTCATTATGTGACTATAATGTTCGTATTTCTGTTTTGTATGTATGTATGTATGTATGTATGTATGTATGTATGTATGTATGTATGTATGTATGTATGTATGTATGTATGTATGTATGTATGTATGTATGTATGTATGTATGTATGTATGTATGTATGTATGTATGTATGTATGTATGTATGTATGTATGTATGTATGTATGTATGTATGTATGTATGTATGTATGTATGTATGTATGTATGTATGTATGTATGTATGTATGTATGTATGTATGTATGTATGTATGTATGTATGTATGTATGTATGTATGTATGTATGTATGTATGTATGTATGTATGTATGTATGTATGTATGTATGTATGTATGTATGTATGTATGTATGTATGTATGTATGTATGTATGTATGTATGTATGTATGTATGTATGTATGTATGTATGTATGTATGTATGTATGTATGTATGTATGTATGTATGTATGTATGTATGTATGTATGTATGTATGTATGTATGTATGTATGTATGTATGTATGTATGTATGTATGTATGTATGTATGTATGTATGTATGTATGTATGTATGTATGTATGTATGTATGTATGTATGTATGTATGTATGTATGTATGTATGTATGTATGTATGTATGTATGTATGTATGTATGTATGTATGTATGTATGTATGTATGTATGTATGTATGTATGTATGTATGTATGTATGTATGTATGTATGCATGCATGCATGCATGCATGTATGTATGTATGTATGTATGTATGTATGTATGCATGCATGCATGTATGTATGTATGTATGTGTGTGTGTGTGTATGTGTATGTATGTATGTATGTATGTATGTATGTATGTATGTATGTATGTATGTATGTATGTGTATGTGTATGTATGTATGTATGCATGTATGTATGTATGTATGTATGTATGTATGTATGCATGCATGCATGTATGTATGTATGTATGTATGTATGTATGTATGTATGTATGTATGTATGTATGTATGTATGTATGTATGTATGTCAAAATCTTATGTCTTTTGTATCTTATGTTTTTGCCAAAACAAAAGTCCTTGTCTATCAAGCCTGTGTCCTTAGTACTCTTCTCTATGGCAGTGAAACCTGGACAACTTACTCACACCAAGAGAACAATTTAAACAGCTTTCATATGCGGTGTTTGCGAAGAATTCTTGGTATTAAGTGGCAAGACAAAATCACAAATACTGAAGTATTGGAAAGATCAGTTTGTGTGACAGTTTATTCCATGCTCAGTCTTCGTAGACTTAGATGGATAGGACATCTTAGGAGGATGGATGATGGTAGAATACCAAAGGATATCTTTTTTGGTGAATTACAGATGGGTAAGAGATCTCAGGGTCGGCCTCTACTAATATACAAAGATGTGTGTAAGCGGGACATGATTGATACAGGCATTGATAATGCACATTGGGAGCAAGTCGCCGCTGAACGTGTTGCATGGAGGGCAAATATCAGAAATGGAATAAAGTCAAAGGAAAAAATTATTACAGAAAAGTCGCACACCAAGCGTTTGAGACGTAAGATGGTGCATGCTGGTGGAAATGACCACGTGTTCAGATGCACCCACTGTGAACGGACATTTACAGCGCAAATTGGCCTTATCAGTCACACTCGCTACCGCCATAGTTAAAAGTTATTATGCCTTTTTAAAGCACAAACTATCGTCTGTCAAGACGGCAAGGTGCCAATGGGGGAGATGTATGTATGTATGTATGTATGTATGTATGTATGTATGTATGTATGTATGTATGTATGTATGTATGTATGTATGTATGTATGTATGTATGTATGTATGTATGTATGTATGTATGTATGTATGTATGTATGTTAGTGTGTATGTATGTATGTATGTATGTATGTATGTATGTATGTATGTATGTACGTATGTTAGTGTGTATGTATGTATGTATGTATGTATGTATGTATGTATGTATGTATGTATGTATGTATGTATGTATGTATGTATGTATGTATGTATGTATGTATGTATGTATGTATGTATGTATGTATGTATGTATGTATGTATGTATGTATGTATGTATGTATGTATGTATGTATGTATGCATGCATGTATGTATGTATGTATGTATGTATGTATGTATGTATGAATGTATTTATGTATGTATGTATGTATGTATGTATGTATGTATGCATGCATGCATGTATGTATGTATGTATGTATGTATGTATGTATGTATGTATGTATGTATGTATGTATGTATGTATGTATGTATGTATGTATGTATGTGTGTGTGTATGTATGTATGTATGTGTGTGTATGTATGTATGTATGTATGTATGTATGTATGTATGTATACATGTATGTATGCATTTATGTATGCATGTATATATGCGTGTATGTATGTGTGTATGCGATTATGTATGTGTGTGAATTAGAGTGTATGCGCCGAGAGATCTGTCTGTCCTTTCCATCCTGTTAACCACGTGCACAATAAAGTCGTACACACACACACACACATACATACACACACACAAACACACACACACACACACACTGAAACATGCATGACACACTCAAACTGTTATGGAGAAATCAATTGTGGTTTACTTTATTCTGTTTAATTTCAGTGGTTCCTTATTATATTCGTAAGCAACGTTTGTCAATATTTATATTGTGACACTGATTGTGTTATCCATTGTATTTCAGAGTTTAACCCGCTTCACTGTTAAGATAGTCCAGATTCTTCTTCTTCTTCTTCTTCTTCTTCTTCTTCTTCTTCTTCTTCTTCTTCTTCTTCTTCTTCTTCTTCTTCTTCTTCTTCTTCTTCTTCTTCTTCTTCTTCTTCTTCTTCTTCTTCTTCTTCTTCTTCTTCTTCTTCTTCTTCTTCTTCTTCTTCTTCTTCTTCTTCTTCTTCTTCTTCTTCTTCTTCTTCTTCTTCTTCTTCTTCTTCTTCTTCTTCTTCTGCTTCTTCTTCTTCTTTTTCTGCATTCTTCAGGAGTTTTTTTTTTTTCCTTATATTTTCGGACGTGATTGCGTTGTGCCTTTTTACAGCAGAGCTGCGTTCTTGCGCCGTTAGGCCGACACATCCGACTTCTGCTGGCATTTGTTGACCGGGTTAACCTTCCCGGGGGTCCGGATTGAAAACCGATACAGAATATATCATTACAACAATTATTATACTACATAATGAAATAAGACTTTGCATTAAAAAGTGACAATGATATATATCGATATCAGCCAATCAAGAGAGTTATGACAGAGGGGTGTTTAGTTTCCCCAATAATGTCCCCATTGAAGTTTGTATGGAAAAGATGAGGATTACTGAAGCTCTATTATGGAACACAAAACGGAAAACATAAGGCGTGCAGATGATGCAATTGTTTCATATACTTTAAGGACGTAGCAGTCAACCCCAGCATTTGTTTGCTGTTCGTGGTTCGTGGGCAAGTTTACGTTCAGTAATTTTCCATTGCTTTCAGGACGTTTGGCACCCATACCATTTCATGAAAACCAACACAGCTGTGTATCGAAATCGGGTATGCGAGATAATGACCTGCGTCATAAACTCTTTCGCTACGGAGACGGTAGATGATGCAGTTGTGCCTGCAAATAACCAACACGATCTGCAGCATTTACTAAATGTAGTTTATTACACGGGAATCAACTAGGGTTAGAATTATATTTTGAGCAAATGCAATTGACGAACATTGCCAAGTAGACTGAAACAACAGCATGTCATATCAACGAAATATGGAACATTCTTTAACATGAGTATCGTCACAAATCTATGAGCGTAGCTTCATCATGTAATGATAGAAACCTAGTAGAGATTATAAAAAATATCATCTTGACAAAGTTACTCTTGTAAAAGACAGAAAACATGCTGACCACGGTGATGAGTATAACACAAAAGTGCTCAAGTTGTACATATATCCGATATTACTGTCTAGCCGGCACACTACGTTAATGTTTACGACGTTACTCTGGCAATGGTATGGAGATATCGAACAATGGTTTCCTGTCTGCTCTTATTGATTGCATTAGAGGAAACACAACTGGTCCCTAATTGTGGACAATGATGGTTCTAATACTTCCTGCTGCCGGATCTTCAATACATACTGACCGCTGACAATCAGCAATGGAAGAAAAATTGGGTGAGGCGTACTGCAACCAACATATATAGACAGCACAACCCGACTGTGCACACATTATAACAGGCGATTCTTTAAAGAAAGGTCTATACAGCGACATAGTTCCCATAATCCCATTGAATGGGGCTGGTGTTGACCGGCTAACAGAAAATATCAGCTGGTTGGCTTTAAATCATAACGTTAGAAAGGCAAGCGTACACATGTGTATTAACGACACAATCGACAATCAACAAATCACAGTATCTCAAATGCTGGCACTCTTAAACTGGTTACGTCACACTTTTCCTAACTTGTCTACATTCTTCTCCTCCATCATATCATCGATTTATGGACCTCAGAGTCGTATAGCTGACATAAATAACACCATATTGCAGAACTTCTGTTCTTACAACAACTTACATTTCATCAACAACACACCGTTCTTCACTTCACAGGCAGGTGTAAAAAAAGCGTCTTAATAAGATCAAATACATATGTCTACATTGGGCACCAGCTTGCTCGCCAAACATATGAAATACCCAGAACGGACACAGCATACATCCAATACAGGACCACGTAGGAAATTTTTAGCTTCTCCACCTAAAACTCAAAAAAGACATACCCCCGTCACATCCAGCACCAATAGACCAGAAGTGCGCAGACCACTGCACCTGAAATCCAAGACAGGTGGAACACTTCCACCACATCAAGTTCGCACAATACGTCCTCTTTCACACAAGAGGGAGATTACGATGAAGATATGTTCCCTCTTCTCCCAGCAAGGAACCATCTATCAGCAACAACGATGTGTCACTACAGCCTCCTGTTAGCCACGAATCATAGCCTGTAGTTGCAGTAGTTACATACAAGTGAGGCATCAACTGTATCCATTTCATTATAACAAAGGACTGTTACACCTCACACGTTTTAGCCCAGCATCAAGCACGTATGATGTCGCTGTACCAACGACCAACACAACCTGATATTTACTAGCAATTCAGCACAAAGCTAAACCGGATCTCGGTACAAGAAAGAGCCTCTTCTAGAACGTTTGTCTGCATATTCGGTTATTTTTGACAAGACAATCCAGCTGCCGTGGAGGCGGAAGTAAAGGCGCTGTTCTTAGAGAATTCGTTAGCAGATGATGATGTAATTTACACGGATGGGTCGGTCGTCCGAGGAGTGAGAAGTTCAAGGACCTTTACGGCTCAGGCCGGACGGGAATGTGTGAAGGAAGAGACTATCGCTTTTGCTTTGTTTGTGCATCAAGAATGATGATGACCATTCATTTGATCAAGTAGGGTTGAAAGTATGGAGCAGTGAGTTCTAAGATGGCTGATAAGGCTTACTGTGGATGAAGAATGACTTGCGCGATGAACTGGATTAAAGTGAGGAAGAGTTGCGCAATTCGTCGACCTCACTCTCTCGCCTGAGTCCATCTGAGTCCATTGGCAAGACAAGTCGAGACGATTGGAGACGAATACAGGTACAGTGGATGACCAGGGCGCTCTACGTGCCTTGCCGTGCTCATTACGTTCCATAACGCTTTGCAGGTAAACGCCGTCTTGCCCGTTGAATCAGGAATGATTTCTTCCGCGCAGTCTGCAGAATCCTGTCTTCACATGATGGGTAGGCATACCCTAGTTTACCTCTTGGTTTGACACCAAATCGGATACCCATGCCTGGTTTAGCCAGCCTCTCATAGCTGTTGCCAGGGGTGGCCGCTGTCATATGTTGACTGCTACTAGGAGCCACAGGCACGAGCTGGGTGTCAGGCTTGGACCAGTAAGGGATGGGTCCAGAAGAGGACATGAGAGTCATCCTTACCAAAGGTACTACCAATGCCTAACAGCACTTATCCCCCAGAATTTCATGGCAGTAAGTAAACCAATAACATGGCTCGAGACACAGACATTCAATCGAGTATGTGTCCTTAGTGACTCAATGAATATGTGGGGTGGGTCCGCAGAGAGTGGCTGCTGTCTCTGGAGCCGTCTCGGCTGACAAAGATTAGTGTCATCTTCATGCCAGAGCATGCGGGTGTACAAGGGAATGAGAAGGCTGACAGGCGTGCATGTATGGCTACTGTGAAAGGCGGCGGACGAGCCAAGGACTAGGCAGACATTCTGAATGCTC
>OY992884.1:24342463-24544963 GCA_963921405.1 Cepaea hortensis | reverse complement strand
ACAAGAGAAAGACACTAATTAAATGTGCAGAAATATGCGTTAATTAAAAGGCATTAGGAAATATACAGCAATTAGCTTTGTGACAAAAACTGGGTAACATATTAATGAACAAAGAAGACATACTTGAAACATGGACTTACGTGTATGTCAAATAGTTGTATGATGACGACTGTAGATCAAAAACACACATTTACGGTCCATTTAAAGGACTACCAATAATGAATGCGCGTGTGAAAGATGTTATACCACATGAATATCTATAAATTCCCTGGGCCAGAGAGCAACACAGCCTGTGAAAATTTAGCTACTGGAGAACTGAGTATGGAAGTGATATAGTATTGTTCAATTACACATATCTTCATCATGTGCCATGCCAGTATATACATACATACATACATACATACGTACGTACGTACATACATACACACACACACATATACATACATACATACATACATACATACATACATACATACATACATACATACATACATACATACATACATACATACATACATACATTAATACATACATACATACACACACATACATACATACATACATACATACATACATACATACATACATACATACATACATACATACATACATACATACCTATGTGCGTGCATGCGTGCGTGCGTGCGTGCGTGGATCTGTCTGCCTGTCTGTCTGTCTGTCTGTACGTACGTACGTACAGACATACAGACAGAGAGACATATATACATACATACATACATGCATACAGACATACATACATACATAGAATGGAGCGTTTCTTTTGTTTTTCTACAGGTCTTCCCCGCAGTAAGTTAAGTTTTTGCACGGTAACCCAATACTCATTATCAACAGTAACATCTTCCGTTTAATGTCTTCAAACACAGACAATTAACTCAACACATCATGTCACTGACATATGCCCGGTATCACAATATGCTTTCTCTCTCTACATTTGTCTTAACACCAGTGTGTTACACATGCTTATATATATATATATATATATATATATATATATATATATATATATATATATATATATATATATATATATATATAGTGCTGGAGGTCCCGGTAATAAAATTTCCCCTGGTCTCTGGGTAGTGAGATTGGGCGCCCGTGTGTATTGTTGCGCATGTAAAAATACATTGGCAGTTGGAAATCGAAAAAGGGTAGCCTAACGACGTGCCAGGGCAAAATTTCGAGTTCAAAATCTACACAGAGTATTTCAGAATCCTCTCCGATGCTACGGAGTTCGTGCATTGAGCTGAGTATCTCCAGAATCAGGTTTGAGTTAGGAGGAAAACGGAGCACTTATGGGTTAAACCCGTGTGCCGTGATGTTGATCTGACGATTGAACTAAACTAAACTAAACTAACTAACTATATATATATATATATATATATATATATATATATATATATATATATATATATATATATATATATATATATATATATAGGCTTTACCTTATTGTTCCCACTTACATTGATGCCACCATTATCTTCACAAGTTGTCCCTATGCATTTGCATCGTAACAACGGCATTGCAATTTGCATACACGATGAATATAACATAATTTATACTGAGATATTACGCATAAATAGTGCATGGAAATCATATTGGTTAAATAGACAGAGCAAGAATATTGAAGAACAAGAGAAAGACACAAATTAAATGTGCAGAAATATGCGTTAATTAAAAGGCATTAGGAAATATACAAAAAAATATACAAAAACTGGGTAACATATTAATGAACAAAGAAGACATACTTGAAACATGGACTGTACGTGTATGTCAAATAGTTGTATGATGACGACTGTAGATCAAAAACACACATTTACGGTCCATTTAAAGGACTAACAATAATGAATGCGCGTGTGAAAGATGTTATACCACATGAATATCTATAAATTCCCTGGGCCAGAGAGCAACACAGCCTGTGACAATTTAGCTAATGGAGAACTGGGTATGGAAGTGATATAATATTGTTGAATTACACCTATTTTCATCATGTGCCATGACAGTATATACATACATACTTACATACATACATACATACATACATACATACATACATACATACATACACACACATACACACACACACACACACACACACATACATACATACATTCATACATACATACACACATACATACATACATACATACATACATTACAGACAGACAGACAGACAGACAGACAGACAGACATACATACATACATACATACATACATACATACATACATACATACATACATACATACATACATACATACATACATACATACAAGCTGCAGACACAGATCACCCGTTGCATGAGGCGCTGGACGTAGTTAAGGGTCAGAGACTGATAAGAGGGAAATCATGGATGGCTCAGGCGGAGGATACGATCAGACAGGTGTGCCCCTTGGAGAACATCAGGCGATGAGAGGAGCGGGTCAGAGTGCCAGCCGAGCAGTCAGACTTGTGCAGGGTTATAATCACATTGAGCCGGGAGTGCAGGTTGTGGCCAGCAGGGGCCACGGAAGTGGAAATTCAGCAAATAATTCAGGAGAATTCTCGCCCGGGTGATGTGATTATCTACACGGATGGGTCGGTGTTGAGAGGTTGGAGAAGTGCCTGGGGGTTCTTGGCAAAGACTAATGGTTGGCGTTTGGTGCAGGAGAGCCTGGCGTATGATGATACTACATCTAGCTTAAGAATGGAGGTGGAGGCGGTCAATGCAGCTTTCCGCTGCATAGAGAACACGATACATACACACATTGTGATTGTTACTGACTCAGAAAGCATGCTGAGGAGGGTGAGAACGTGCAGGCTTCGTGCAGAGTGGCTTGCTTCGCTTCAGAGGTCACGTGTGGCAAGCATCACCTGGATCTTTTCTCCTGGGCATGCCGGTGTGCTGGGGAATGAACAGACGGACAGATTGGCTGGCTCGGGAAAACTTGGTGGAGTATTGATGTATGACAAAACAAATGTGGTTGCGGCCTTGTGGGAGCACGTGTACACCTCGGAGGAGCAAATGGATCACCATAGTCTGGTAAGAATGAGACAGCGAGGTGTGACGAAAAGATCTGGCCGATGCTCGACGCTCAGAGGAAAGGCGAGACGGACATATAATCAGATTGCTACTGGAACTATTAGTGTTGGAACTCTTCGCTGGCTGCTGAGGATAGGGACGGGGCGCTTATGGGAATGTCACGAATGCTGTGATGTCGGTTCCTAAATCAATCAATCAATCAATCAATCAATCAATCAATCAATACATACATACATACATACATACATACATACATACATACATACATACATACATACATACATACATACGTACATACGTACATCCGTACATACGTACATACATACATACGTACATACATACATACATACATACATACATACATACATACATACATACATACATACATACATACATACATACATACATACATACATATATACATACATACATATAATGTAGCGGCTTTTTTTTCTGCAGTGCGTCCCCGCCGTAAGTTAAGTTATTATACGGATACAAAATACTTATTATCAACAGTTACGTCTTACCTGTTATCTCTTTGATTACTGAAAATGAACTCAACCGATCATGTCATTGATATATCTCCGTTATATATATATATATATATATATATATATATATATATATATATATATATATATATATATATATATATATATATATATATATATATAGCTTTATTGCCTACACAAAGACATTCGATGATGTGACATGATAAGGATGCTTGTTGATATACAAATTGATGAAGAAGACCTTAGACTTGTAAAAAAAACAAATATCGGTCTTAATCTTAGTCTGTTCCCTTCGATCTTGCCAGTTGTCACCAAGTTCTGAATCCATTTCTTCTTATAACATGTCAAAAAAATTTTGACTGTCTACGTCTAATTTCTCTAATCAATTTATGATGTTCATTTGTCTCCTGTAGTACTTGGTCATTGGTTTTTCTGTCTGTCCATGGTATTCTTTGCATTTTCCTCAGAAACCACATTTCTGCAGCCATCAGATGTTTTTCAGCTTGACTGCACATTGTCCAAGTTTCACATCCATACAAAAGAACAGGCTCTATGTATCCCTTCAACACTCTTTTTCGTTTCAATTGACAACTTTGTATTGGTCAGAATGTTTTTCATCTTACTAAAGGCTACTTTTGCCATTGCGATTCTTGTTCCAATCTCTTCAAGGCATCTCCCATCAGATGTTATGACTTCCGAAATAAATGTACCGATTCACTTGTTGAAGAATATTCCCATTTACTTGTATATTACATTGCGGTACTTCGTTCTTCCTAGTGACGACCATAACCTGTGTCTTCTTACAATTTAATTCCAACCCCAGCTTCTCACTTTGTACAACAACCGCGTCTACTAATTGTTGTAGATGTCGTGCAATATCTGCAATCAATACTGTATCATCTGCATATCTAATGATATTGATGTTTCGACCTCCAATGCTGATTCCATTTATATCTTCTACATTTATGAAAATATTTTCATTGTATAGGGAAAAAGATCTGAAGACATTACACATCCCTGCCTAACACCTCTTCTAATAGGTTGATATTGTCCCACTTCATTAACAATCCTTATGGCAGCTTGTTATTTCCAATATATGTCTTTTATAAGCCCAATGTCTTTCTCATCAATTTGTAGATCTGCAAGCATATCTACCATGTTGACATGTCTAAATCTGTCAAAAGCCTTTGTGTAGTCAATAAAGCAAAGGTGTACATCCGTGTTTACTTCTATAGCACGTTCAATAACTGTTCGCAGGATATACACAGCATTTACTGTACCATTTCCTTCAACACACCCACATTGTTCGTCCCCTATTCCAGGTTGTATTTTCTTCCTCACTCTTTGCATGATAATCCGTAGCAAAATCTTTGTGATGTGACTCATTATACTGATAGTTCTATGTTGATCTCATACCAAGGTTCCTGATTTCTTTGGCATTGCAATAAATACAGAGTTACATAATTCAGAAGATATATTTCCAGTATCATATAATGTGTTCAGCAGTATGGTGACTTGCTCCATTCCAAATTCTTCTAAAGCTTTAATCCTTTCTGTTGTGGTGTTATCTGCACCGGGGACCTTGCCAGCTTTCATATGCTTAAGAACATTTCGAACCTCCATATTCAAAATTGGCGGTCCTTCATTATTAAATCTAATATCATACTGTTCCTCTCTGTTATCATTATTACGGTTTTTCACAAAATCTGTCCATACATGTAGAGTCTGATCTTTTTTCTATTATGATTTTGCCATCTTTGGTTTTTAGACAGCCTGTTGTTGTAAATGTTCTTTTATTAGTAAGTTCCTGAATTCTTTTGTGCACTAATTTGGTATTTTGACTGTTGTGTTGTTTTTCAATGTCTAAGCACTTTTCCCCAAGCCATCACTTCTTTTGCCTCCTTACATAATATTCTGACCTGTCTGTGAATTTCTTCATATATGGCAGAATTATTTTTGTTGAGTCCTCTTGTTTCCATTAGGTGTAAAATTTCTTCTGTCATCCATTTCTTACGACCCACCTTCTTTAATTTTCGAATAGTTGTTTCTGCAGACGAACTGATTGAATTCTTCAACATTTCCCATTGATCATCCACATCCAGGAATAATATCTCTAGATCAGACAATATATCATATCTGTTCTCTACTTCTATGTTGAATTTGTTTTGTATTTCCTTGTCATTACTCAATGTACACAAATCAAATTTTGTGTTTCCTGTTACATACTTGACTTTCTTCAACTTGTTCCTCGGTGATCCTGTAAGTAGTCTGTGGTCACTATAACAATCAGCACTGGGAACTGATTTTGCTATTGTTAGTGTGATTATAAATCGCTGCTAATCAGAATGTAGTCAATCTGGCTTCTGATCCTATAATCAGGACTCCTCCATGTCCATAATCTTCTAGGGTGTTGCTTGAACCAGGTGTTTCCTACAATCATGTCCTGTTATTTTTCCCACTCTACGAGTCTGTATCCTCTTTCATTTCTCTCTCCTAAACCATAGTTTCCTACTGTGTATCTATCACCTTCATTTCCTACTTTTGCATTGAAGTCCCCTATAATGATGTTTATGTCTGAATTTTTACATTTCTTTAAGGCAGACTCTATGTCATACAATTCCTCTACATTATCTTCACTGGATTCCCCTGTTGGGGCATATACTTGAATAACATTTATGTTAAAAGGTCTGCCACTCAATTTAACTAGTAGAACTCTGTCAACACGGTCCAATATCCTTGAAGAGATTTTGATGTTTTCAGGTCCAAAATAATTGCTACTCCCCTTTGTCGATCTTCACCTCCAGAATAAATAATCTTAAAATCTTCATCTATCTTGATGTCTACTCCTGTCCATCTCGTTTCGCTCATCCCTAAAATATTAATTTTTTTCTCTTTCTATTCTTTGTTTTATGTGCTCTACTATTTCGACGTTGTTTAACGTCCTAACGTTCCATGTTGCTAATTTTAATGTCTCTGTCCTTGCCTTACGATGATCTGTCTTAAGGCGAATCATAATATAATAGGCATTTTTAAAGAGGTAGATTGCCGGTGCTTTCCTCTATGGCAGTAACCGTACTGGTCGTTTGACCGCAGCCATTGCCTCACGAAAGAGATCCTCTGCCTGCCAACGCGAAACTTGAGACCATAACCAACAAATATCTGTCGGCTGCCCTCAAAATGTCATCTACCACCTGCCTTCCCTGGTTTCTTTTGAATACTTCCAATAAACTAATGCGAAATGACGTCACATAATCCACAGGAAAACACTAAACAGCATCTCCCTGAAGAATTAACGCATCACTTCGTCGCCATTTGTACCGGAAGTATTGTACCGGAAGTGTATATATATATATATATATATATATATATATATATATATATATATATATATATATATATATATATATATATATATATATATATATATTACCGTGTAATAGTAGACGGTACTACCTGCTTTCTGTTAGCGCCAAACGTTGGGCGGCGCTTACCAAACCCGACACCCCACATTGTGCCAAACGGTTTCGGGCGGAAGAGCGCAATTGGGAGAGTCCAATCCTTACCCTAGTGCGAGGAAGTGCAACCTAAAGACAAAGTGTCATGGCAGGGCATACCAGGCCCTAAGCCTTGTTTGGCGGCTGGTCAAGGATCGAAGCTCCGACATGCGTACAATTAGAGCATTGCTTTTCTGATCCGGCAGCTTCTCCAGCTTGTCTTGTTCCAGATGTAGAGGTGTTACCTTTCCTCTGGAGTGAACTAGGCAGGCCGAGAGAGGGATCAAGCTGCATGGACAATACATGATCTCTATATTTTAGCTTAGGCTTTGTGCTATGGAGAGGCAATAACTCCATCCCTTACAAACTATCGTCTGTCAAGACGGCAAGGTGCCAATGAATGAATGAATATATATATATATATATATATATATATATATATATATATATATATATATATATATATATATATATATATATATATATATATATATATATATTCACACACACATACATTCATTCATTCAACAGCATGTCCTTTGCAGAACCTCGATCCCATAACAACCTTTCAGAGAACCTCTCGATAAAAAGCAAAATATCCCGCGTCCAATACACCCATCTGGAGATCTTCCTACGAATCCTGAATCCATCTTCTCTTTGGCCTTCCTGTTAATTTCTTCCCAGGCATATAACCCTCCATTATTGTTCTCTCCAAACATTTGTGACGTTTCAAGTGACCAAAATATTTAAATTTTCTTTGTTTTATCGTCCTTAATTGCCAACCTTCTTCAATATTCAGCTATTGAAGTATGGATACATTTGTTCTTTTCGTTATACAATATATTCTTAGAAATCGTCTACAACATGTATATTCAAAGGCATAGATGAGCTGTTCAGCTTTTTTTTAATAAGTGCCCATGACTCACAGTCGTATCTTACAATGGGACAAATGTATTCTCTTCAAAATCTGATTTGTTTATTTCTATCTGTCCTTCTCCACAATTTATTCAGTTGTTTTAGTATTCGCTTTTTAACTTCTTTCATTGTGTCACCATTGTTGGTAATCAATGATCCAAGATATTTAAATCATTTCTGCCATAAGTAGGGTGGATAGAACAACAGGTTGACAGTAATTCAGACAAATAGAACAACGGTGGGATGAATTGTCTTGGGTGGTCAGAGGAAGAAATACACCGGGAAGAGGTTAAACGTAATAACCAATGAAATCGCGTGGTTCATGCCACGTGATCAGAAAGGTCGAGAAGGAGAAGAAAACAAAGACAGGGAATCGGAGATCCGGAGACCATTGGGTATACATCGAAGACCTAGGCAGGGAGTCGAGAACTTAGTCTCCACTGTAGCAATAAAACGTCGAGAGATATCAACGACAAGAAAATGAATGTACGCTAGATATCTCAAGTGGGTACCCATGGCGGAGAAATATATTACCACGACCAGGCGGTCGAACCAGTTAGTTCTACATCAAGCAGTCCAGCTGTGTAGTGTGCGGGAGTTGACGGCCTGTAAATGTCAGCGCCTGCGGCCACGTCGAACAGGACAGGCGTAAGTAGGGATTAGACAGTAGTGTGTGTGCAATAGCATAGGAACAATTAGCCTGGACAGCAGGCCGTACTACGATGAGTGATTAAGATACCATATGTAACCTGAACGTTGAGTGTGTAGAAGATACAATATGTAAACTGAACAGTGATTGTGTAACAGAGAAGGTAATACATGATGCCATTCTATAACGTTGAGGCAACGAGTTGTGTTCATTGTGTGTCAGAGTACGTCATACAATAATTGTCAACGTAGCAGCATCCTAATATCCCTAGTACACGTCGGCAAGCGCTCGTTGGCAATTTCCATCACCTCCAATTTTTCATCACTAAGATATATTTCTTTCTCCATAGTAGTTTTATCTGTATGCACTATCTTTGGTTTTGCTATGTTAGGATATAAGTTGTGATTTTCTCTATTCAATTTCTTTGCTTTTACTATGTTAAAATATATGTTATGATTGTCTATATTCAGTATGGTTAAGGGTGTTACGTTCTATACAATTTATGTGCTGTGGATAGCAATAGTGTATCATCAGTATATCGAATTTCTAGTATGTCATGACCACCCATATTTATGGCATCATATAGCTCCCTGGTTATATCGTCTCTGGCATTTCTCATTATATGTTTTTTACGGCGTACTGGGGGGGGGGGGGCATAGGGGGACAGCACACAGCACTGACGGACTCCTTGCTTGATGTCAAAGCAATCTTATATCTCGCCATCAATTATAAAGGCTGTTCTTTGTCTAGATAGAGCATTTTTATGACTTGAATTGCATGTGATATAAAGCCCATATTCCTCATGATTTCAATAAGTTTCTGATGTTGTTTACAGTAAAATGCTTTTGAATAAGGCACAAAAATTGAGAATATGTTTAAATTAAATTATCTGCACTTCTCTATTATTAAACGCATATAGAGTAGGTGATCTCTTGTTCCTCTTTCATGTCTAAATCCAGCTTCAACCACGTTAATTTCTTCTTCCATTTTCTTACGAAATGTTCTCATTAAGATTTTTTGTAGAGTTTTACTTGCCTGACTGATCAGGGCAACAGTTTTATAGTTCATGCATAATTTCAGGTTGCCCTTTTGTGGTATTGCAATGAAGATACTTCTCTTTCAATCCGTTCGTCATATACCATGTTTCCATATCTTGTTACATAATGCGTGATATATTTGTATGCTTTCTTCTCCTCCCACTTTAATTAGTTCAGCTGGTATCTCATCCTATTCAGGTGATTTACCATTTTCCGGGTTATTTATTGCCCATGCAATTTCATGAGGGTTCAGGTTCTGTCTCTGTTGTCATTGATTCATCGATCTCAGTCATATCCTCACTGTCATTCATATAATACATTCCACTGCAGTATTCCTTGTATCTTTCTAGAATATGTTTATACTATGTTATGGTATTTCTCAACTTGTCACATATAATATTCAGTTGAGGTTGAACATTTCTTGTTAATAACTTCATTTCTTTGAACATGTTGTAATCTCTTCAAGACTATGATATTGATCAATTCTGGTGCAGCAATCTTGTATATATTGGTGTTTGACCTTTCTTGTGTCCTTTCTTATTTCTCTAGTTAACGATTTATACTTCATCTTGCTGATATCGGATTCGCCTTTCTATTTCAGTTCACTTCGTTGTTTTATTAATTGTAAAGTGTCTGATGTCATCCATGGCGTATGTTGCTTTTTATTGCTCGGAATGAAATCTTTGGCTGCAGTCATTACAATATCTCTAGCATATAATGCCAGTTCATAAGGTGTCAATTCATCCTGTATAGACATCAAGACCACAAAAAGATGTTTCACTATTACATTGAATGCATCTGGTAATATTGGGAGATCAAAACGAAGTGGCCTTGGTCGTCGGGTAAGCTATTTGAGTTTTACTTTCACATCTGCTTCTAATAACTGGTGGTATGTATCACAGTCTGCACATCGTAAGGCTTTTGCCGATATTATGCTTGATCTCCATCTTCTATGTATTGAAATATAATCTATCTGGTTTTTGGACGCGTTTCATTATTCTACAGGCCGTACCTGCAGTAAGTTAAAATAATACACGGTTACACAATAGTATGTATGTATGTATGTATGTATGTATGTATGTATGTATGTATGTATGTATGTATGTATGTATGTATGTATGTATGTATGTATGTATGTATGTATGTATGTATGTATGTATGTATGTATGTATGTATGTATGTATGTATGTATGTATGCATGCATGTATGTATGTATGTATGTATGTATGTATGTATGTATGTATGTATGTATGTATGTATGTATGTATGTATGTATGTATGTGATGGCTGGCTGGCTGGATGGATGGATGGATGGATGGATGGATTTATGGATGTATGGATGGATGGATGGATTGATTTATGGATGGATGGATGGATGGATGGATGGATGGATAGATGGATGGATGGATGGATGTATATTTGTGTGTATGCAAATTAACTCAACTGATCATGTCATTGATATATCCTTGGTAACACACTTAGCTTTATCTCTACATTCATCTGAACACATGTGTGTTACTCATGCGTATGATATGTATATTATGTATACGCAAAATGCATGCATAATTACATTGTAAAAGGCGACGGATTATGGATGTTACCAGGAAGAAAGAAATACCACAATGTAATTGCCATGGAGTTGGCGTGGATCTAAGACCACTCAGTGCAGGTGACCTAGAGTCTTTGCACATTTCAGTGACAGACGTGAAGATCGAGTGGATTGTGAACCACTCTGCCGGAAGTAACCTGAGCGAAGGTCAACCACGGACTACAGGTTCGTGTGAGATCATTCACGTCTAGACCGCGTTCGAGTTCGGACGGAGAATGGCACATGGCAGGGGTCCATCTGATCGCCACGTTTGTACACATGGAACGTTTTTGAATCTGTGGACGAATGTCGACGTCAGTGATTGTTCGAGAGACAGATATACAAGATAGAGATCGAGTGCAAGTATCGTTATTTTAGTGACATTGATGTGACATGTGTTTTAAAAGAAAGACAGAATACACCGTGTGAAAACAAATTCAGTTGTCGTGTTATGAAGAAGTTATTGTTAGAGTAGTGTTGACTATTATGTGATATATACGTGGTGATTTAGAGAAGGTAGAAAGAGTATTACTACCCATCAACTCCACGGCAAATAAGACCAATAATAAAACATGGATATTACATATGTTCTATCTACCTGGAGACAGTAGAGTGACTTATGTCAACAGTTACAGGTGCCCTAATTCGTTAGCAACTGAATAACATCATCTCATCCATCGGCAACACAGAATAGCTCAGTGGCAGTAGAATCGCCAGTCGTAATCCATCCAGCAATAACTTATTGCCGACTCATTTGTGATTCATTTCTCTCTATGGCAATACAGTGCGCTCATGTTAGCACCTCGTACATGTCAACAGCGCTCATGACATCCGAACACATATCCCGCTCATGTCAGTAATATACAAGTAAATGGGAATATTCTTCAACAAGTGAATCGGTACAATTATCTCGGAACAGTCATAACATCTCAAGGGAGATGCCTTGAAGAGATTAGAACAAGAATCGCCATGGCTAATGTAACCTTTAGCAAGATGAACAAACATACTAACCAATAAAAAGATGTCAGTTGAAACGAGAAAAATAGTGTTGAGGTGCTACATAGAGCCTGTACTTATGTGTGGGTGTGAAATTGGACAATGAGCAGCCAAGCTGAAAAACATTTGATGGCTGTGGAAATGTGGTTTCTGAGGAGAATGCAAAGAATACCATGGACAGACAGAAAAACCAATGACCAAGTACTATAGGTAACAAATAACATCGTAGATTGATTAGATAAATTAGACGTAGACAGTCAACATATTTTGGACATGTTATGAGAAGAAATGAATTGGAGAACTTGGTGATAATTGGCAAGATCAAAGGGAACATATCAAATGGAAGACCGAGAAATAAATACCAGGATGGCTTCGCCACATGGAGTGGTCGAGACAGGAACACTGATCTGATTCACGACTCTGGTGATCAAGTGACATGGCGAGTATTGACCGCCCACGCTTTCCGGCATGACACATGATATATATATATATATATATATATATATATATATATATATATATATATATATATATATATATATATATATATATATATATATATATATATATATATATGTATATATATATATATATACACACAGACCAATTATCCAACGGAATAATTGGACAACTCTACAGCTGAGCAAAGCAGCGCACTTACTTGAACTGACACTAGGAAATGGCTGTCAAAGGCAGAGGTAAAAGACCACCATGTGGATATGGGAGTAAAGGGGAAACCACCACATTATCTTCCCCAGATTTCATGGCAACACAAATTTAAGAGATAGTGAACGAAGTTAATGGCTGTATTAGAACATCCTCGTCCTGTAGGCACAGTCATGAGCCACAGGTGACACCAGACCGTCATCCAGCTACTGATGGCAAAACCATAACTAAACTAAATAAATTTAGAGTAGGGACATGAAATGTTAGGACATTAAATGAGCTGGGATAGTTAAACAATGTTCTAAGAGAAATGGAAAGCATGAAAATGAATATACTAGGCATAAGTGAGATGAGATGGAAGGGATCTGGCAAAATTATAACTGACAAACACGCAATAATTTATTCTAGAGGGAATACACTTGAAAAAGGTTTGGGAATAATATTTGATGAAAAATCCGCCAAATCAATTAATGGATACGTATGTATTTGAGATAGAGTTATAATTGTCACAATCAAAGGCAAATCAATAGATATAAATATCATACATATATATGCACCTACAACAAGCAGTAGTGATGAATACATACAACACTTTTACAGTGAAGTAGAAAGGGCGATAGCTCAAATTGGATCACAAGAAATAAAAAATGATACTGAAAGATTGTAACGCAAAAGTAAGAAAGGGGAAAATAGAGGATCTAGTGAGGAATTATGGTTTAGGTACAAGAAATGAAAGAGGTGAGAAACTAATAAAATGGGCAAGTATTAAAGATATAATAATTGGAAACATTTGGATTAAACACCATAAAAGACGACTGTACACATGGAAAAGCCTTGGCGGCAAAATATGCAACCAAATTGGCTACTTACTCATTAATAAAAGCATTAGAAATGCGTTAATTAATGTAAAGACAATGCCTGGTGATGACTGTAATAATTATCATGTACCTCTATGTGGACAAATAAAAGTAAGTTTAAAGAGAGAGATATATATTCTTCATAGATTATACTAAAGCATTTGATAAAGTAAAACATGATGATTTGATTAAAATCTTGGAAGATATCAACGTTGATGGGAAAAATTAAAGAATGATAAAGAATATGAACTGGAACCAAGTAGCAGCAATTAAAATGGGAAATAAGGAGGGTAGTTACGATCAGATAAAGCTAGGAGTACGACAGGGGTGTGTCTTGGTACTGGAACACTTCTCTCTCTATAGCGCAGTAACAATGAGAGAGGTCTAAGAGACACCAGGTATACTAATTGGAGGTTATAATATAAACAATATACGTTATGCAGATGACACAGTATTGGCGATGGATAATGCAGCCTACCTGCAACAATTGTTGGACATTTTAGTAACAGGCAGTACAAAGAAATGACTCTCCTTAAATATCAAGAAAAGAGTAACAATGGTGATATAAAAGAAAACGGTGACACCATAATGTGAAATAGAGAGAGAAGGGAAAATTCTTCACCAAGTGGATAATTTTAAATACCTAAGGGCATATATAACATCAGATGGAAGATGTACAACAGAGATTAAGAGCAAAATAGGGCAGACAAAAGCCTCATTTCAGAGAATGAGAGTATCATATTCAATAAGTCACTTTCAATGAATGTAAGAAAGAGAGTGCTGAAATGTTATATACAACCAGTTTTACTGTATGACAGTGGATCTTGGAATGTCAATGAACAAATTAGGAAAAACTTAGAAGCAACATAGATATGGCTTTGGAGACGATTGCCTGAAAGAGGCTAACTAAACTAGAACAACATATACAACAATAAGAAAGAGACAAACAGCTTACTTTGGCCATGTGATGAGAAGAGAGACATTGGAAAACATCGTGACAACTGGAAAGATCGAGGGGAAGATAGGCAGAGGCAGACCAAGAGAAATAATGCTGGATGGATTGAGTCGGTGACATTGAGGAATGTCATCAGCAGAGTTGATTCAGAACACCAAAGAACGAGATCTGTGGAGAACCATGAACGCCTACGCCAGCAGCTGGCAGGGCACTTGATGATGAAGATGATGATGATGATGATATATATATATATATATATATATATATATATATATATATATATATATATATATATATATACACGCACACATAGTGTCATTATCTTATTGTTCTCTTGTTCCCCCTGCATTGTGGTTGCCTATGACTTACTTATGAGTCTTTGGCAGGTTAGTAACGACAACGAGAAATGATTGGGCAACACCGACGTCCTAAGCTCCACATCTTCTATATACACTGTTGACAACAAGTCCTGATGCACCGCCAACTTCACGCCAATGTCACTCACCGGATGGCAAGACAATTGTTGTCGCGTTGTACACAGCCACTAGCACGCCAACTAAACAAGGTCAAATGTATCAGGAAAGCATTACCGTCCAGAGTGCAAACATGCCACTCTTCCCGTCGTTACACACTGTAGTTATGCTAAAGTCGTCTACCTACAAATGGCGGGACACTCGAACTCCTGAAATAGATTTTGCCGTACTACCGGATCTGCAATCGATCGGTGGTTCAATGACCTCATTATATGTCTGTTAGCTAGTCAGGAAAACTTTCCGACACATTGATTAGAAACATAGCTTGCTATTCTCTTCCACACTGTAGTTTAATACTCTGTACATGGTGTTCAGTTCACAAATATCTTTACATTATCTTCACAAGATTCCCCCATGTATTTGCATTGTAGCAAAGTCAGTGCAATTTACCTACACAATAAATCTGCAAGAATGTGTACTTAAATATTACATATAAATAGGACAGCGAAAAAATAATAGTTAAATAATCAGCGAACGACTATTGAAGAACAACAGAAAGATAGTAAATCTATATGCAGAAATATGCGATAATTAACGGGCATTAGAAAATATATAGCAAGTAGCTGTGTGACAGAAACGAGGTTAACATAGAATTGGACAAAGAAGACATACTTGAAAGATGGACTGTGTATATATATTTGTGTGTGTGTTGTTGTTGTTGTTGTTGTTGTTGTTGTTGTTGTTGTTGTTGTTGTTGTTTGTCCACCATGAATGATGATAACCATTTCATCCAGTGAGGTAGAGAGTATGGGGCCGTGAGTTCTAAGATGGCTGATAAGGCCTATTGTGGCTCGAAATGTTCTTTGACAATGTGGGCAAAGAATGCTTGACGTTACAGGGCTAGGATCTCCTGCAGTGGTTTTATTGACCATGCTTTTCATCACAGCTCTTGCAGTCCTGGCTGCTTCACAAGTGACTGCACCCTTGCATAATGATGTACGCCAAGAATTTTGGTCCTTGGCAGCAGTCATCAAGGTGTCAAGATGAATTCCAAAAGTTTTCAGTGAGATTTTCAGAGTTTCTTTAAAGCGTTTCCTCTGGCCGCATCGGGAGCGTTTATCACAACACAGCTCACCGTAAAAAATTCGTTTAGGGAGCGTGTGATCTGGTATGCGAGTTTAATGACCAGCCCAGAGAATATGATCCTTCATTAGTCGAGTGTGGATGCTGGGCATGGACGCTCTTTCTAAAACTTAGTGTCTGGGATCCTGTCTTGCCATTTAATCTTCAATAGCTTCCTAAAGCAGACTGCGTGGAAGTTGTTTAATTTCCTAGCGTGTCGCTGATTAATAGTCCAGGATTCACAAGCATATAGCAGTGTGGATAATACCACTGCTTTGTAGACATTCAGCTTTGTCTGCAGGCTTATTTCATTTCTGTCCCATACATTATTGTACAGTCTGCAAAATGCCGCTGGCTTTTGAGATTCTTGCATTCACGTCGACATCAATTGTGGTAGCGTGTGACACAGTGCTGCCAATATAGGTGCATTTGTCTACAATACTTAGTTTATGAATATTCACCTTGATGTTCGGCGCGGTATGATTCTCCAAGTTGATATTGGGCCCAAAGATAGCACAGGCATATGAGAAAGCTGAAACAGTGTGTTGCACATCTGCCTCTGAGTTGGCATATAGAACGCAATCATCAGCAAACAGCAGCTCCCTGACGATGTCGATGTTTTTTTTTTTTAGATTTCAGCCTTCTGAGATTAAACAACTTTCCATCCATGCGGTAGTTGATGTCTATTATATTATCGTTGTTCTCGTAGGCATTCGTCAGCATAGCTAAAAACATGAGGCTGAATAGTGTTGGTGCCAGGACACATCATTGCTTCACTCCACTAGTGACAGGAAAGGGCTCACACAGTTCACCATTTTCGTGTACTCTTGCCTGCATACCATCATAAAATAGCAGCACTATTTGGACACAAATTCGTGGACAGCCATATTTCGCCATAATCTTCGACAATCCTTCTCTCCTGACAGTATCAAAAGCTTCGGTAAGGTCAATGAAAGTGGAGAACATTTCGGATTTCTTTTCCGGACATTTCTCTTGCAGCTGCCTTGCAGCGAAAATCATGTCACCAATTCCTCGTTCCTTTCTGAAGCTACATTGACTCTCAGGAAGAAGACCTTGATTGAGATGGGCCGTGAGGCAATTGAGAAGAAATCTGGCGAGTATCTTCCCTGCAATTGAGAGCAGGGAGATGCCTCGGTGGTTGTCACAGAATTGGCTGTTTCTATTATGTTTGTAAAAGTTGATTATTGACGCTTCCTTGCAATCTTGAGGCATTTTCTCGTTCACCTATATGTTCGAATAGACTTGGTGAAGCTGCTCTCTTAGGACTGATCCACCTGCCTTGTGTATCTCTGCTGGGATGAAGTCGGGACCAGGCGCCTTGCCGCTGGAAAATTGCTGGATGGCTTTTTTTTACTTCCACTATGGTTGGCAGATCATCACGTGTATCATTAGTGGGAACCTTAAGAAGGTAGTTGATGGTTTCATCATCGAAGAAGGAAGTTGCATTTAAGATGTTCCCTGATCTGCCTAGCGTTGAAGGATTTCTTTCTTATTGGTGACCAATGTTCCCCCATCTGCACTGAAGAGGGGAACTATGCCTGGTGATGTAAGACCATAGACCACTTTCAGTGAGTCGTCGAAGTTTTTCATATCATGTCTGTTAGCAAAGCCTAGAATCTCATCGGATTTGTTGCTCAGCCAAGAGTCCTACATGTGCCGAAACATTCAGCTGCACTACTCTCCGAATGTTATTGAAGGCATCTTTTTTTAATGTTGACATCGGGTCATTCAAATATTCCTTGAGTAGAGGATGTTTCTCGGCCAGCGATTGGTTGATGTGCCCGGAATTTTCATCAAACCACTCGTTATGCTTTCGGGGGGGGGGGGGGATCTCATCTCATCTCATCGTGTTCCTCTTGTACCTTGCGGTGTCGAGGTGAAGTATAAACTTCGTGAGAGTGCCCGGTTATGGGCTTCGTATATCGACATTCCCATGGATTCTGTTATTCCCTCCGTCCAACGTTTACGTGGTCGGCCTCTTCCTCTATTTCCATCTGGTCTGTACATCATTGCTTGTTGTGGCAAGCTGTTGACTGGTAGCCTACTTGCATGGCCAAACCATTTGACTTGCTGCTTTCTAATAAAATCTAGAGCAGCTTTAACCCCTACTTTAGTCCTGATTTCTTCATTTCTGATCTTATCTCTTCTTGATACGTTGAGTATTCTTCTCAGGAACCTCATTTCTGTTGTTGTGATTTTTCTTTTCTCTTTTCCTGTCATTGTCCAGGTTTGGCATTGGTAGCACAGAGTTGGTAGGAAGATTATGTTGTAAAGTGCTTTCTTAGTAGTTATTGATACATGTTTGTTCTTTAGTATTGGTGCCATTTGTCCAATGAGTTGATTTGCCTTATTGCACCTATTTTCTATCTCGTCTTCTGATCTGCCATTTGATGATATTATACTTCCTAAGTACTTGAAGCTCTTTACTTGTTTCAAGGGATGTTCGTTTAGGTGAATTGTTGCTGTTTGTTCTTCTTTAGTTATAGTCATTACCTCTGTTTTGCTTGTGCTAATTTTCATGTTATGTTCCCTACACATTTCGTTTAGACTATTCATGTGGTCTTGTAATTCAGCTTCTGATTTTGCTATTAGTGCTTGGTCGTCCGCAAACAGGAGTTCTCTAATGGTTAGATTTGCAGATGGTTCTTCTTCTGTGTTCTCATCATGCGGTATTCTTGCTGTCTCTGCTTGGCTGGTTTCTTTACATATGTTGTCTATAAATGTTATGAACAAGAGAGGGGACAGGACACAACCTTGTCGTGTCCAACCTTCGGGGGGGGGGGGGGGGGGGGATGGACCCAGGATTTCCATAACAGTGTGGTTAATGTCCTTTGTGTATATGTCCAATGTGGCTATGTCCTTTAGGGCTCTCCATTCTGTTTCTGTATCCTGTTTAGCTGCAGCATTGGGCTTGAGGCGGTCTTCCAGCATATTTTCAAACGACAGCTGCATTTGTTTGTTTGTTTTTTGTTTTGTTTTTTTGCTGTTTGGGCGGGTTACATTTGGTTTTTCAGCATTTTTACCCCTTGGGGTCGCCCTGGCGGTTTTATGTGTATGCTTATTTTCGAGATAATGAGACTATGGTCTGTCCAACATTAGGCACGGAAATCCAGCTAGTTTGCCATCCAGGGCCGACTTAATGGCAACTCCCACACCGGATTGGCGTCTTTCCTCGCTTTTCCTTCCACTCCAAAAGAATGTGTAGCCGGCACCTACTTCACAGTTGTGGCTTTCTTCTGCAAGTCGTGTCTCGCTCAAGGCTGCAATGTCGATGTTGTACCTGCCCAGCTCTCTCCCAATCAGTGCTGTTCGTCTCTCTGGACCCAACGCGCCGTCTCTATCAAGTAGGGTGCGTACATTCCAAGTTCCAATTGTTCAGGGAATATGGTTTACTCTTTTAGCTTTACCTGTTTTTACTTTGTATGTCGACGGCAGTAAAGGGAGCCCACCAACCACGGCTAGCTGGTTAGGAAGTGATGGAGCAGACAATGTTTAGGGAACCTATTCTAGCCCCATCCTCAAGCTATGGAGGTAAGCAGTGTTTTCCTATAGAGGGCTGCTCAATCGCTCGGGGGTGGCATACACGCACGCACGCAGACAGACAGACAGACAGACAGACAGACAGACAGACAGACAGACAGACAGACAGACAATAAATATTTATTTTTTATTGCAGGGCAATGATGCTTGTAGCCTTAAGGTAAACTATCTTTACATACCTGATAATTAGAAAACGAGTTTTGCTATCCTTAAAGTTACATATGTTTCCTTCTTACACGCCATGACTGACTCTGTTGGAGTGACCTTGCTCAAGATCCGGCATCACAACACTCTAGTCATTCCCATAGGTGCTTCGTCCTCATCTGCAAAGACCTTCGAGAAGTTCCAATACTTATGGTAACAGCAGCAGTCTGATTATGTATTCATCTGGTCTTTCCCCGGAGAATTGAGAGTCATTCAAATCCTCTAGTAACTCTCTGCAGCACCATTCTCTAAAAGAAGAGATGAACTACTCGTTCTTCATCACTATACACCATTCCAAAGGACCCGACCAAATCTACCTTATTCCGCACCATTACCCAGCAAATGGGCGCATACCCAATCTGTCCGTCTCCTCATTTCTCACAACATCGTCAAGTCCTTGGGAAAAAAATCCAGCAGATCCTTTCTTCTCTTGATTGTTAAAGGGTAGGATGCCATTACGCCCGAAGCATGCATATTTTCACACTTCATATTACATTTTGTGAGTCCGTTACAATCACGACATGTATGCGATGTCTGTCCTCCAACAAGTGAAACGCCGCCGTGATTTCCTCCACCTCCATTCTGAGACTGGATGTTGTATTATCATAAGCCAGGCTCTCCTGCAATAAACACCGACTATAAACTTCGTCATGAACTCTTGAGCACTTCTTTTACGTTTTAGCACAGAGTCATACTTGCAGTTGATCACATCGCCAGGTCGCGATTTGGTATGAATTCATTAGTGCACCTCCCGGTTTGTGCAGCCTGCTGGCGAATCAATCCCTCAATTCCCGAGCAAATGTTATTATGCCGCTGTACATGTTTGACTTGTCCACTGGCATTCTGGCCGACTCCTCTCCTCTCTCATTGTTCTCAAGCATGCACACTCCTCTAATTGTGTCCTCTGACTGAGCTTCCCATGATTTTCATCTTATCAGCATGTGGACCTTAACTATGTCCTGGCTTCATGCAGGTCGTGTTTTGTTTAAGATGCCGTGCAGCCTACAGCACCTTAGCCTGAGTGCAGTCGTGGGTAAGGCTAGGTTGTATTGCATACACTCTACTGGTTTGTTCCTTGTGCATCTCTCTATCACTCGCATCACTTCAGTCTGTATGCATTCAATTTTCACAGCCCGACCCATGGATGTTGTGAGCAGTCCCAACCCATACTCAATTATTGATAGTATCAGGTGTAAACAGAGTATTAACCAAATTATTTTCTCCATGTCCATTGCTGTCATGATCTTCAGTTCACATAGTCCCGTCTTAGATCTCATAACAGCTGCTTTCACCTGATACCTGAATGACAGGCTTCTACCAATTATGATCCCAGTTAACCTCTGTTTCTCACTCTGTTAACATTTCTGGCATTATTGTAAGACTTTGAAAGTCAGCTTTAACAATCCTATAGTCCTGAGAGCACCGTATCAGAGACACTTATCTGGATTAATGTCACTATCAATCTGTGTACACCAGTCGATCAGTTTGTTTCAAGTCTGTCTTGTGATCTCTAACAGTGTATTTCCATAAATTTTTTGTCGCTCTTCCGTGCAATGATTCACACATTTGATCCCGTTGTCTCCCTCTGTCTCTGTGTCCACAGAGATTTCGAGTTATCACATTCTGTTCTAGTGTAAGTATTCTCATCAGGTGGCGGAACATTATGAACTCCTCTTTCCCTTACTTCTAGCCAGAGGACATGTCAGATATGTGCATGGGCATAACCACGTTGCACCGGCAGGGACAGGCCAGCAGGCAGTGCTGAACGGAAGGTGCAACAAAAGATTCACGATAATTTATGTCCAAGTGATGTACTCGTCCGCATTTATGGCTCTGCGCATATGCGGAAAGGAGGTGGATGGAGTTCATATCAAATGTTAATGACTGATATTAGTGAAGAAGATTCTGTCTTATGATACGACAACAAACATTTAGTCTGAGAATCGATTTGGAGACAGTCTCTGTGTCATTCCCCTGGTTGGAGGACAAAGTGCGCACAACAGTCGTGATTGTAGCAACACAATCTGCGCTGCGTATACTGAGGGCATTGTATGCAATAATTGCCCGTCTCTTGGAGTTACACATTGCATTCTTGCATGCTAATTAAATATGGCGGTGCTGACTGTTCCAATCTTTTAATTAACAGGTGACCAGAGAGACAGGTTAGTATGTCATACTTGCTAATAACGTTTGGATGTAATATCATTTTATTAATATGTGCCCTGACTGTGCGTTAACGTTGTCTGTAAGATAAACACATAATAGTAACACTGTTGTACCAGTAATTGCAGGGTTGGATGAATTGCTGTCAAGAAAATGCTATCTATCTGTCCTATTCAACGGTTGATTCTGATGACCCTCTAAACATTGGCATACAACAACGAATACTTCATTCACTCTAATCTAACCGTACTCAGACAACAAACAGGGTTACCTCAATAACTATATTTAATAAAGGCTAGATCTAAGCCTGGGTCACACACATAAATAAATTATCATCCAACATGATAGGTCTTAACAGAAGCTTAGACAATAGTCTATAGTCGATTTATCTTGCACCTCAAGTAAGACCTCATCTGTAAAAAAAAAAACTGTCAGTTACTGCGAATATAGTACCTTGCGGTGTATAGCAGTGGGGTCTTTGAGCCTGAGGAATAAAGGCCGCCTGGCTAGTGCAGTCGCCGCGAACTGTGCAGATTAGGATTTTCTTTGTGCCCCCGACAGAAAAAAATCCCACACCTAACCGAGGGATCGAACCCGGGTCTCCCGAACGAGAGTCTGGCGTTCTAGCCACTCGGCCAGCCGCTCCTCGACCTCATCTCACCAGTGACTGGGCAATTAGGTCAGTCTGTCTGGTCGGGTGACGTAACACTTCACCTGTGAAAATACCAAACACTTTCAGGATCTCAGCTACAACGATGGAGATCGCCTCTTGAAATGTTTCAGACTCAGGACTTGTGCTTCAGGTGGAACTTTCCTTTTCAATTTGACAATAGTTAACAAGACTTGCCAGTCATAAGTTTCCTGGCATGAATGTACTAAATATATAATCCCTTGTATGTTTGAGTGTCTTATCAATAGGGTCCCTCGATAATAGTTGAGCAAGTTCATCTAAATTATAAAATACCACTTTCCTGTATGTATGCTTCTCACAATGTAGCTAGACTTTACACAGCAGTTCACAGAACTAGCTCACATATTAATGGCAATCACGATCATACTTGAAATTTGATTAGTCTGATAATTTTGAACCATAGGAAATACTTCAATTAACCATACTGGAAGTCTGTAATATTCTCGAATAGCTGAGGAGAATATGCTTCGTTGTTCGTTCCACAACTAGAAATGATGTCAGTTGTAGATAGGTGTGTGGTGTGTCGTCACTCTTTGTAGGTGTTGGTATAGTTTAGTTGGCAATCTCAAACGAACAAGAGGTTCTCACAACTGGATTGATGAACAATGTTACTTCAGCCTTAACTCTCTGGTAGATGTTAGTAAGGTTCAGTTATCAGTACCACAAGAAAAGGGGATTTATACAACTTCATACAACTCTCATAGATGCTTGTACGTTCGGTTGATTATCTCACACGAAAAAGGAGGACCTGGGAATAAAAACATAACTCCAGGGTAGTACTCTGCAATAGCTTAATTAAACCACACATGACCTCACCCCCAGCCTATTTCTCAGATATCATAATCTCAATTTGTATAACTGACATGACACTGAAGGATGTCTGCCTCCTGGACATGGCTGCTAGAATGGACTAAGGATATGTCCTCTTGTGGTCAGCGACTGGAACACTTGTGTCTTGTCCGTCATCAGGTCATTTGGTGCGGGAACTCTCAACTGGAATCCGGTTCAACTAACATGAACCCACTCATATAACCACATAAGTGTTAGGTCTTACCAACCCATATTAACCTTATGTTCGCCGTAGAAAGTAATTTCCTTCCCATGTATATGTATGTCATTGTGTATTTTTTTAGTACACATATCTTATCAAGCCTGGAGATAGTTCTCTTTTCCAGTTGATAGGGAGAGAAAACATCTTGTTCGATAATGTAGATGGCCCATCCTTCCCATATTATTTTCATTAATGATAAACAGGTGGGTGTCTCTAGATTACTGGTGTATTCTCATTATATACAAGTATATTTCAGAGATTAGACAATTGTAGCAGGATTTAAGCTACCCTGTATAGCAATCTCTCTCATTCTTACACATTAATATATTTGGATGGAGTATTTTGTTCGCAGGAAATGTTCCTAGAGGAGTTCGTAAAATTTACACTGTACTTCACGGCACTAGATAATGGATATGTAATGTTAACAAGTTGTGTTGAGTGTGTAGTCAAATTACAGCCCTCATTTTCAGGAACATTATAGCCTATGTTTCCTATGCATAACGATTTCCAATTTACGTTATTCTTTCATGTAATTCTAAGGAAACAAAGATATCTTCCTTAACTTAAGATTTATGTACTCCCCAACTAAATGGTTTACAGCTGAGAAAGTGCTTTGACCTTGAACTTTGCTCAAATGGGTTGAACGAAAAATCACTTTTGAGTATTTTATATTTATTCTTGTACGTTTAAGAAAGTAAGTAGAGTACAATTACCTTCATGACCGAATAATAGTTCCCATAATCTTGCCTTAGATAACTCTCAGTAATTAACTTCGGTCATAAGCATACGGATATAATTGAAGATCAGTCTTCCCGAGAAACTGAAACGTGGCTTATCAGTGACTTTTGCAGACGCATTAAAGAATGTTCTCGACTAGAAGTCGGAACTTCCGAGCATAACATTCTCGGGGATCCGAGATATTCTGAGGACCTCGGAACCCATGCAAATTTTCTTGAATCTAGTGGAACCCATCCCTGGAGTAAACGATAGATTTCTTTCGTGTTTTGAGAGATAGACCATTCCCCGGAAAAAAAAGGTAGAAGGTTCCCTAGCATCTAGAACAGAGTTTCCCAAATTTGCATATTGCAGCAAGGAGTTCCCTCATTTACATATGCATATATCTGCCAAAACCTATCTAGGTCAGCTTAATAGGAGAGAAACGCAAGGCAATTTCGTCACATCTGTAACCCCCCATGCATGTTGTAAGAGTCGACACAGGAGGCTGCACTGGGTGTGACAGACCCGGTCATCAACTGTAGCTGCTAAAACCAACCAACCAACCTTGGGAGTGACAGATCCAGTAGAAGACTAGCTGCTAAACCCACCCTACCACCCTTGTGAGTGACAGATCGAGAAGATCCAGTAGAAGACTGTAGCTGCTAAACCCACCCTACCACGCTTGTGAGTGACAGATCCAGTGACAACTGTAGCTGTTAAACCCACCCAACCACAATTGGGAGTGACAGAGCCAGTAAAAGATTATAGCTGCTAAACCCACCCAACCACGAACATGTCTACAGTCGCTTAGTAGCTAGACGCTAACCTGGCTTTCTTGTTCTCATGGGTCCAAGCAGCATAGTTGCGAATTCAATTGTTTTCAAACAACATCTGGGCTCTCAAATTCACGCAAAATCAAATTGTTACTTGGAGATGTCTTGGGAAGTAAAGGCTGCCAGTGCATACAGATCACAACATCTACCGAGCGCCGATTGGGTATATACGAGTGCGAGTGTAGCACGATGCAGCCAGTTCGCTGATAGGCGTATAATGGGGCCTTTAATTATGTTTTACTTAACCCCCCAGGAGTATAGTCAACAAACTTCATGCTCCGCCCAACACAACAGATCTATGAACAGGTTTAATCAACTGAAAACATGCTAATCTGATTCATATGATTTTGGGACTGTACAAATGCCAACTAAACATTTGATGCGAGAGTATACTACATTCACAAACAGAGAAAACTATACTGTCCTACATCTGCTGATTTTGGAAACAATTTCTATGGAAATGCCATCAAGCTCAACTTGTCTGCTGCAGCTTTGGATTTAATCACATCGACCTCCGAAGCTGTATAAGAAGAAGAGGAATTTTGGGAAAGCCATATACTGTTTAGGTCCCAGCTAATCACTGGTATCATGAAGGCTAATAGACTGCAATGGCTGGGGCATATAGAAAGAATGGAAGATAATAGGGTAACAGAACTCGCTTACACTCAAGAAATAATTGACCGTAGACCCTGAGGTAGACCAAGAAGACGGTGGAGAGATAATATACATACAGACCTGCAAGCACTTGGAATCAACGACTGGCAAGAGAAAGTCCACCGGAACGCCGAAGAAGAAGAAGATTCTCGGAACTGATTCGAGTCGAACTATTACGCAGAGAAGGAGAGTTGATAACACAGTGTTGCGCTTTACATCAGTATATGCCACTTCCGGTTTCAAGGTGGCGACGGACGGTCGTGTTGTTTTGTGTTCGTTGACTTTTTCGCGTAGGGGATGGATTTATTCATCTCTTGCGTGTAATTGGTGTGCCAGGATGTAAAACCAGGAGTTTCTACTCAAGATCTGCGCGGGTGCTACGGAGTTCGTGCATCGAGCGAAGCCTTCCTTGAGTGAATTTTCAGCAGCGTGTGTGGTTCTTAGCAGTCTGTGTTTACGTTTTTTCAACATGGCGGAACAACGTGTGCTTTCCGAGGGTTCAGCAGTCAACATAACGAAGCGGCGTGGTAGCCGCGCAGGGAGGAAGAAACAAGGTAAGCGCGGTGGTTTGAGACGTTTTAGACTCAAGTGTCACCGTCTAAGACTCAGGAACATCCGTATTCTATATTGGAACTGTGCCAGTGTAAAACAACGGGGCTCTATTTTAGAAACCCTAGTTTACAAGAACGACATTGTAGCACTCCAGGAGACGAGACCGGGCGATCAGCCACTCCGAATTGCCGGCTTCAAATGTTTCTACAACAGACGACATCTGGGAATGGCGATTCACGTTCGCGACAGCATGGTGGCGTCAGAGCTAGACATGTCCAGTTGGGACAGTGATGATATACACATACAGTCGTTGAGAGTTCATTCCAGTATACCATTCGTGTTGGTTAATGTTTATGCCCGCAATGCGAGTGTGGACGCACAGAAGTGGCAGTGCTTAAGTGGCTTATTAGGCCACGAGAGAAATGTTATTTTCGGTGGTGACTTCAACGCTAAAGGCAGATCATGGGGAAACACTTCCTCCAATACACAAGGGGAGGAGCTCGAGACTGCACTGGAAACCATCGACCTGGTTTGTATCAACAGTGGCCGTGTCACCAGGAAAGCAAGCCGTCCAGGCGATGAGGACAGTGCTATTGATCTGGCGCTAGTCTCACCTTTACTCACTACAGTGTGTAGATGGGGTGTCCTAGGACACCATGGCAGCGACCACCATCCTTGCAGCATATTGGTGGAGAAAGGCAGAACCAGGCAGCACAAGCTAAAGATAAAGACGTTCCAGTATGACAGTACAGGGCAAGATGTGGTGAGTAAAATAAGACGTGACAAGCGCAGAACGTTTCAGGGCAGGAAAAAAAGCTGGGAGCAGCCACAGTGGTGGAGTTTCGACGTGGAGAAGGCTTGGGTGGATAAGCGTAGTGCTGTAAGGAGATGGCAAAATGCCAAGAAGAACAGAGCTGGCCATCCTAGTACCTGTTTGCACTTAGAAAGAGAGATGCACACAAAAGTAAGCTATTTCAAAAAACTGGTCACGGTGGTTAAAAGCGAAAAATGGGCAGAGGTGTGTCAAAGAGTAAGCACAGACAAGTCACTGAAATTGTTCTTGCGACTACATAAAAGCATGAGTGGTGTAGTCAAGAATAAGAGCATTTCTGACTTCCAAGGTGCTGACCTCATCTGGCAGAGGACTGACGAGGACAAGGGTAAAGCCCTCTTTGAACGCTACCTTGAGCAGAGCAACCAGACAGACATGGGAGGTCGAAATCTGGCCACGGAGGTCACCTCAGACAGATGCAAGGCCCAGAACACTTCGGATGAAGACACATTGACAGTGAAAGAAATCAAGGCTGTGCTTCGACGATCAAAAAACAGTGCTCCAGGTCCTGATGGCATAAGATACGACGACATAAATAGGTGTACCGACAATGAGCTAGAGAAACTAGCAGACATGTACAACAACAGTATAGGGAGTGCTAGCATCAAGGAGGAATGGTTACACAGCTATCTGATTTCCTTGCCGAATCACACACAAAAATTCAGGGATATCGAATTATAACCATGCAAAATACAATAGGCAAGCTGCTGGAGAAGGTAATTGACAGGAAAATATCAAGCCAACTAGAGAGGCAAGGTGTTTTCCCACCTACCCTGGGTGGGTACCGTCCAAAATGAGAAACCTGGACCAATGCAGCAGTCTTTGCCCATGATGTCTATGAAGGTTTCCACTCAGGCACTGAAACCGTTGCTGCAGCGATTGATCTTGAGGACGCATACAACAGAGTACCACTGGATTTTTTAATGTTTCAGCTTCTTGAACTAAACGTAAGTCCATTCCTCCTTAGTTGTATCGCTGCAGCCCTCTTCCAACGGAAAATAGTTTTTAGATGTGGCAGTTGGACGTCGGAACCAACAACAATATATCCTGGCCTACCACAGGGATCACCATTATCTCCGGTACTGTTCAACGCCTACACAGTGAGAATCACCAGTGAGCAGATCACTGGACCTGGCAGGACATTGTCATATGCCGATGATGTTTTAGTGTATCGTCAGGGTAAGGATAGAGAGGAGGTTGCTGGGGAACTACAAACCGAACTCAATCGCATAAGTACTTGGTGTGATGAAGCTGGGGCAATGGTCAACCCAACAAAGGCAACAGTGACATGGTTCTCGTTGAATAATCATATTGTCAACAATCCAACACCAACTGTAATGCTGTGTTCAGAGACGGTGGAAAGAACGCAGGCAATGAATTACCTGGGGATACGGTTTGATCGAAGCCTTGCTTATAATGTGCACATAGACCAGGTGATTACAAAGGCCAAGCGGGGTTTGGCAGCGATGCGGGTGATGGCGGCAGCAAACTGTGAGCAGCGCCATCTATGTCTTCTGTACGAGGGGCTGGTCATGTCTGTTTTGGAGTATGCAATGGCAATCTTGACTTTCAGCCATAAGCAGATAGAAAGGATGGAAAGGATACAGAATGAAGCTATGCGCATTATTCTTGGATGTACAAGAGATACAGCATGCAGGGCGATGCGCTACCTTCTTGATTTTCCAACCATTGAAGAGAGAATACAAGTTTGCAGGGCACGCGCCTACCTCAGAATTAACGCAAACACACAACATCCACTGCATAGTGAAATTAGGAAGGTGAAGGGCAGCAGGTTAAAAAGAGGACGGTCGTGGATGGGTCAAGCCGAAAGACATTCTTCAACAGGTGTGTTCACTTGAGGACTTAGAACCTGGCGAGGAGTGGGTGCAAGTGCCAACAGACTTCTGCACATCATTTTCAGTTTGCATCCAACTAGATAGAAAATGCAGACAAGAAAATCCGGCTGCTGTTGAGGCTGAAGTACAAGCGTTGATTTTCGAGAATTCGCTAGACGGTGACGCGGTCATCTACACAGATGGGTCGGTCGTCCGACATGTGAGAAGCTCATGGGCCTTTACAGCTCGGGCCGGAGGGAGAATTGTGAAGGAGGACTCTGGTGCTTTCACTGAAACCACAAGTAGCCTAACCATGGAAGTCATGGCAGTAAGTAAAGCAATAACATGGCTCGAGACACAGACACTCACCAGGGCTTGTTTCCTTAGCGACTCAATGAACATGATCAAGAGGATAGAGGAGGGGTCGATCCGAAGAGAATGGTTGCTGCCTCTGAAGCTGTCTCGGCTGGCAAAGATTAGTTTCATCTTCGTTCCAGGGCATGCGGGAGTACAAGGAAATGAGCGGGCTGACAAGCTCGCAGGTGAGGCTACTGTGGAGGGCGGACGTGCCATGGACCAGGCTGACATTCTGAATGCTCTACGTGATGTGAGACTTTTGCGAGAACCAAGTGATGACTGTGAATCTACAACAATGGCCAGACTGCTTGAGCAGCAAATTAAAAGAGGGGTGGCCAAACAAGAACACTACGCAGGAAGCCAAAGAAGATTGATAAACCAACACAGAACTGGCGTCGTTAGCCGCTACACGCTGCGGGATTTGCTGAGGAGGGGATCCAAGCACTTATGGACTGAATGGTTCGATGTGCAACGAGGATGATCTGTCGACTAACTAACTAACATCAGTATATGCGTGAATGCAAGAATAGAAACTTTATGTTTGCATATGTGTTTACGTGTTTATTTATGTAGACTGAAGATACACACATACATTGAACGATTGATTGCCTGGCATATGTCGCTACATCTCGCCACGCACATTCTGCAGAATTCACAGAACAATAACATCGTGAATTCTACAGTATTTACCTAATGAGATGCAGCGACATATGCCAGAAAATCTGTGGTACAATCTATTGTCTGTCTCTTTATTGTTCAAATTCAATACGGGGGAGACATTATTTTTAATTTATTTATTTATTGCAGTAAACACGAATCAAACCAGACAGTCGGATCTATCTGTATGGTACTGGCTATCTATAGTTAGTTGGGCAGGCTTCAGATACACAACTTAACACTAAATATGTTAACTAATGAAACATTACTACATTTTCTAATGAGTATTTAAATGCATGTTAACTGACAATTTAACGATACCAGAAGCTGTGACATCTCATGACTAAGACACATATTACTTAGAACCTTAACGCCTTCTGGTATACAGTCTTTGGTAAATAAAACCATTCTTGTCAAAATAACCGATCTTCAATACACACGCCGACCTCGGTAAAATATGACTTTTATGGTTTTGAAACACATTGTGTAAACATTACAATTTGGTGTGTTCATTTTCTCAGCTGCTATGTGTTTGATGAAATAAAATTGAAAGTAATTATTATACTGTTTTAACTTAGATGTGTAGCATGTTTGTGGAAGAGAATGGACACCGTTAAATGGTAATTACATTTAATAACACTACTTCATAGTAAGTGCGGGCATTCTTCCTCTTCTTCTTTTGTCTTATTGCTTTTGACATGGGGCGTCGCAGAGAGGGGGTGGGTGTGATTATTTTTTTTTTTCTTTCTTTTCGATTGTCTTGCTGTTTGTATTAAGGTTACATTTGATTTCTTCAATGTCTTTTTTACTGCATCTGGCCAATGCTTCCTGGGATGTCCTCCCGCTTTGTAGCTCGATGTTCTCACGTAGAACGTGTTAGCCGCTTGTTGATATCCTTCCATTCTAACTAAATACCAGGGTCATTTAATTATTTGATGTTCTATAAAGTCAGTAATAATTGATATCCGTGCACATGTGTCTCTCTATCTCGTCTTGTTTTTCCACCTGCGTTTCTTATGCATGTCATCGAAAATTTTCTGGGTTTATGTGTGTACGACTGTCCATGTCTGGAGAGCAGGTATTTCCAGTTTCAAACTTTTTACAGACTAGAGAGAATGCTGGTGCTCATTTATGGTTCGTGGGAGTCACCATTAGTGCCAGAGATACGTACTCTCATCACAAATCTTCTCAACAGGCACATGAACTACCTACTATTGAGAATATTGTGTCACAATCTGTAGTCACATTTGTTGTCACTTGATATCATCGATAACACTCCTTTTTTTCTTCGCCATTATTGCCCGGAGAGAATGATGCGGTAGGTAGTGTGGCCAGAAGGCATGACCGGCACTCAGTATTCCGAGAAAAGTTTACATTACAATCATTAACATTAGTATTGGGAGTCGTCACTGGTTGTTTAAGATGAGGATGGAGCGTACATGGAAATGTTCCGAGTGTTGTGGTGTCTGTTCTCCACTCAACACAGCTCGAATCAATTCTGCTTCGACTTCTTTTGCTATCAACGTTTGCTATGCATATATTCCTTAATGAGTCACAAACTAGATGGTTCGCTCGAGGTCTTCCCCTGTCTCCCACATATTGATAACACACTACAAGCTAAAGCACCTAGTAGACACTGTCGTTGGGATGTGAAGAATTAGACATTCACATATTCTATGCCATACATTATGAGGTGGGTTAGCCAGTTCCCTTCATCGTCGCTTCCTTTCTTTGCTAATACATAGAACAGTCGTCAACGTATTTGGTTACAATGATTTTGAGGCGGGGTAGACAAAAGAGCCGTACTGGCCGGTCATATTAATCATGCCTCTTGTTGGGGCAGAACCTGAACACTTGGCTTGGCAGGCAATCGCTCTAACGCGTCAGTGTCTTTGTCCATCTGTTCTAGTGATTGTGTTTCTATGCGTCTATCTGTCTGCAGTTTTGTCCATTTGTCTTACTTTTTGTTTGTTTGGTTATCTGTTTGTCGGTCCGTCTGTATGTCTTCACTTTTCCCTTTATGTGTATTCTTCAGGGTATCTTTTCGTCTGACAACCGGAGCGTTTGTCTTTTTGTCCGTACGTCTGTCTTTCATATATCTGTTTATTTATGTATATTTCTGTTTACTCATCTATACGTCATTGGTAGAATACGGCCTGAGGATGCTCACTGCCTCAAAGAGTCAGATGATGAAACTAGAGCGCATACAGAATAAATCCATGATGGTGATTCAGGGATGAAAACGGGACACCCCGATAGTGTGAATATGATACATCCCGGCGTTGCTGACCATTCAGCCAGAATCAAGGTGTATCAGGCGACGTCATACCTCAAAGTGTCTGCCGACAAGGAACACGTCCTGTGTGATACCCTGGATGTAGTCAAAGGCCACAGGCTGCTAAGTGCATATTTAGTATACTTGAGTGTCAGTATGCTCAAACGTCTTTAATTCCAGTGTGTAGTACTGTCTCAAGTTGACTAGTTTTAGACACCGATACTGTCTCAAGTTGACTAGTTTTAGACACGGATACTGTCTCAAGTTGACTAGTTTTCGTATACTGTAGCTAACTTCTGTTCCAATGTTCAACTAAGGAGAGCCTCCCATGTTGCCATGTTGTTGTTGGGGTTTATTTGAATGTTGACTCGTTAATGTAGAACAACAACATACACACGTGTAACTGGTTGATCACATCTGAGAAAAAGGTTTCATAACACACGCGTCATAGTGCACATATGAACTTTATTTGGCAACTCACGGTGAATCACATTACATCGCCAACCATTCGGATCTCCGCTTCATGCGTGATTCTCACATCAGCCGGGAGTGTAGGGAATGGCCAGCAGGGGCCACGGAAGTGAAATCCCGCAACTAATTCAGGACAATGCTCACTCGGGTGATGTGATTATCTACACAGGTGGTTCGGTGTCAAGAGGTGTGAGAAGTGGCTGGGGGTTCATAGCCAAAGCTAATGGTCGACGTTTGGTGCAGGAGAGCATGGCATATGATACCACAACATCCAGCTTAAGAATAGAGGTGGAGGCAGTCACTGTGGCTCTCCGCTGGATGGAGAATACGACACACACACGCATCGTGATTGTAACTGACTCAGAAAGCATGCTGACGAGGATGAGGACGGGCAGGCTTCGTGCGGAGTGGCTTGCTTCGCTTCGGAGGTCACGCGTGACAAGCATCGCCTGGATCTTTTCTCCGGGGCATGCCGGTGTGCTGGAAAATGAACAGGGAACAGAATAGGGGCCACCAACCCACCCTACTAAGAGGAAGAGAATGGCTGGCTCTTCAGAACTTGGTGGAGTATTGATACATGACAAGGCAGACGTGGTTGCGGTCTTGTGGGAGCACGTGTACACCTCGTAGGAGCAAATGGATTACCATGGTCTGGCAAGAATGAGACAGCGATGAGTGACGAGGGGATCTGGCCGACGCTCAATGCTCAGAGGAAAGGCGAGATAGAAATATAATCAGATTGCTACTGGTACTATTGGTTTTGGGACTCTTCGCTGGCTGCTGAGGATGGAGACGGAGCGCTTATGGGAATGCCCCGAATTCTGTGATGTCGATTCTTAAATCAATAAATCAATCAATCAATCTGCAAGCCGTTGTTTACATGCAATGCCATCTGTCCCGGAGTCCCTAGCTATATTAGGGCCCCTGTCGTTATAGTATTAGTTGCAATCTTAACGCTGTTAATGGAATGGAAAGCGTGTACGACGTAAGATTGTCTCTTTTCCAAACACGCTAACTACACATTAGGCTGACCTCCCCTGCATATGGCTATCAGTGTCTACTCTTCGCTACACATCACCGTCAATGGCTGTAGAATGTAACTGAAGTTTCTGTGAGACTGTTACTAATTCATTCGCTGATTCAGATAGCCTCTGTAGCTGACATTGTTGGTTTAACGCAGCTCATTCTTTCGCTGATGCAGTTGGTTTAACACAGCTTCCTCTGTCGATGTTACTTCGACCAGCGTCCCTTGCAAATGGTGTTAGACGCCCATTCGTAGTACTGTTTCGAGTCACGTCACGTGACTGTTCGTGAATAGTCCCGTAGCACTTGATAGTTGCTCGTCTCAGCGCCGTTGTTCAACTTTTAGAGGGCTAAATTTCGAATAATGTTTCTCCTCAGGGGTGGTTTAACTCTCTCTGGTCATGTGAATTTAGCTAATCACCGTTGCTCCCTCCATTAACTCTACTTTGGCTCACGGCAGAGGATAATTATGTATTTTCTGACTAGCAGAATGCTACTTGCTGATACTTGCCACTATATAACCTATCGTTCTGTTGGGTGTTCAAATCCCGAATTATGTGGAGTTGCTGGCATTTAACTTTGGCCCGTATAACTGTTTACGTTAGAACACAATATGTGTACAAACAGGACAGCACTTAAGAAGCTAGTGATGTCAAGATGGCGGGTTGGAATCCCCTACGCATAGGGTTTAATACTTGATAGAGGAGTACGTACGCGCGTAATTTCCCATCCCACTCTTAACATATATAACAACCAATATTAATTGCATTTTAATTGTTAACACACCCCCCCCCCCCCCACCACTGGCCATACACATTTTCAGTTTTAAAAAAATGTTTTAATTTAATTTCAATGTCCGGTCGACAAAGCGAGTTGCCTGCCCGCCGAGTTAGAACCCCTTGTAATGCTGGTATGGGATATTTCACGCGTGACGTCACATGACGTATACAATAATATACTCGAAAAATATGTCAATTGTGCCTGACATACTGCTGTGGCGTCCCAGAAATCTAAAGTGGAGATCAAACATGATAGATGACTTGCCAGAAAAAGGGGAAACATCTGTTTAAGGACTTCCAGTTCCAAACTAATCACATGATAGACGGTGTATGGAATGTTCACGTTGAAGTACTGAAGTGAAATTAAGGGAGAAAGCGCCATCAATATATGCATTTCACCTATTCCTCCGTGCATTCAGGTCTACAAAACGAGATGATCCTAATTCATCTCAGTCTCATCGCAAGATTAGGTTTTGTATCTTTATATTTATTTATTTGTTTTTAAAAATATGTGTAGCAATGCAATCAGAAATTGACTATATACCAATAGCAAACACTTGTGGGTGAAGTACTGCAAAATCCACCTATACAGCCGACATTTTGAGAGAATCCACATGATATGATCATCATCATTATCAGCATCATCAAATAGTATGTTCTCTGCAGAACGTTGCTCTCATTACGGCCTCTCGATCTCTCACTTTTTCTTCTGATCCATGCAGCATGTCTAAGGTGTGTGGGATGTCACGTTTCCAACTACGTGCTAGACGACCCCTACTTCTTCTTCCAAAGACACGTTTTCTTCACTGTACTTTCCCAGCCACTGTCAGGTGTAATGTGACCCATACGTCTCAGTTTCCTAGACCTGAATCTGTTTCTGAGCCACTTTTCTTTGGTGTTCAGGTCTTGTAGTATTTTATTATATTGTAAATATTGTTTTTTGTCCAGGATATTCTTTGAATGCATATGTAACATTTGAGCACACAAGTTCCAATTTTCTTCTTTAATGCTTGCGAAATGGCCTATGTCTCTCATCCATTGCTGCGACAAAAATTATTAATGTTCCCAAACACTCTAACCGAACTTGTTAGCTGCAGTTTTACCAAAAGTTCTTAATTGGCAATATGAAATAGACCATAATTTCTCAGGCTTAATGTCTTATACAGCACTTAACTATGGGGTTATGTCCCCAATAAATATCATTAACTGTTCCCGCGCACTGGTTGTGGGGGTAAGAGGCGTGTGTTATATTGTGCCAGCTCCATATGTGTATAGACTAATCAATACGCGATGCGTGCGAGGTCAATATTACCTTACGAGTGCCGACTGTTCTATACAACATAGGGTGTCTATTTTATACCCTAGTATATATTAGCAAGTAATACTGGCCCAGCGACAGCTGCATTTCAGAAGATGAAAAGCACCCTACATAATACAGCACTTTCATTGACTGTAGGACAGAGAGTACTGATATGTTTTATCCAACCTGTTTTCGCAATCTCCTAATGAGTTTAGATTATGAACGAACATAGTTCCACATTGACTACTATATTGTAAAGAGCAAGGAAGCAATGGGCAGGCCGTTTCTGGGGCGCTTTGTACAAACACACAATTAATGAAAGCAAAAGTTTATAACCAACTATAAGAACGAGTTTTCTTGATTGCAGACAATGAACATGACCTGCAAAATTTAGTTGATGCGGTTGATGCACACAGTGAACAACTAGAGTTAAAACTGAATATTAAGAAGACACATATTATGGTCGTCACTGGGAAGAAGAACATACCACAATGTGATATACGAGTAAATGGGCATATTTTTAAGCACGTGAATCGATACAGTTATCTCTGCACAGTGATAACATCTGATGGGAGATGCCTGGAAGAGATTAGAACACGGATTACCATTGCGAAGGTAGCCTTTGCAAGATGAAAACCATACTGACCAATAAAAATATATCAATTGAAACGAGAAAAACAGTGTTGAAGTGCTACATACAAACCTGTACTTGTGTATGGATGTGAAAAACGTGGACAATAAGCAGTCAAGCTGAAAAACAGCTGACGGCTGTGGGAATGTGGCTTCTGAGGAAAATGCAAAGATTACCATGGACAGAGAGAAACACCAATGAGCAAGTCTTTCAAGAAATAAATGAAGATCGTAAACTGATTAGATTCATTAGACGTAGACAGTCAACATTTTTTGGACATGATATGAGAAGAAATGACTTGGAGAACTTGGTGACAACTGGCAAGATCGAAGGGAACAGACCATGGGGAAGACCGAGAAGTAAATACCTGGATGGCTTGGCCACGTGGCATGGTAGAGACAGGAACACAGAGCTGATCCACGACTCTGGTGATCGAGTGAGATTGGAGAACATGACCGCCCAAGCTTATCGGTATGGCATATGACGTTCTATAGAAGTAAACAAAGATCTACACCTTTGCTTTATTGACTACACAAAGGCTTTTGATAAAGTGAGACATGTCAACATGATAAGGATGCTTGAAGATCTACAAATTGATGGAAAAGATCTTAGACTTGTAAAAATCATATATTGGAAACAACAAGCTGCCATAAGAGTTGATAATGAAGTAAGCCAATATCAGCCTATTAAAAGGGGTGTGAGACAGGGATGTGTAATGTCTCCAGATCTGTTTTCCCTGAACAGTGAAAGTATTTTCAGAAATATTGAAGATATGGAAGGAATCAACATTGGGGGACGATGCATCAATAACATTAGATATGCAGATGATACAGTCTTGATTGCAGACAATGAACAGGACCTGCAAAATTTAGTAGATGCGATTGTGACACACAGTGAACAACTAGGGTTAGAATTAAATTGTAAAAAGACACAGATTATAGTCGTCACTAGGAAGGACGAAATACCACAATGTAATATACAAGTAAATGGGAATATTCTTCAACAAGTGAGCAGGTACAATTATCTCGGAACAGTAATAACATCTGATGGGAGATGCCTTGAAGAGATTAGAACAAGAATCGCCATGGCAAAAGTAGCCTTTAGCAAGATGAAAAACATATTGACCAATAAAAAGATGTCAATTGAAACGAGAAAGAGAGTGTTGAGATGCTACATTGAGCCTGTACTTTTGTATGGATGTGAAGCGTGGACAATGAGCAGTCAGGCTGAAAAACATCTGATGGCTGTAGAGATGTGGTTTCTGAGGAAAATGCAAAGAATACCATGGACAGCCAGAAAGACCAATGAACAAGTCCTTCAAGAAACAAATGAAGATCGTAAATTGATTAGAGAAATTAGACGTAGACAGTCAAAATTTTTTGGACATGTTATGAGAAGAAATGGATTGGAGAATTTGTGACAACTGGTAAGATCGAGGGGAACAGACCAAGGGGAAGACCTAGAAGCAAGTACCTGGATGGCTTGGCCTTGTGGCATAGTCGAGACAGAAACACGGAGCTGATCCACGACTCTGGTGATCGGGTAAGATGGCAGAACATGACCGCCCACGCTTACCGGCATGGCACATGATGGATGGATGGATATGATGGATGGATAAGAATGAGGCAAACATTATTCTCTGGTCATAAATGAGATTTGACGCACCGGGTAGGTGTGAAAGCACGATCAGTGGAGAAGTTACTATCAGCCTATAAAAATATGTATATATAAATTCAACACATACTTTATAGTTTTATGATATTTCCTATTTTTTAATTATGTTGAATTTTACAGAATGTTGACCAGTCTTGAGTGTGTGGGGATTTGAATAATATAAAATAAAAATTCTAGGGGTTTGATTGATGGAAGAGGCTAATTAAGGTATAACTGTATGATGATGAACAATAACACATATGTAAATATTATTGTTTTGTTAATATGTGAAAAGAAGGGTTCTGGGAATCAATGTGGCGTTAAGAAAGATCAGCGGTTCAACTTGCATTAAAATGATGCTGGATGGTCTAATTACGTGGCCTGGGGAATGACATGAATATAATTGTTCCAGAATAACAAGGACCGAGGTCTGTGGAGAAACTTAAACGCTTACAGGATTTGGCAAGTGTATGTTGAGGATGAGTCGTAACTTCTATTAAACGACAAGCGTCACAGACATTGCATGGACATGACATTAGCAGTGTTTTAATGTGAAAATCATGATCTAAAAACTTCGTGATACAGACCATAAAAGTCAAAATCTGCTTGGGGTAATAGATTGCACTAAATGAGTGTCGCTGCGTCTAATGAAAAATATCCTGGTTAACCTTGCAATTAACCATGTCATTTATGACGTATAAATCATCGACATAGAGTTTAAAGGGTCGGCTCTATTAGAAAACAACCAGAGTGACATGATAGCTATAGATCTAAATTGACTGCATCTCTCTCTCTCTCTCTCTCTCTCTCTCTCTCTCTCTCTCTCTCTCTCTCTCTCACTCTCCCTCCCTCACACACACACACACACACACACACAAATACACACACAGAATAGTAATACAGCAGTATGAAAACAGAGAGTAAACAAACAAAACAGCGTACAACAGCACTTCGCTGTAAACGCTGGGTTCTCGAGATACGGACGTAAAGTTCAGTGGTAAAGAAAAGTACGGTGAAAAGCACACAGCCACTTAAGTCAGCGTGGTAGAGAGGTTTAACGCCCCGATTAAAGCGTAAAGACAGCCTAGAATTAACAAAACAAAACAATTATCATTGCATTTATCTAGACTGTAGAAGTTACAAAAAGTTAGTTGCATATCCTATTACAGGGCGTCGCAGTCAACACCAGCATTCTTACATGTTTGTGATTTCTTAGAATGTTTACGTTCAGTAGTTTGCCATTTATTTCTGAACGCCCGAAACTCATACAATTTTAATGAAAATCAACGCAAGGTGGTCTGGCTGCCAAATCGCCCACTGCTGTGCTTCGAACGCGGTATGCAAGATTACTACGTCGGTAACTCCTTCGCAACAGAGCAGGCAGACTGTACAAGGGGTCCTTCATATTGTTTCGCCATGATCAAGCTAGACGTCCGATCAGCTATCCATGATACGGCGGTGCACACCATCATTATAAGATTATTTCATGTTGTGTCTTGTTGGCTAACATGCATACCAGTTAAACAGTGAATCGTACGATTTCTGCACGAAAAAGAACCAGGTTTGCACCACGCAGCCAGTCTGCCGCACCTTATAGTAAATACCCACCCACAATATCAAATGATTTCTTTTGATCGAAAAATAATAATTTTCATTGTGTAATATAATTTTGCACGTTACTGCTGAAATCAAACCCACCACTCGGTTTTAGAGAGAATTATTAAACTACATCCACTAACCCATAAGTTACAGACACCGACAAGAACTGTTTCTGCCAACTTCTCTCTACAAACTATTATCTCATTTCAAGTCTTCCAATTTGTGGGCAAAAATCAACTCTTCTTTCTTTCAGTTAATTATTATGAAACGCGACATCATTGATTCTATGGATTGTATTGAACTCTAGTCACGCCCTAAAACTGCTCGTCTTCTCTCTGGAATATAACGAGAAGCATGGTCGGACACGCCAGTTCGTGAATTTGTTTGACAGCGACGTGATCATATAGCAGACATCTAAACGTCATCAGCACGTGGGTCCTCCCTTCTCTGTGTAAACATTGGATTACATTCCTGTGTCCTGTCTTCTCATTGGTTTATTGGGCGGGGTAATAACTCCATGCCACATCATCAGGACACAGAAGAAGACTATATAATTGAAACATGCATGCGTTTTTAACAGGCTCTATTGAGTAGGCACAACAAGAAGGTATGATAATGACAATGTCGTATTGTAATATTGCTATATTTATTATTAGCCTTCAATCCCACTTTGGGGCATTGACCTTCACAAACATCTCACTCTAACGTTTTCTACCATCCCATGTAGCTCCGTCTAGATTCCCCTCCATATGTTGTCATGTCTATGTAGCTTCACACTTTTTTTTATTTCTTCCTTTATTGATTTTTCTCCATTCTAATTTCAAACAAACACCTTCTAGTTCTACTACTCTCAGGTTTTCGCAGTGTATGCCCTATTGAGTTCAGTGCCAGTGTCTTTTCTTCACCTCTGTATTAACTTGTATGTGTCTTGTTCTCTGCTTGAGCTCTACATTGGTAATTCAGACATGCCATCTTACGTCTTATATTTTGCACAGCCACACATTAATGCATACGTGTAGGTCATTATATAAGGTAGAATATAATAGAATACACACATAAATAGTACATAAATGCAAAGTGGCTAAAGAAGAATTGATGAATCAACAGTGCGTGGAAATTGGGATAAATTATGGAAAAGACTCACATTTCCTGTATCAACGAATAATTACAATAACAGGTAGGAAAACACGAACTATCACTGCATGTTTAAAATCAAAGAATGGGGCAATATTGATGGGTCAAGATGATATAGTCAATAGATGGACGGAATATCTGGAAGAGCTGTACGATGATATGAAACCGGACTTAACTATTAAAGTCAATGGAGAGGGTCCAGCAATACTTGCAGCGGATGTTGAAGATGCACAACATCGCATAAAGAAAGGAAAGGTACCCGTCCAGACAACATTACAATGGAGGAAATTGAGGCTATGTGTGATTGTGGAATATAAATACTGACATTTCTAAATGACATCTACTCTCGTTGTTAAATTCTCAGTGACCTATTAAAATCCAATTTTATAGCTCTGCCAAAGAAACCAGGCGCTTTAGAATGTGAAAAGCATCGCCCAATAAGTTGTATGAATCACATGACAAAGCTGTTAATGTAAATAATTATGAACATAATAAGAAACTAGATCAAACCATAAATTAGTGATGAACAATTTGGATTCTTAGAGGGAAAGAGCACAAACAACGCTATATATATATTCTCAGGACACTATTAGAACTCATGGGCGGTATGATCGCGCACTCCACTTGTTGGGGTGCAAGCTTTAAGCCATGCAGGAACTGATGCAATTGATACTAAGACTGAGGACAAGACAGGTGTGGAAGGTGCTGCGTCAGTTGGCGACTCACAGTCACTAGGAACTTCCAGGAGACTTTTTCTGTCCTAGTCTTAGAAGACTAACTTCTGCTGCTCAGGGGATCTCTGCACGGCGCAGTGGTGTAAATTGTAGGGAACGCGGTATTTGTGGAGATGGGTTTTTGCCAACAGGGGGAAAAACTGGAAGTTCAACATGATTTAATATGACGGGAAACAGTTTTCAGCGGTTATTGGCGGAGACAAGCGACACCGAAGATACCAACGGATACTGTTGGGAATGTATTCAGTGCAGTGATGTAGGTTCTTAGCTCGACTCAACAATTTAACTCAACTATTAGAAAGAGCTATAGAAGTAAAAACAGATGTGTACTTATGCTTTATAGACATACAAAAGCATTTGACAATGTGAAGCTTGAAAAAATAATACAATTACTAGAACAACTTAACATCGACTGCAAAGATCTGCAAAAAATAAAGAACATATATTGGCAGCAGACAGCAGGCACAAGAATCATCAAGCTTGTAGTAACATTTCATTGCATAATGAATGGCGTCAGACAAGGTTGTGTATTGTCTCCTCATTTGTTCTCTTTGTACTGTGAATATATAATGCGATGTACAGAAAATATGCCTGGGGTTCTGGTTAGTGGACATAATATAAATAACTTACGTTATGCTGACGTCTTGATAAGAAGTCAGAGCGATCTACAGGCAATGATAGATACAGTGGTTGTAGAAAGCGAAAGAATGAGTCTTAGTTTGAATAATAGAAAGACAGACGTTATGATGACATCAAAGAAACATATTGTGCTTAAATGTGCAATTACAGTACAGGAGGTTATTTTGGAGCACATACAGAAATTCAGATGTCTAGATATATGGATAACATCAGATGGAAGAAGCATCACTGAGATAAAGAGCAGAATAGGACAAGCAAAAACTGCATTCTACCAAATGAAGATCGTCTTGTGCAATAAGTCACTGTCCTTGAAAGTCAGAACAAGAGATCTTGCATGTTACATACTTGTAGAACCAGTTTTAACATATGGCTGCGAGTACCGGACAATTAGTACACAGGCGACAAGTACACAGACACAAGCCATGAAAGCTTTGGAGATGTGGTTTTATAGAAGAATACTGAAAATTAGTTGGACAGCCAAAAAGAGCAATCAGGGTGTTTTAAAGGAAGCTGAGTCGCAAAGGCAACTTATCACAAGCATGAGAAGAAAGAGGCAGTCAATTGTTTTGGCCAAGTTATGGGAAGGAAAAAACTGGAACATGTTGTGACAACCGGAATGATTTGCGAAGAGAGATATAGGAAGATTGTGTGAAAAGATTAATGACAGCTGTGTGTCATGGCACGGAAGGGAGTCAACACACAAATTGCTCGTAATTTGCAGAGATCGTAAAATCTGGGGAGGCATGATCGTCCACGCCAGCCGGCAAGGTACTCGATGATGATGGTCATGATTATGATGTAGTTTATTTGTAATTGTTTTAGTCGCTCTCAATGTTTCTAAATTAGGATACCGGTGCCGTCGCAATTAATGTCATCCTCATTGTTGAGAACATGCATATTTCTTTGTAAGTCATGATGCTGTCTATAATCCGGGTGGATTTGTTAGAATGTCAATATTTTTCTTCTGCTTTATGCACGGTATTTTAACATTTGTCCTGTAACGTTTAAGGTCAAAAGTATCAATGAGTCACATACGCATGTTGCAATAAACATAAATAAAGAGACACGTTCAACTGATGTCCCTCTGGGTGATGATGTCAAACTAACTAGTCCTTCTCTAACGAATCTTTAACAGAAGTGAGGGAGTTCCAGATACATTACAGCTTCCCTGTTTGCGAGGATGGCTTGTAATAATAATAAAACTTCTTATAGTAAATGTCGTGTGGCTTTGGCTATCATGCCTGCCCATAGCCTCTGCCTCGTCTAAAATGTTTTGCGTATCCTTTTACAGGACTTAGCTGTCAACAGCAGCATCTTTCAGCTGTCTGTTGATCTCTTGGCAAGATTACGCTCAGTAGTTTGCCATTGCTTTCTGAGCGGCCGGCTCAGTATCCGCAAGTCACGAGCGGGGGTCGAACCACCTCAGTTCTCGCTCCGCTGCGAGACTGCGTGATAAACGGGATTACAGAGAGAAAGTGTTGTAACCCCACAGCCAGAGAGACCGGCAGCTGCCTCGTCTACTCCCAATAATATCTGCCACTCATATACCTCTGTGACATGATTTCAAGCTGGCTAGTAATTCTCTGTGTTCACCTGCCTCTCTTCATCTTCAAATTCCCTTTTGCCACAAGATACTTCAGCATGTTTACTCTCGTGGTGTGCTTATAGGATGTGGCAGGTGGCATTCGGAATGTTGTTTCACAACTCTCACTTCTATGTACGCATCCGCAAATGCCAGAGTAACAGGTAATGAACATGCAGACGAGCTCCGTAATCAATCACAATTACACACAATAAGATGCATAGACTGGGAAAATATAGTGAATACAGTAGGAATACTGTTGGTGGATAATGAGGAGACACATACGCTAACCAGACAAAATGAATTGGTAGTGATACCTAGCAAAGCACGTCGATGCAGTCATCGAGGTCAAGAATAGGAACAGAGGCAAAGATGTAATACCAGAGAACTTCATGTGGCCGCAGCGGAGGAAGTAGATAATTATGTCTCCTAAACAAGAATGTTGCAGGCAGACAAGCGAAGGACACTGGGAGTATGTGATCATTGTAATCATTGGGATACAGCACACACCAATGTCGCAAGGGAACTGTGAGCAGAAATGACTACTGCATCAATGAACTGAGCACTCATGGGGATAGCCAGTATGCGGTGACGTTTTTCGGTTCCACATAACAGCGCAGAGAAAGTGTGTTGTCTTCTCGTGTGAGTAACTATTTCTCTTTGTTTGTGAGCTGACTTCTGGTAAGAGACGCGGACATAAACTTGTGAGCAGAGTGCAATGACGTTGATTCTTGATGTCATGTTTATATTACATGTGCGATCGCCAAAAGCGCACTTTAGTAAACAATCATTTTTTTTACAGGTTTACACGTGAAACAATTTAAGAGACAAGATGGAGGGTAAACTGATACTGAGTCTAATGGTGGTGACCCTACTGATGTTGTGCCTGGCTTGTTTTAGCGTTGAGGGGGCAGATGTGTCTGTTTCCGATGATGATGTGGGCGACGACGTCGACAGAAGAGCAGCTACAGGTGAAGGACGCTACTGCATTATTTTGGTTAAGCTATTCATGATTGGGAGGGGGCAGCGGGGGTTGCCGCAACAGTGTAGCTGCAAGGCACTCGCTTACCGGTCTGGAGGTGAAGGGATTTTAGAACTGATGTAGTTTCCCAGGACCCCGGAGCTTAACATGGCTACTCGGAGATTGTCTTGGGAAGAAAAGGCGACTGCATGATGATGACCACATCACTCACCCACCGAGATTCCAGCACCATATCCCCAGTGTACCGGAGGAGTGTCAAATGGCCTTCACTGACTTAATGACTTAACGTGGCAGTGCCGTGGCTAGCACTTTTGACCTCCACAAATTTTCTGTGTGCCACAAAAACTCCTCTAGCTACCTGTATTGTAATTCTCTGTATCGGTTCCCCTTCCTTTGTATACATTGCTGCATAACTACGTGTATCATTCTGTCTCTTGAAATGGGGTTTCCTCATATATGACCAGGTTATGCATGCATGTATGTATGTATGTATGTATGTATGTATGTATGTATGTATGTATGTATGTATGTATGTATGTATGTATGTATGTATGTATGTGTGTGTGTATGTATGTATGTATGTATGTATGTATGTATGTATGTATGTATGTATGCATGCATGTATGTATGTATGTATGTATGTATGTATGTATGTATGTATGTATGTATGTATGTATGTATGCATGCATGTATGTATGTATGTATGTATGTATGTATGCATGCATGTATGTATGTATGTATGTATGTATGTATGTATGTATGTATGTATGTATGCATGTATGTATGTATGTATGTATGTATGTATGTATGTATGTATGTATGTATGCATGCATGTATGTATGTATGTATGTATGTATGTGTGTATGTATGTATGTATGTATGTATGTATGTATGTATGTATGTATGTATGTATGTATGTATGTATGTATGTATGCATGCATGTATGTATGTATGTATGTATGTATGTATGTATGTATGTATGTATGTATGTATGTATGTATGTATGTGTGTATGCATGCATGTATGTATGTATGTATGTATGTATGTATGTATGCATGCATGCATGTATGTATGTATGTATGTATGTATGTATGTATGTATGTATGCATGTATGTATGTATGTATGTGTGTATGTATGTATGTATGTGTATGTATGTATGTGTGTGTATGTATGTATGTATGTATGTATGTATGTATGTGTATGTATGTATGTATATATGCATGCATGCATGCATGCATGCATACATACATACATACATACATACATACATACATACATACATACATACATACATACATACATACATATATACATACATACATACACATACATACACATACATACATACATACATACACACACATACATGTATGTATGTATGTATGTAGGTATATACAATGAACACTTGCACAAAAACACTCACAAACACGCACACTCACACACATCATATATACACCCAAACTATTATGTAGAAATCACTCGTGTGGTAATTCTTTCTGTTTAATTTCAGTCAGGCCCGTGCTTAATAGTAAGCAAAGTTTGTCAATGTGCATACTGTGATTGTAATTTTTTTGTCAATTGTATTTTATCGTGATATCTACATTACTGTTAAGATAGTCTAGATGCAATACCGTTTCCGAATAGTATCATTACAATAAGTATAATAATAGTATATAATGAAGCACCACTTTGCAATAAAAAGTATCAATGAGATTCATCGCTACCAGACAATCAAGAGAGTTGTGACAGAGAGGTGTTTAATTCCACCAAAATGTCAGTCCGTATTGTGACATTTGTATAAGAAATGATGAGGATTTGTGGGAGCTTTATTAGGGTCACAACACGAATAACATAAGGCAGGCAGATGACGCAATATTGCCTGCTGACAACCAACTTTATCATCAGCATTTACTAGATATTGTTTTATTACACTTGGAGCAACTAGGAATGTAATTATATTGCAAGCAAACGTAGTTTCCGATAATCGCCAATTAGAAAGAAACAATAGAATGTATTATCGATATTATTATACATATTTACCTATCTTTAACATGAGAATCGTCACAAATCTAATAGCATAGTCGCATCATGTAATGAAATATAATTAGTAGAGATAGGGACAAATATCGCCATGACAAAAGCAGCCTTTTAGAAGATAAATCATACTCAGCTCAAAATGGTGATAAGAAAAAAAAAAAGTGCTCAAGTTGTACAAAGCAGCGATAATGTTGTCTAGCCGGGGCACTAAGTTGACGGTTACGACGTTTTCCTAGCTATGGTATGAGGCGGTCGACCAATGGTTTGCGGTATGCTCTTGCCGTTTGCTACTGGAGGAAAAAAAAAACTGGTCGTCGATTGTGGTTTATTATGGTTCTATTACGACACATAGTCACGAAAGTTTACTGTCGCATAATTTTGAATGATGTATAATGATGTTGCCTGCTTGTAAAATAAAAACAATAAGCCGATAAAAAGCCTACGCAAGTTACACATTTCTGAGGAAATGTAAAGACATTAATGGATGCACATAAAAATGCATGACATAGTTCTACAAGAACTAATTATATATATATATATATATATATATATATATATATATATATATATATATATATATATATATATATATATATATATATATATATATATATATATTAGCAATTGAGAGCAGGATTTTTGGTCGCAATATTTGGAGAAAAAATTTTGATGTCCATCGTCATTTTAGGGGGAAGACAAACAGGGACACCTGTAAGTCTTGGCAACATGGCACAATCGGACCTGAATACAAATCCTACCCAAGGCTCTCGTGATAGTGTGAGATGGTTAGTATGATGATAACAGTGGAAATAATGCCCACAGATAGAACTACATATCAAAAATAAATTTAAATCATTCACGATATGAAGTATTCAAAAGAAGTCAGAGATACAGTGACAAAGCAATGCATGTGTCACATTCAGAGGGCAGCTGGTGGAGCAAATATTATACAGTACGCAGCAAGCAAATTGAAATTATAATCGTCAAAATATCCATCTTTGCAGTGGCAACGACTGGAATCTATGAGCCATTCAACATTAAAGACGAAACTGAGAGTATGAATGTGCAATCTTCTGTAAGGATACAATACCAGATATTCAAAGTCTAGTTAATCTGGCATTCCAAGAAAACATCATTATTAACAGAGTCATGTCTTCTAAACTCAAGCATTGAGTAATAGCATACATTATATGCAGACCATTGTCCACGTCTGAGGGATTACACATTATATGGTGTTAGACTCATGTGTTTATAGCCGAGTAAGTGCAGGGACCAGACGCTGGCTTGCCGGCCACGTGGGCAGTGGTTCTAATTCGCATCAGGACTGATTTGTAAAGACATATCATTGGAAGTAACAGCGTAATACTGACAATATCACTCAACAAGTGATATTTCAAAATATGAGTCTAGCACCATATGGGCCTTCAGGGCTATGCAATGACACTTACTGTTCTCTACCCATATGTTTATATGCCGACGTATGACGTGGTTACTTCTCATAACATTCCGTGTCACCTATGTTGGGCTGGGTCGGTATATAAGACATGTCAAATTGAGCGTCATCGTCATTTGCAACTGCGAGCGCTAACAAGACACGTCACCTGAACAAGTCAAGCAACCTGATATGGGGGGAAATGGCACGTTGAAAGAACACCAGAAGGCACGGGGAATCCATGATATTCAGCGTGGGAGCCGACAAAGCCGTAAAGAAGACTGGTGGAGAGAACTTTCATGTGAGCTGCAACAAAGAACCTGAACTATAGCTTCTACTCAAGCCACCACGAGGAACATCGACGACAACCCACCACAGACTAGAACAAAGACAGCTGAGAAGGAGGAGAAAGACATTAGAGTCGAAACACCGACTCAAATACAGTCAAATGGGTTGTCAAGAGTAATTTAAGGGGAGCTGTCAGACGAACAAATTATGAAGCAGCTCCACGAAGAGAATCTCAACATCCGAACCTTGAAGTCGGAGCGGATCCTGACGTACTCAAAGATCCCTACCACGCTGGCGGTAGTGATTAATGAGGGCAGCGAGATACCACGCCAGGTTTCGATAGACAAGAAAATATAAAATCTGAAGGATTCATACCAAGAATAACTCAATGTTCCAGATGCCAGAGGGCCGGTCACAGCAGAGCAACATGTCGCAGTAAGACGGAATTCTGCCTATAGTGCGCCGATCACCACGCCTTCAAGGACTGTCCGCTGGCCAAGCTAGACACGGTTTTCCGAGCACCTAACAACAAAAGAAAGTGGGCCAACTGCATGGACAAGCGTGGAGCAAGATACATGGGTTGTCCATACCTCCAAAGACTCAGCGACGTGTTAAAGATCGCCATTACCACAAATACACCAAATAAGGAAGCAATGCGGAGTTGCCAGACAGCCATGTGCATCTCACAATCGGAAAGATCTCAACTACAACGACAGATAGACGAGTTAAAGAAACAATTCAAGCTACTACACACACCAACACCAACCAGCGACAATGAGAAGCTGCTTGCTGAAATAAAGGAAATCCAGCAAAACATCAAACAAGAGGTGGAACATATGGCTCAGACGACAAAGAAGAATTAAGAGATTCTACGAGACATCACAGTGGAGAGAGAAATGCTAAAATGGGAGCTAACCTAAAACAAACCAGCTGAAGCCAAGGAAAAGATCACAGAAAAGTAGGAAGATGAAACCCTACCAAAGACCGAGCCGGAACTGCAAACTAAGGTCAGCAGTCCTAATACGACACCCAAGAAATCTAAGAGGAAACCTACATACCACCACATCTCTAAAGAAATCATAGGAAACGAGAGTGACGGCAGCACAGAGTACCCAATTCCACTTACCCTGAAGGAGTGCCTAGAATCGCCTAGAATGGAGGAACTCTAACAAGCAGAATACTATAGGCAAAAGGAACGCAAAAGTCTCGATACAGAAACCAAGCGCAAGAAATTCGAAAGGGAATTGCGCAAACAAGAAAATTAAAACATCGAAAAGCTGCTATAGGCAATACACAAATAAGAGGCAATAAGACCAAATAAAAAGTCCTTATAAGGACTGCAACCAGTCAAGCCAGACGAGGTAGGAGCCTTCACTAACAAAATAAACCACCAGAATAGACGGGTACAAAGGGCAGCCGGCGACCAATTCTCCCAGCTGACGTCACATACACAACACGATTACATAAGATTCTGAGAAAGGACTCACTCGTAAGAGCGCACAGACAAGAAACAGGGTAAACATATTCACAAAAACAACGGACCTCAACTCTAACTATAGCTGAAAAAGCAGCTTGGACGAGGCCGAATTTGGAATTTTTGTTTTTGAAGATTGGAATTTGAGAAAAAAAAAAAAAAAAATCTCTCCTCTAGGGGGAATCGAATACATGACCACTAGGCGGCTAGGCAAGCGTGCAAGACATGTCGTTACCGAGGTTCCCAAACGAAGCGATGGTTTCCACACACACACACACACACACACACACACACACACACACACACACTCACGCGTGTGCGCATACACACACACACACACACACACACACACAAAGAATTAGATGCATGTTCCGTGGGGGAGAAAGGTAGGGGTCTACCAGAATGAACATGGAACGTGGCACTAAAGACATCCGGTTGATGAAATTACTAAAGCCAAGGCATGATGCAAATGGGGAGGTATAATTCTATTGGGAGTGAAGAGGGCTCCTGTCATCTATATAATAATATAATAATACTCAAAGACACATATTCCCCACACAGCCGTGTACTTTTACTTTTAAAAATTTACTTTTTTTATGATGTCTGATGATATTATCCTTAGGTATTGTCCCTGTTCTATCTTGTAGTGACTTGGCATATCATATCATCTCATGACATAGAAAGTAAGACACTTCTATTTTCTAATGTGTGGTGGCTTGGGATATCAGCTCGTCTCATGATATCGGTAGTAAGCCATTTCTATGTTCTAATGTGAAGTGATTTGGGATATCATATCATCTCAAACTATAAACAGTGAAAGTAAGCCATTTTTATGTTCTAACTAGCTGACCCGGCCCGGCTTCGCCCAGTCCCTGGTGGGGAGCATCTCATTTAATTCATATAATTAGTCATATAAGCTCCCATTCCCGTTCCCGACTATCTACCTGTCTGTCTATTATTAGAAAGAGCACTTGAAAGATCTTTACATCTTCCACCAACAATTAACTTGGGTAAATGGAGCGTCTCATTTAATTCATATTCGGCCCCTGATCCCGTTCCCGTTCCCAACAAAGACGACCCGGCCCGGCTTCGCCCAGCTCCTGGCGGGGAGCATCTCATTAAATTCATATTCGGCCCCTGCTCCCGTTCCCGTTCCCAAAGCGGGGAGCGTCTCATTTAATTCATATTCTGCCCCTGCTTCCGTTCCCGTTCCCAACAAAGACGACCCGGCCCGGCTTCACCCAGTCCCTGGCGGGGAGCATCTCATTTAATTCATATTCGGCCCCTGCTTCCGTTCCCGTCCCCAAAGCGGGGGCCATCTCGTTTAATTCATATTCGGCCCCTGCTCCAGTTCTTGTTCCCTGTCTGTCTATCTGTCTGCCTGTCTGTCTAATAATTTATTGGTTGCGGTTAGAACAACCTTAGATAAACGAAGACCAACTTACAAATAGCAATAGAAAGAGGAGGAGGAGAGAAGGAGGAGGACGAAGAGGGAGGAGGATGGAGGAGGAGGAAGAGGGAGGAGGAGGAGGAAGAGGGAGGAGGAGGATGGAGGAGGAAGAGAAGGGAGAGGGAGGAGGGGGAGGGGAAGAGGAAGAGGGTAGGAGGAGGAGGAGGGGAGAGGAGGAGGGGAGAGGAGGAGGGATGTGGAGGAAGGAGGAAGAGGGAGGAGGAGGAAGGAGGAGGAAGAGGGAAGAAGAGGAGGAAGAGGGAGGAGGAGGATGGAGGAGAGAGGAGGTAGAAGGAGGGAGGAGGAGAAGTGAGGAGGATAGAGGAGGGGAAGGAGGGAGGAGGAGGGGAGGGAGGAGGGAGAGGGAGGAGGGAAGCTTGCCATTAGAAAATCAAGTATACGCAGCAGAGATTGCATTCTTGTTTACACGCAATTAATTAAGTGACATATTGAAGATGTCAGATATGTTCACAGTCAATACAGGAGTGAGGCAGGGATGTGTGCTCTCTCCCCTGCTATTCAATATCAACATGGACAGAATTTCCAAAGAAGCAAGTCTCGACAGAACAGATTCAGATAATTTAGAACTCTTTACTCCAGATGAAACAATTGACCCACAGGGAACAAATGAACTTCTATTTGCAGACGATCAGTGCCAGTTTTACAACGATGAGGACAGACTACAAAATCATATTACTAATCTGAGTTCAATCTGTAGGAGATACAATATGAGTATAAACACAGCCAAAACCGAAGTAATGCAAGTTAGCAGTTCGCCAGGCCCACTAAGTATACAGATAAATAACACACCTCTGAAACAAGTTAAAGAATTCAAATACCTTGGAAGTATGATCACAGAAGATGGCAGATTGGACAGAGAAATTTAAATCAAATGCCAAAAAGCTAGTGTACTTACATATCAACTATCACCCTTACTGAAACATCCAAACATACCCATGTCCGAAAAACGACAGATAATAAACAGCATAATCACACCAACCCTATGCTACCAATCTCAAACCTGGACTTTATCCAAATTACACCTTCAAAATATCAACACCTGCGAAATGAGATGCCTGAGGAGAGTTGCCAACTTAACAATCCGAGACCGAGTAAGAAATGCAACTATCAGACAGACTGTGGGATCAACACCTTGTGCCACATTTATTGAAAGACAGAAGATAAAGTGGTTTGACAATGTCGTTAGAATGCAACATCAGCAACTACCATCACTGGCCTTACATCAAAGATCATCTGCGACGAGGCCACGAGGACGTACAAGAAGAAAATGGATTGACGGCATCAGTGACACTGTACAAACACACGGAATGACACTATCCAGTGCCGTCCACAGGGCGCTGGAACGCAAATTATTCCTCCCCACGACGTTTGATATCAGAAGTGGAAGATGATGATGATGATGATGATGATGATGATGATGATGATGATGATGATGATGATGATGATGATGATGATGATGATGATGATGATGATGATGATGATGATGATGATGATGATGATGATGATAGAAGATGTGCTTAATGTGTCACCAAAAAAGCCATAACTTACGTTTTTATTGTGCACCCATATAGGCTTTTCAGGACAGACCGACAGACCGACAGACAGACAGAAACATACATACATAAATACATAAATACATACATACATACATACATACATACATACATACATACATACATACATACATACATACATTCATACATACATACATACATACATACATGCATACATGCATGCATGCATGCATGCATACATACATACATACATACATACATACATACATACATACATACATACATACATACATACATACATACATACATACATACATACATACATGCATGCATACATACATACATACATACATACATACATACATACATACATACATACATACATACATACATACATACATACATACATACATACATACATACATACATACATACATACATACATACATACATACTAACATACATACATACATACATACATACATACATACATACATACATACATACATACATACATACATACATACATACATACATACATACATACATACATACATACATACATACATACATACATACATACATACATACATACATACATACATACATACATACATACATACATACATACATACATACATACATACATACATACATACATACATACATACATACATACATACATACATACATACATACATACATACATACATACATACATACATACATACATACATACATACATACATACATACATACATACATACATACATACATACATACATACATACATACATACATACATACATACATACATACATACATACATACATACATACATACATACATACATACATACATACATACATACATACATACATACATACATACATACATACATACATACATACATACATACATACATACATACATACATACATACATACATACATACATACATACATACATACATACATACATACATACATACATACATACATACATACATACATACATACATACATACATACATACATACATACATACATACATACATACATACATACATACATACATACATACATACATACATACATACATACATACATACATACATACATACATACATACATACATACATACATACATACATACATACATACATACATACATACATACATACATACATAGATGCACTATGCCGTGCCGATTTTATACAGTTCATCGACACGGTAAGTTGAGTTATTTGACCGTTACACAATACTCATCATGTAGAGCTATATTTTCCCTTTATTGTCTTTATATACTGAACATGAACCCAACTAAGTGTGTCATTGGCATATCCCCGGTATCACAATTCGTTTCGACATTCTCTTTTTATATTCCACTATATTGTGTTCAACATTATTTTCAAAATTTCCCGCCGTGTATTTGTATTTTAACAAAGGCAGCGTAGTTTAACTATACAATACGTATGCAGTAATGCATACTGAGATAATACATCACACAGAAGAACCCGCCACTACATGATCTGGGAGGAGCCACCCTTACATGACCCGTGCGGGTCCACCCCCAGTTAGTTTCAAGAAGGTAAAGAACCGAAACATTCTGGGAAGGCGAACCACATCTGACGATCATAAACCCCCTGTCGATTTTTATTTCTGACTGATTTCAAATCCATCAGACAATCCGGAGAGACGGATGGACTATTTTTAAAGACACATTAACGCCATGGAAAGACTGCCACTGATGCGGCTATTGACTTCACCTGTGAAAAGTTGAGATTACAGCGGACTGGGCTGACAACCGCTAATGCTATACAATGTCCTTGTTGCGAACACAGAAAACACATAACAATGTCCCGTGGATCCTCCGAAGAAAAAGGGGTGGGAAAGGGTTATGAGCATGACGGATTCATATCTAACCACACGTTGACGATCTAAATCATTCAAATAACTACGAGCTCAGCCATTCGACCGGTTTGACGTCGTTGGTAAAAGCTTCACTTCTTACAGGGAAATGCGAATTCACGCTGGCTAAAGAAATGCGAGAATACGTCACACACGATTAGACAGATCGCCAGTGAAACGGGTAAGTCGTTAGAAGATCTCAGTCAGGGAGAACCCCACTCAGCTGAAAAGATGCAAATCGATGTCTCATGCAGCATGCTTGAGCACCCTTTCCAGAAAAAAGGTCAGGTTTAACAACCCCAAATTCCCACTCTCCCCGCCACCGAGAAGGTTGCATTGGAGTGACTAGATGAGACATTGTCCAACGTATTAGAAAATGAACTGCAGCAAACAACGATAGAAGAGAAAGTGCACAGAATCCCTGCGTCAATTTAGTAGCAGTGAGATAAAGAAGGCAGCTAGCCCGCAGAAGACCAGGCGACAAAAGCTGCTAGAGGAGGTATAAGCGCAGAAGAAGGCCGCTCGGAAACGGTATAATGCAGCAGCAACGATTAAGAAGGAGGGCTTGCGAAACGTATGGCAACATCTGAAAGCCAAACACGACGCACTGGGACTTCGCACAACGAACCGAAAGGTTCTGCAGAAACAGACAGAACAAAATGGAAGGCACGAGAGAAATTCTTCCGGAAACCATAACGGTTTGCTTAGAACACGATCTGGGAGCCTCTGGGGTCAGCAAAGTATAACTTAAAGAACAAGTTTAGACTATGGACAGTCTAAGGCTAGGTTGGGAGAGCACACCCGAGAAATCCCTGTCAAAATCGGATGCACTGAGATACAGGCTTGACAAAACAATGCAGCGTTATTTAATCAATCCATAATGCCACAAACTAAAATTAATCAGAATGGTACTAATCCCCTGAAGCACCATCAGGCGGGGATATTATCGGATCTCCTGACATGAGGTGGTCCACTCAACACTCAGCTTCCCCTTTGTTGTGGAGTCAAGGCATAGAGGGGTAGTGTAAGAGCTGTTGACCAAACACATCGGACACTTAGCATACTACAGTAGAATGGTGAAGAGGTTTTTAACATGAAAGTCATCCTAACAAATCGTCTTCAGAAAGATAGAACAGATGTTTCATGCATTCAAGAGAAATACCTCAACGCCCATCGCGGATTCTCATCAAGGAATTTCAGGCAAAACAGCGAAGGACACAACGGAGCAGTTCTTATACTTACACAAAATGCAATAACATGCAGAGAAGTATCTGTGATCCCCGACAACCAAACGGAAAGCATATGTGTTGATAAAATGGTACAGGATGTTAAAATAATAATTTACACTCGGTAAAGCCCAGCAGATAAGGACCTAATACTTTCAAACATTAACTGATTGCCTTCCAAACAAAAAAAGTGATCCTGATCAAACATAAATTCAAGGCAGAAAATTTGAAGTAGGGGTGTGTCACAATAATGCTTTTTGAAATGGTTAAAATTGTAGCAAATATATTGTATCACATATCAAATTAAAAACGATTGCACAGGGAACATGACTGTGTTAATAATTAATTGATAGGTTAGAAATATTATGACAATAATGAGATGCTTATTAATAAAAGTTGAAATTAAAAAGATAAAAAAATATTTTAAAATTTCAGTTACCAAGGCTTTATTTTGTATCCGCAGCATCTAATCCAGTTAAATTTGCTGAATATTGTTAATGTAGCAGGGTCTTCAAAATGGAGAGGAGAATCGTCACACCAAAGTAGAAGACACAGACTAACCCTTAAGAAAGTCTATCCACTGTAGGATAAGAAGAGCGTATTGGCTCGTAGATTAGGCGTATGGGATTTTGGCCCAGGAAGTGTCAACTTTCCTAACAATGGCACAGGCACCAGAAAGTAAAACTTGAAGCTGAACAATTGGGAAAAGACAGCAGGTTTAGTTATCTGGGCTACTATTGCCTGTGATAGAATTACATCCCCCAGAGAATTATTATAACTCAAGAAATGAATTCTCACTCTAAATAATCAAACATCAATATTACATTTGCTTACATAAACTGTATGCTAATAAATCGAAAAGTCTAAGAGCAATTTGGAAAGTTACTCAAAATAAAAGTGTGATGTTTATTTAATGCTGTTGAAGCTAGGAAAAAAGAATTGGCACTTCTCTTTTAGTGTTGGATGTACCTAGAGCTCTTTCTGTAATCAGTGCTAGTGTAGGACCTAGTTTTAGGTCCTAACACAAGGCTTCAGTGGTCAGTGGATTTTGGCAAGGTTGGTGACAGGCACTTATCTTAGTGCTGCATGGAGCTCGACTCTGCTCTGCTTCTGCCTAGTGGTCAGCCACTCACTGACTCTTCTCTTCAATAGCTCGGTGATGAAATCAAGGTGGTGCTGTAGCAAATCGGGTAGCCTCTCAAGCTGAAATTGACACAAAGGCACACTCGTAAGTTTCTGGAGAACGCCTATACCCTCCTCATGACTTTCAGCCTACTCTTCTATAGAAACCTATCATCAGGCAAACACTTCACTGAGGATACAGAAATTTTTCATAGGGGTTCCTTCACTCTATGAGAAGCCTAGATGACATAGTACTAGACAAAGGAATAGCGACAGATCCAGTCCCTACACAACCTTTGAAGCTTCATAGAAATGAAGACCAAAAGAACTTGAGTGAGAATTATACTGAATGAAGTTAATTGTTGTGAATCTCTCCTATTGATCCCAACGATCACACCTCTGTACTCCTGACCCTTCTAACAATCAAGATTTTACTATGAACCAATAGGTCTAACAACCAATCAAGAACTTAGTCTTCTAGCATTCTGAACAAGCAATCAAGAACACAATCACCTAGAATTCTGAACAATCAATCAAGAATGTGATTAGATTATAAATTGTAAACATCTTATCTTTTTGATTTTCTTGTGATTGTCTAAGCTCTCTAGCTGCTGCGTAGTGTGCTTCTAAGTGTTGTAGTTCAAGTTGTTTAAGTTCTTTAGCTGCTGCGTGTTGTGTTTCTATGTCTTGTCTAGCTGCCGCTCTGTCTTCTCTTTGCTGAATATGAAACTCTGAGAGTTTGTTTTCTGCCCATGTCAAAAGTTCTAGGCCTGTGAAACAGAATTTCTCACCAAGTGCTACAAAATCTGCTAATGTAGACATGTGGTGGTTGTGCACCTGTCTACTATATATGTGTCAACAATATGTAGCTGGAATCAGTGAAGATTATACCTGTATCAGTGTGTTCGGATACTAGTATCTGTTTTGACAATGGTAGATAATCTCAACAGCAAGCATATATCTTAGTCAGTGTCGCTGCTGATCTTGCTCTGGCGAAGCCGACTGTGATGACCTTGCTGTAATAATGCTCTTCAACAATAATGATAACAATACTGGACAACAATAACACCCATCAGAAGTTTTCGCTAAATGACATAACATCTGTGGACAAAATTATTACAAATAATAGAGACATTAATGACGTTAAAGAACAACAAATAATGGATTAGGTTACAAAACAAGACAAAGTTCAGTCGTAAATTTACTTAACTATAAAGTCAATTACGAATACTAACTGAACGGAACGTACTTTTGGGTAATGATGAAATAACACATACGTAGCCCTCCAAGCTCCCGCTAATGATGAGGGTGAGCAAACATATTGATGAAAGGGTGCCTGTTGAATCTGGACTACTAAGCAGGACACATACACAAGTCAAGTGAAAGCAACTTAACATGTACATATTCAGCTTCGGTGTCCTTGGTGACTTGGTCCAGATGCTTGGCTCCACTTCAGAATTCTTCAAAAGGTGGTATGGATCAGCTTTGCTGCATTTCGTGTTGACTAGGAATCAGTAGAAGTTTGGTCTTCAAAATGGTGATCAACCCGAAGTGGTGTCAATGGTCCCTATCATACTATAGCTGGAACTGGAAAATTGAATCTGAAAAACATTCTTCAATCTGAAACTGCAATTAGTTCACTGGAGCACTATAGTGCGTGAAGCACATGAACACGGTTCTATATTGATGATTTGTGTGGCTGAGTGTCATAATGTTTCTCCTTGAATCAATATCTAGAATGTTGACTTACAGTTAATTGATGTGTTCTTTGCCGCTGCACACTGATTTAATACATCACACAATACAATAACGTGATGTTTGACTGAGACGTGAGCTTATTTGTTGTAGTTGGTGGCCATCTTTGCTTATTGACTACGGACAATGCCGTTCTTTTTCTTCCACTCTTGGTGTTAACTATCTATTTATTTCATGAACCGCAGATCACTGTATTATTCGTTTCTATCGTACTGTTCACTGTTCACTACTGTGCTGATGAAACATTCTCCCTTGTTCGTAGTTGGCTTCAATCAAACGGACGTAGCACCCACGTGCCAACAGCTGAAATCACTAGTCATGTCTGACATCTTGGTTTTGTTCTAGGGTTTAGAAGATTTAGACGTATCTCTAATGGCTCGTATAAACACTGTAGGAATCACTAATCTTTCGTGCACACAACTCAACAAGTTCATTGCGTCCTTAGAGCACACGATCACTTTATTGTAGCACAGTTATCACCGTGGTTGTCTACATACACCGCCGGCTTCCTGTCATTCAGCGTTCTGTGTATGACCAACACACACACTGTCTATCAATAGAGAATACATTGTACAACTAATCGTCATTAGGACCTTTTTGTTGCTGCACAATATAGATATCACAATTCACAGGTAAACGATAATAACACTTCTATATTCTCACGCACATTACACTTGTGACCAACCAGTCTTTGACACGGCGAGTCTCTCTCCCCGCCATTCTTGTCGAAGTGTTCACAAAACGGGGTCAGCTCTCTAGCCACCGCTGGACGGCGTTTACTGGCCCATCGCCAGTCGTTAGGTTCAATATACTTCAATCACAGCCTTCTTTAGGAGGAACACTATTTAATTGCCGACTGCATCTTGGATAACTGCAACCATCGCAAACCGATTTCAGACTTTTCAAAATCTCTCCAAACCAATGTTCTCCTTTAACGACTCAGCTCGCTCTGCCCAGCGCACCCTTTTCCGGCTTCTGAACTGGCGCAGTCATGTGACATCATAACTCCGCCACTTCGTGCCCCGGTGTTTGGTAGATTTCTCAGCTCGTGTCTTAGTGACATAGGTTTACACAATTGCTCTGTTTCTCGTATCCATCTCATGGCAATGTATGTATGTATGTATGTATGTATGTATGTATGTATGTATGTATGTATGTATGTATGTATGTATGTATGTATGTATGTATGTATGTATGTATGTATGTATGTATGTATGTATGTATGTATGTAAGTATGTATGTATGTATGTATGTATGTATGTATGTATGTATGTATGTATGTATGTATGTATGTATGTATGTATGTATGAATGTATGTATGTATGTATGTATGTATGTATGTATGTATGTATGTAGGTAGGTACGTACGTATGTATGTATGTATGTGCCATGTAGCTGATTGCTGGCTCGTCTGTGCAGCCACAATGACAGAAGTAAGCAGGAACATGTATCACATGACAATAGCAAACAAGCCAATGTCCTTGCCATTCTTCAGTATTTATTATTGACAATTATTGCCACACTTAGTACTAATCAATTGCCGACAGGTGCGGGCTGACATGCGATGAATATATAACAATCTAAACAATGTTCAACACTGAAGTATAGTTCTTATACAATTGTTATCTCTAGCGTCAACTTACGGTCTTACTTGCCCTTGACAATGGTAGGGAACGGGTAGGGAATGCGTTTGTGGGTGGGGAGAGGTGTGTGGTGTGTTGGTTGGGGATATTGTGTGGGTGAGGTATGTGGGTGTGGGATTTTTGTGGTGTGTGAGTGGGGGTATGTGGGGTGGATGGGTAAGGGTATCTGTGTGGGTGTGGGTGTGGGTGGGAATATTGTGTAGTATCTGGGTGGGGGATATGTGTGTGGTGTGTAAGTGGGGATGTGTTGGTGAGGGATATGTGTGTGTGTGGTGCGTGGGTTGGGAATAGTGCATGGTAGGAGGTGTATGTGATGTGCGGGTGGGGGATTGTGTGGTGGGGGATTAGGTTAAGGCATGTGTGGGTGGATGGAAGTTGTATGTGTGGGTGGTGGGGTGTGTGTTAGTGGATTGGGGATGTATGGGTGGTTAGAGAGATGTGTGTGGGGTGGGGGTAGGGACATGTCAGTTGGTGGGGATGTGTGTGTATGGTTTGGGAATGTGTGAGTGGATGTGCCATGTGTGGGTTGGTGGGGAATTGTGTGCATGGGTGGGGAATATGTTGTCGATGGAGATGTGGCTGGGGGATGGGTGGTTTGAGGTGTGGGTGGGGAGAGGATGTGTGGGGTAGTATGTGTATGTGGATGGGCGTAGGATGTGTGGGTTGGTGGGGGAATGTTTGTGGGTGGCGAGTGTGTTTTGGTTGGGGGATCAGGTGAGGGCAGTGTGTGTGGGTGGGGGATGTGCGGGAGGGGGATGGATCGGTTGGTGGGGTATGTATGTGTCCCTTGGTGTGCGTGTGTGTCGGTAGGTGGGGGTGTGTATGTGTCCCTTGGTGCGCGTGTGTGTGGGTAGGTGGGGGTGTTGTGTGGGTGGGGTGATGTATGGATAGGTGGGAGATGGGCTTCATAACATGGTAATTAGCCTTGTTTATGTTTACAACATTCATTTCACAATGTTTATTTTATCTTCCTATGTAAATGTATAATGCTCTTGATGAACGAAAGACGAGTGATTGGAAGGGCCGAATGTAAGACGGGCCTGCGCGCCCAATTTGTGACCCTAATAAAGTTGATTTGATTTGATTTGATTTGATTTGACATCGGCCATGAGTCGTACTCAACTGCTGTTCACTCGGCGTGCTGATTATCGAGCTTGACTGGCTGTACAATTAGCCGCTCGGCTTGTGCGACATACTTTTGCCTCAGGCTGAAGTTTTGTTCCAACCTTGGAGTAATGTCAACTTCATGTCGCTTGGCTTCTGTACTTGTTTTCACAACTGTCTCCGACGCAGACCCTGGCTAGACTGATTCTGTCCAGCCGTGTCTCGTCCGTGGACCACACAACTCGTGTCCCGTGATACGAAACTTCTCCGAGTCTCTTCCTTTTGTTTTGCATCATCATCTGTTGCTCACCGACTTCCCTCAACTTAGTCGTGTGTCTTTGTTCACAGTGATTATGTGAGCTGTTCTCACTATGCCAATGACTCTTCTATGGTAAACATTTTCTTACTCTATCAGTTTACCGCTATCTACCTCATATCGGTCCATAGCATTATGCCCCCCACCCCCACTTTTTGAAAATGGTACAGTCATTTTCACAGTCTATTTGGTTTTTCAATCCTATGACATGAAGCGATATGGTTAGTCATTTTATTACTCTATACTATATTGTCTTTCCACCACCTTATTTTGTCTGATAATATGATAGTATGACATTCCATTAACCACTGCACAAAATGAAAAACAAATTATTATTATATTCAGACACGCCCTATCAATCTACTTTCCACGCAGACGACGTGTAGCCAACCTATGGGGGGGGGGGCGGGGGGGGGGGGGGTTAGTCTAACATACTATGAGCTTCATAAGGTCCCGTGGCCTCCCCATAGTAGTCCCTCATTTGCCCTATAGACAAGCAATCTCAAACCTATCAAGTTCATTACGCCCGTATGAGGGGATATGCGTGGTTAATAGGTACCATCACCTCTATATTATTATTTATCTTTGGAATAGTGGAATATGAGCAATATATACATGACTTCTGTACCGCTATAGTTCTCGGTTGCCATTTGGGTTTTTCGTGTGACGTAATCCTTTAAATAATCACAGATGGGGTTGTTGCATAAGCACTTGTTTGCTTGCGGTATACTTCTAGTATTTCATTTGTCTAGGGTGATTACTTCTTCTTCGCGAAAGATGTTGTCTTTTCGTCTTATAACCGCACGTTCATCTTATTGCCGATATAGATCTATCTTGTAGACTCATTTACCAATACCTTTGTGTCTGTCAAAGTTTATAATACTTTGATATTCTATCTCCCTTGCTGGTTGATGTTAAAGCACTTACTGTTCCTTGTGTTCTTGTTTCTGGTGAAATGTTTTTTTCTATCTCTATGTTCATTCCTTTCACTACCATACCGTCTTTTAGGCTTTTGTTGATATGCTAGACCCGTTTAGTGTTGACCAATAGAGATATACCTTAACATGTATGTACATTCCTATGCATGATCATTTCTATTATGGAATATGTCAATCAATGAATAAAATTATCATCAATAAATTTCATTGACATATTGGAGATATTCATGCAATGTCATAAATTGAAAGCAAAATTAAAAATGTGACATTGATTTACATTATCAATGTGCTTATATGTTGTAGCATCAATATTAAAATTAAATATAACCATACACTCGTGTCATTTGTTGCAACATTGTGTCTTCTACGTTGTCATTTCATGCTGTTTTTTGTTGCCACTGTTGTTATAATTTATGATTTGTGTCTCTTGCTTTAGTCTTGGTTGGTGTTTCTATTATCTTTTATTATCACTGCAAAAGATACACTATTAAGCCCTCACATACTCTGCATATGTACAAAAAAAAAATTCACATAAACAATAATGTGTATGAAAACTTATACTATACAATGGCACAACGATATATTGTTACCATCATTGTAGTATGTGTGATGATATGTTTTCCGGTGATTATACCATGGTCTATTATGGCTTGCAGTTGCCTCGGACCTAATCACCGTAGCTTGTGTCGCAATCATTAGGTCTCTGATGACATCAGTGTTCTCGTTGTACTTGTGGTTGATATTGTTGTCGTCTGTTGTAATATTCTCAATCCTCACCTTTGTTGTGTTCTATTTTCGATACCGTAGGTTTCTCTCACCTGGTATCTGAAAATTGGTTCTTATATCAGTGTATATTCTTAACACTGCTTCTGCGACGTAGATGTTATACATAGATGTTAGATGTTAATGGTAGATGCATGGTATGTTTTCATTTCATAAGATGATGGTCTAATCATGCTTGATGGAATCTGCAACCTGTATGATTTATGAAATCGTACTGAGTAATAAGTGATCATAATCATAGTCAATTTGCAGTAAGTATTATTTGATAATCTTTGTTTATCATGGATTGTTAATTTTTGCTGGTATTATGTTATCCCCACCATGCTTTTTCAGTACCTTCGGATTATAGGTACAGAGTTCCACTTGAAGATTCATATTTGGATCTTTTTGTGGCGCTTACATGGATCGGCTGATAGTTTACTCATGATCGATGGAATATGCAATATGATAATTTACACCTGATCGATGGAATATGTAATATGATAATTTACACCTGATCGATGGAATATGCAATATGACGTATGAATTCATATTAACAATCACTAAACATAATAGCACTCAATTATTTCACCATGGGTGTGGTTGGTCCTACTTGTTTACCATTGGCTGATCTTTTCCGCTATCTTGTTTGTGCTGGTTTGGTGCCCTAGGATTGTAGACCTGGAATGCTACCTTTTCCAGATTCCTTTATGGATTTACGGTGGTACTTGCACGGTCCCAAAACTCTCTCATTCATCTTCTGTGCATTCTGGTAATTAATAAAAATGGAAAAAAATATGTACATATCTGACTCTTACTAATTAATTAAGTACAATGTCAAATTGTCTGCTGATATGTGTACTCATTCTATACGGCAGTTCAGAGTTTTAAGTAATACTTGGATAACTGTGTCTCCTTGTTACCCTTAATGTACTCTGAATATACTTGTTTTAAGCTATATCCCTACCGTATAGAATCTCTTTTATGTAATGTAGTTAAAAGTTGTTGTTTTTATTGTGTATGTAGTGTGGATTGTGTATGTAGTGGATAGTAATGTATTTAGTTGTATATGTATGTGTCTTCGTGAATAACAAGACAGCTTGTGATGGTAAGTAAATAGAATGTTGAATGTATATCTAAAGAGATGTTTCTTATGTTATTGTTAATTAGGTGATATCCTTATATTGTGACTTTACTGTGTTTTAAATGTGTGTGGTAGTGATAATTGTTTTCTGTATAATAAACAACTAATTAAAATCATAAGATATTCATAGAATATCCGTGAAAGTTACTTTAATTACTATCACAGTTTTAAATAGGATAAAATAACTATGGTTATTCCATTGAACTGTCTTTGATCTGATTGTCATTGTTTCTATGCAGCTCAATGTATCTTTTAGTCGTTATCTTTTGGTACCCTGTTTCTTTATCTCTGCTTTAGATACCCCTGACTTTATCCAAGATTATCTTGGTCTGTCAGTCTTGGTATAGCATACGTTTTATTTTTTTTAGCCATCCAGGTACTTTATCCGTGTTTGGAATCTCCTCATCGCTAGTCGATGAAGCATGCTGAGTTAATTCTTCCTGGTTAATATTATGTTTATCTGTCACTATTTCTAAGTTGTCATATCGTGTTTTCCCTTTTTTATTTTTGGTTGGCAAAAGTACTGCTGCACATTCTGCCTGTTCTCGGGTAAAGAATTCATTGTCCCACTTTTCAATGTCTTGACTGGTGCATTCTTTTACATTAGGTACGTTGCCTACTATTAAGTACGTTACTGGGTGTGGTAACGCTACAGCTGTAACCCGTCCCTGGTAATACGGGCAGTTTATGTCGACCCATGCGACTTTATACTGTTCTAATGTTCCCCCAATTGTCTTACATGTTACTGTTTTATTTGTATAGTCGTAGTCATTGACTATTGTCTTGTCCACCCCAATAATGGTAGTGCCTGTGTCTCTTATCATTGTAACTGTTATCCCTTTTACTAGTGCAAGTTGTGTGTCTAGGTTTTCATCTGTTGTACACATCGAGTTAGCTTCGTATATGCACGCCTCATTGTCTGTATCGTTATCACTGTCATTTTTTCCAGTCTGTATTTTCACTGCGTTTGTCTCTTTAAATTCGTCTGGTGAACTGCTGGTAAATAGGAATGCTGCACTGGCTTCTTTCCACGTTTTTCTAATTCCGCAGCCTCTACTTACATGTCCATCCGTATTGCATACATAACATTTTACATTGTTCTTGTAAGCAGTGTACTTGCTGCCTTTTTGTGATATCAAATTCTGAAGATATGTGTCATAATCAGGGTTTTTGTCACACATTTCCATGGAGCCGTGTTTTGTCTTGCAATAAGGACATTGTATCAAGTATCCTTTCTTTTTTACTCTCTCTGGTTCTCTTTGTGCGTTCTCACTCTTGTAGTATGGTCCTCCTCCTCGATATTGTGGACCATATTGTTGGAATTTACTCGTTTTTGTATTATACCTTTGGTTGGACAACCTGGCTGCCGCCCCTATCGCTAAATCAGTCTGCGCCCCTTCTGCGAAAATAACCCTATGGGCGTTATAGAATGCTTCGCCCTTGGATTCCATGTCTGCGACCGTTGTACATTTGTTCTCGACCAGGAATGTTGACATCTCTGCTGGTACCGAGGAAATCAACTTGTCTCGCACCATGAGATCACGTAGCTTGTTGAAATCTGACCCAATATCGGCTGCTTTGAGCCATTTATCGAAGAGTGATGTTATCTCTGCTACGTAATTTTAAAAAAATGTGATTTGAATTGGTGCTAATGTTTTAAATTTTGTTCGTAACCCTGCTTGGTCGAGTGAATAATGTGATAAGACTCGATTCCTAACATACGTATAGTTAGTACGTAGGTTCTCTGGTATGACCTCTACGACCTTCAAGGGCACGAGGGCTAAATGCCTATGAAAGAGTATGGCCCAATCTTCAGATGGAACTTTGTAATGGTTCATTAGCAGTTCGAAGTTTGTTACCCATGCGGATATCGAATCGCCTTGTGTAAAATTTCTGATAAGCCCAGTGTAACGCTTAATAGGGTCTAAAGATTTTGCTGTTATCTTTGCTGGGGTTATCTCTGCGTCTTTGTCTTTCTCCAGGGTCTTTACCTTTAAGTTGCCTTCCATCTCTTTGTCTTTAATTAATAACTCTGTTGCTAGTTTCTCTTTCTCAAAAGCAAGCCTATCTTTTTTCCAAGGCTATATTTTCCTTTTCTATTGCCAGTTCATTTTTTTTGTTTCTCTAGTGCTTCTCTCGCTTCTTTTGCAGCTGCTCTATCTTCACGTTGTTGTGCTTGATTCGCGTTTATTTCTTGTTTGGCCCATGCTGCTAGATCAGGCCCTGACATGCCACACTTCTCTATCATAGCTATAAAGTATTGTAATGAAGACATGTTTGTTAAATATTCTCACTAATCTACTAAGAATATGATGTATCAGTAGCACAAGGTATCACTACTATACAGCCTATGATGTTTCTGATCATGTAATGAATGATGGTGTGCTTATTTAGAAATTATCCTTGTTACGTTGGTAAATGATATTCACACCAAGAAATAACCTTTGAGTGAAGTTCTCGTGGTGTCACAATGTTTCTAATATTACACCAGAAAAGATAGATGATACATACTATGAATGGTGAAATATATATATGAAGTATAACACCTCTTAATTTACACAGCAATGGAACACTAAGAACATATGTGTACCGCACGTGGATCTTGTTCCCGATCACTGAGAATTATTCTTGAGATATCCAATTACTCCATACATTATCTCAATACTCAGGCTTGTTATAAGCTCAATACCTATAATGGAGAAAATGACAAAAACCTGTGGAGTAAGTAACCAAATATCCACTCTAAACAGCCGCACAAAATGATTCAAACACAGTAAGACAATTTAACCCGCCTGATGCCTTGTTGCTGCTGCTGTGTTGCGGTCCTTCACTGGTCCGGCATCTTCCGTCCAGTAGTCGAGGGTCTTGAGTGTTGATAGTAGACCAAGGCTTGACCTTCAGATAGCTATGTAGGAAAATTCTGGATTTTCTTTAACTTGAGTGGAGAAAGGTTTAGTATAATATCGATTCACTGTGGTGATGATGTGTTATAGTTCTGGACTGAATCGGTATGTTGACTTCGGTTGTTTACGTTGTTCAATGTTAGTTGAAGACCAAACTTGAATTTCAGAAAAATGTCTTGGAAAAATTATGATCCTTGAATCCAGATGAAAATAACTTGCTACACTACTGATTGATGTTTCCTACTGTTCTTCCCCATGTAGTTGTGATCATCTTCGCCGTCTTAAGGTATTTGATTGAAATTTTGGTTGTCCCACAAAGTCGTCCCAATTATCACATTCCCTACTACTTATATGGCCGTAGTTCTGAGATTTCAGTCAAAATTCAGCCATCATTGTCGTTTTGATATATTGTCTTTGTATGATGAGTTTTGACTGTTGACAGGACTGTCTGTTAGTATTTTGGACACCTGATGATGTGCCGTCGTTGTATTTGTCTGTTCACTTTGACTCTTTTTCCTCTCAATTGTCGAATATCTTCAGGCAATTAATAAATCTTTCTCCCTATACTCGTTGACAATGAGCTACTGTCATCAATGAATGCCTTTAAACGTTTATTTGAAGTTCAAACTCCACTGTTATCTCAGCCAGGGTCAATATTTGTCATAATTGGTATTTAATTTGCATTGTTGTGTTCAGCGTCGTGGCTTAATTGTTCATATTGTACACATATATTTACACCATGATTTGATAGCTGAATCTGTTTGTTGACGACTTCATTCAAAATTGCAAATGGCGCCCAAGGTGACCTTCTTTGTCCTTTGAATGATACCGAATTTTCTTAAAGGTAACTTTTATTTCGGTGATCCTGCTTTTTTATATTCGAGCTCCCCACTTCCTGCCATGTAGCTGATTGCTGGCTCGTCTGTGCAGCCACAGTGACAGAAGTAAGCAGGAACATGTATCACATGAAAATAGCAAACAAGCCAATGTCCTTGCCATTCTTCAGTATTTATTATTGACAATTATTGCCACACTTCGTACTAATCAATTGCCGACAGTTGCGGGCTGACATGCGATGAATATATAAGCATCTAAACAATGTTCAACATTGAAGTATAGTTCTTATACAATTGTTATCTCTAGCGTCAACTTACGGTCTTACTTGCCCTTGACATCGGCCATGTGTCGTTCTCAACTGCTGTTCACTCGGCGTGCTGATTATCGAGCTTGACTGGCTGTACAATTAGCTGCTCGGCTTGTGCGACATACATTTGCCTCAGGCTGAAGTGTTGTTCCAACCTAGGAGTAATGTCAACTTCATGTCGCTTGGCTTCTGTAATTGTTTTCCCAACTGTCTCCGACGCAGACCCTGGCTAGACTGATTCTGTCCAGCCGTGTCTCGTCCGTGGAACACACAACTCATGTCCCGTGATACGCAACTTCTCCGAGTCACTTCACTTTGTTTTGCATCATCATCATCTGTTGCTCACCGACTTCCCTCAACTTAGTCGTGTGTCTTTGTTCACAGTGATCATGTGACCTGTTCTCACTATGCCAATTACTCTTCTATGGTAAACATATTCTTACTCTATCAGTTTACCGCTGTCTACCTCATATCGGTCCATGGCATTATGTATGTATGTATGTATGTATGTATGTATGTATGTATGTATGTATGGTTGTATGTATGTATGTATGTGTGCATGTATGTATGTATGTATGTATGTATGTATGTATGTATGTATGTATGTATGTGTGTGTGTTTGTATGTATGTGTGCATGTATGTATGTATGTATGTATGTATGTACGTATGTATGTACGTAAGTATACGTATGTATGTATGTATGCATGTATGTATGTATGTATGTATGTATGTATGTATGTATGTATGTATGTATGTATGTATGTGTATGTATGTATGTATGTATGTATGTATGTATGTATGAGTGTGTGTGTATGTGTGTGTGTGTGTGTGTGTGTGTATGGATGGATGGATGGAGGGATGGAGGGATGAATAAGTGGGTGGCTGGGTGGTGGGTGGGTGGGTGTGGGTGTGTATATATATATATATATATATATATATATATATATATATATATATATATATATATATATATATATATATATATACACACATACATACATGCATGCATGCATGTATGTATGAATATATTATGTATGTATTTATTTATATGTTGTTTGTCCATCAATTATGATGATGACCATTCATTTCATCCAGTGGGGTTGAAAGTATGGGGCCGTGGGTTCTAAGATGGCTGATAAGGCCTATTTTGGCTCGAAATGTTCTTTGACAATTTGGACAAAGAATGCTTGACGTTTCTCTAGGTGGATTTCCTGCAGGGGTTTTTCTGTCCTGCCTTTTCGTTACAGCTGTTGTAGTCTTGGTTGTCTCACACATGACTGCATCTTTGTGTAATGATGCACGCCATGAATTTCGGTCTCTGGCTGCAGTCTCCCAGGTGTCATGATGAATTCCAAAGGCATTCGGAGAGATTTTCAGAGTGTCTTTAAAGCGTTTCCTCTGGTCACCTTGGGAGCGTTTACCACAACGCAGTTCGCTGTAAAAAAAATCGTTTAAGGAGCCTGTGATCTGACATGCGAGTCAAGGGACCAGCCCAACGAATCTAATTCTTCATAAGTATAGTGTGGATACTGGGCATGGACGCTCTTTAGGATTTCATTGTCAGGGATATTGTCTTGCCATTTATTCTTCAGTAGCTTCCTTAGGCAGACTGTTTGGAAGTGGTTTAATTTCCTAGCGTGTCGCTGATAAACAGTCCAGGTTTCACAAGCATATAGCAGTGTGGATAATACAACTGCTTTGCAGACTTTTAGCTTTGTTTGCAGGCTTATTCCAGTTCTGTCCCATACATTCTTGTACAGTCTGCCAAAGGCTGGCCTTGGAGATTCTTGCATTCACTTCGTCATCATTTGCGGCAGCTTGTGACATAGTGCTGCCAAGATAGGTGAATTTGTCCACAACACTTAGTCTATGACCGTTTACTTTGATATTTTGTACAGTGTGATTATTCCCTGGAGCTGGCTGGTACATAACTACAGTCTTCTCAAAGTTAATACTGAGCCCAAAGTTGGCACAGACATGTGAGAAAACCTCTGAGTTGGCGTATAGAGCGCAATCATCAGCAAACAGGAGCTCTCTGATGGTGTCGCTGTCAAGTTTCGTTTTAGCTTTCAGCCTTCTGAAATTGAATAACTTTCCATCCATACGGTAGTTGATAGCTATTCCAATGTCGTCGTTCTCGAAGGCATCCATCAGCATGGCTGAAAACATGAGGCTGAACAGTGTTGTTGCCAGGACACATCCTTGCTTCATTCCATTGGTGACAGGAAAGGGCTCAGACAGTTCACCATTTTCCTGTACTCTTGCCTGCATACCATCATGAAATAGCCGCACTATGTGGACAAACTTTCGTGGACAGCCATATTTTGCCATGATCTTCCACAGTCCTTCTCTGCTGACTGTATCAAAAGCCTTGGTAAGGTCAATGAAAGTGGAGAACATTTCGCAGTTCTGTTCCTGACATTTCTCTTGCAGCTGCCTTGCAGCGAAAATCATGACAACAGTTCCACGTTCTTTTCTGAAGCCACATTGACTCTCAGGAAGAATACCTTGATCGAGATGGGCCGTGAGACGATTGAGAAGAATTCTGGCGAGTATCTTCCCTGCAATTGAAAGCAAGGGGATGCCTCGTTGGTTGTCACAGGATTGGTGGTTTCCTTTACGTTTGTAAAGGTGGACTAATTACGCGTCCTTGAAATATTGTGGCATTGTCTCGTTCACGCATATGTTTGTAAAGACTTGGTGAAGCTGCTCTGTTAGGACCGGCCCACCTGCCTTGTATATCTCTGCTGGGATGGAGTCAGGACCAGGTGCCTTGCCGCTGGAGAGTTGCTGGATGGCTTTATTTACTTCCACTATGGTTGGCAGGTCATCAAGTGTCTCATTGGTGGGAACTTGAGGAAGGCAGTTGATGGTTTCATCATCGAAGAAGCAAATTCTTGACTTTGCAGAAGTCTGTTGTCCGTAATGTCACCTTCATCTTCGTCCCGGGACATGCGGGAATCGAGGGAAATGAACGACCTGACAAACTGGCTGGCTCTGCACCCCCTGTATATGGCCAGCCCATGGATCGTGCCTATGTTATTAACGTCCTTAAAGATATGGCGAGAACAGAGGACTTTGACGTCAGTGATTCCACATCGCTGTCCAGGATGAAAGACCTGGGAGTTAAAATCGGCACAGCCAGACGCGAGAGGTACATCGGGAAAACAAAGCGCCTCGACAACCAACACAGAACTGGCACTATTAGCCACCGGACGCTGATGCATATGCTGGGGGGAGGATCTGAACACCTATGGACATGTCCGGAGTGCAATGAAGATACCCCAAATGATAACTGATAACTGATAACAGAAGGAAATTGCATTTAAGATGTTGCTGAAATGCTCTGCCCAGCGTTGAAGGATTTCTTTCTTATCGGTGACCAATGTTCCCCCATCTGCACTGAGGAGGGGAGCTATGCCTGGTGATGTAGGACCATAGGCCACTTTCAGTGAGTCATAGAAGTTGTTCATATCATGTCTGTAAGCAAAGCCTTGAATTTCATCTGCTTTGCTGATCAGCCAGGAGTCCTGCATGTGCCGAAGTTTCTGCTGCATTACTCTATGAGTGTTCTTGAAGGCATCTTTTTTGGATGTTGACTTCGGGTCTTCGGAATTCTCATCAATCCAATCTTTATGCTTTAGGGAGGCTGGACCCAGGATTTCCATAGCAGTGTTGTAAATTATGTCCTTTAGAGCTCTCCACTCTGTTTCTGTATCTTCTTTAGCAGCAGCATTGGGCTTTTCAAACGACTGCTGCATTTACTTGCTGTTTAGGCGGGTGACATTTAGTGGTTTTTTGTTGTTGCATTTTTACACCATGAGGACGCCGTGGTGGCCTGATGTGAATGTTTATTTTCGAGGCAATGAGACGATGGTCTGTCCAACATTCGGCATCACACATGGATTTTGTTACCCGAACGTCTTGTCTGTCACTTCTCCTGACGATGACATAGTCAATGAGGTGCCAGTGTTTCGAGCGAGGGTGCATCCACGATGTCCTATTTCTCATGGGGAGACGGAAAATTGTGTTGATAATCAGGAGATCGTGTTCGGCACATGTCTGAAGGAGGAGGAGTCCATTGCTGTTACAATTTCCGACTCCGTGCTTTCCAATAATGCCACTCTAAGAGGTGGTGTCCGTGCCTACTCTGGCATTGAAATCCCCAAGGAGTATAAGTTTATCTCCTTTGGGAACAGATGTTAATACATTGTGCAGGTCTACATAGAACTTGTTCTTGACATCATCTTCGCTGGTCATATTTGGTGAGTAGACACTCACAATGGTTGCATGCTTCCTTCCATTCAGCAGAGGCAACTTAATGGCCATGAGACTGTCGTTTATAGCCTTTGGAAATCCAGCTAATTTGCCGACCAGGGCCGACTTAATGGCAAATCCCACACCGGATTGGCGTCTTTCCTCGCTTTTCCTTCCACTCAAGAAAAATGTTTAGCCGGCACCTATTTCACAGATTTGACCTTCTTCTGCAAGTCGTGTCTCGCTCAAGGCTGCAATGTCGATGTTGTACCTGCCCAGCTCTCTCCCGATCAGTGCTGTTCGTCTCTCTGGACTCGACGCGCCGTCTCTGTCAAGTAGGGTGCATACATTCCAAGTTCCAATTGTTAAGAGAATATGGTTTCCTCTTTTAGCTGTACTTGTTTTATCTTTGTTTGTATGTCGACCGAAGTTTAGGGTACCCACCAACCGCGGCTAGCTGGTTAGGTAGTGATGGAGCAGACAATGTTTAGGGCACCTTTTCTAGCCCCTTCCTCGTGCTATGGAGGTGAGCAGTGTGTTCCTATAGAGGGTTGCTCAGTCGCTCAGGGGGCTGCCGAATCCCACTGCTGCTCCGGTCAGTAGAAGACGACCATATGGCCTGAGCCGCCTGTGTGCAGGTCTGTGACTACGGCTGCCAGCGTATCCACGCCTGCCGCTTCGCCGTTCGCCCATCGCTACAGGGCTTGAAGGTGATATATGACGTTGGATGAAGAATGACTTGCGCGATGACTTGGATTAAAGTGAGGAATAGTTGCGCAATTCGTCGACCTTACTCTCTCGCCTGAGTCCATCTGAGTCCAGTGACAAGACAAGTCGAGACGACTGGAGACGAATACCGGTGCAGTGGATGACCAGGGCGCTCTACGTGCCCTGCCGTGCTCAGTACGTTCCATAACGCTTCGCAGGTAAACGCCGTCTTATGTATTTATATATGTAGTTATGTACGTATGTATATAAACACACCCACAAATACACTCACATGATATACACACTCAAAATTTCTTGTAAAAATGTATTATATTCTACTTTTTTAAAATTTAATTTCAGTCGACCCTGGGTTTTTTCGTAAGCAAAGTTTATCAATTTTCATATTACTATGCTATGTATATTATCAATGTTATTTCAGAGTGATATTCACTTTACAGTTTAGGTAATGCAAACGCAATACCCATTCCGAATAGTTTAATAATAATAATAATAATAATCATTGGCACCTTGCCGTCTTGACAGACGATAGTTTGTGCTTTAAAAAGGCATAATAACTTTTAACTATGGCGGTAGCGAGTGTGACTGATAAGGCCAATTTGCGCTGTAAATGTCCGTTCACAGTGGGTGCATGTGAACACGTGGTCATTTCCACCATCATGCACCATCTTACCCGTAACAGTTGCCTCTCGCTTTGATTCCGAGACCAGTTAAGACCAGGGATGGAGTTATTGCCTCTCCATAGCACAAAGCCTGGGCTAAAATATAGAGATCATGTGTTGCCCATGCAGCATGATCCCTCTCTCGGCCTGCCTAGTTCACTCCAGAGGAAAGGTAACACCCCTACATCTGGAACAAGACAAGCTGCAGAAGCTGCCGGATCAGCAAAGCAATGCTCTAACTGTCCGCCTGTCGGAGCTTCGATCCTAGACCAGTCGCCAACCAAGGCTTAGGGCCTGGTCTGCCCTGCCATGACAATTTTGTCTTTAGCTTGCATTTCCTTGCACCAGGGTAATGCTTGTACCCTCCCAATTGCGCTCTTCCGCCCGAAGCCGTTGGCACAATGTGGGGTGTCGGGTTTGGTATGCGCCGCTCAACGCTCGGCGCTAACAGAAACCAGGTAGTACCGTCTACTGTTATACGGTAGCACAGTCATATCTGACTAAGACCTGACGCCAAAATAATAATATATAATAATATATAATAATAATATAATAATAATAATAATAATAATCCATCCACCCATCATGTGCCATGCCGGTAAGCGTGGGCGATCATGTTTTGCCAGCTCACTCGATCACTAGAGTCGTGGATCAGCTTCGTGTTTCTGTCTTGACCATGCCACGATGCAAAGCCATCCAGGTATTTGCTTCTAGGTCTTCCTCTTGGTCTCTTCCCTTCGATCTTGCCAGTTGTCACCAAGGTCTCCAATTCATTTCTTCTCATAACATGCCCAAAAAATTTGGACTGTCTGCGTCTAATGTCTCTAATCAGTTTACGATCTTCATTTGTTTCTTGAAGGACTTGTTCATGGGTCTTTCTGGCTTTCCATAGTATTGTTTGCATTCTCCTCAGAAACCAAATTTCTACAGCCATCAGATGTTTTTCATCTTGACTGCTCATTGTCCAAGCTTCACATCCATATAAAAGTATAGGTTCTATGCAGCACCTTAACACTCTTTTTCTCGTTTCAATTGACATCATTTTATTGGTCAGTATGGTTTTCATCTTGCTAAAGGCTACTTTTGCCATGGCGATTCTGGTTCTAATCTCTTCAAGGCATCTCCCATCGGATGTTATTACTGTTCCGAAATAATTGTACCTATTCACTTGTTGAAGAATATTCCCATTTACTTGTATATTACATTGTGGTATTTCGTCCTTCCTAGGGACGACCACAATCTGTGTCTTTTTACAATTTAGTTCTAACCCTCGTTGTTCACTGTGTGTAACAACCGCATCTACTAAATGTTGCAGGTCCTGTTCATTGTCTGCATTCAAGACTGTATCATCTGCATATCTAATGTTATTGATGCATCGTCCCCCAATGTTGATTCCTTCCATATCTTCAATATTTCTGAAAATACTTTCACTGTACAGGGAAAACAGATCTGGAGACATTATACATCCCTGTCTTACACCTCTCTTAATAGGTTGATATTGGCCTACTTCATTATCAACTTTTATGGCAGCTTGTTGTTTCCAATATATGTTTTTTACAAGTCTAAGTTCGTTTCCATAAATTTGAAGTTTTTCAAGCATCCTTATCATGTCGATATGTCTCACTTTATCGAAAGCCTTTGTGTAGTCAATAAAGCAAAGGTGTAGATCTTTTTTTACTTCTATAGATCGTTCGATTACGGTTCTCAGTAAATATACAGCATGTACTGTACCCTTTCCTTCTACAAACCAACATTGTACTTCTCCTTTTTAAGGTTGTATTATCCTGTAAGTGGTATACTAATAATAATAATAATAATAATAATAATAATAATAATGAAACAACACTGTGCAGTTGTCACAAAGAAGGCTGCTATTGCATGGTCCGTGGGGAGGAAAGAAATACGGGACAGTGAAGACACCCGGTGGATGGATGTGCCATAGCCAAGGGGAGATGCAAACGAAGAGGTATAATGGCAGTGGGCTGTTTTTACACATAGAAAGACGTGTAGTTGTATAATGCTTCGTAAACTTAAGTAGGGCATGTGACATATTCAAATCATTTGTTGAAAAGCAGCATATTATTAAATCATTAATACATCTTGTGCTTTAGTCTTAGAAGTGCATTAGTAGTAAATTGAAACAGCCGGAAAAAAATTAAAGAGCTGTCGGTACACACACATTCTCTCTCTCTCTCTCTCTCTCTCTCTCTCTCTCTCTCTCTCTCTCTCTCTCTCTCTCTCTCTCTCTCTCTCTCTCTCTCTCTCTCACACACACACACACACACACACACACACACACACACAAACACTCTCTCGCATACATACAAGCATACAGATAGACAGACAGAAAGACAGCCAGACAGACAGCCAGACAGCCAGAGAGACAGACAGACACATACAAGCAGGCAGGAACAGACAGACAGACAGACAGACAATCAGGCAGGCACAGACAGGCAGAAAGACGTACATACATACATACACACACATACACACTTACATAATACATACATACATAATACATACATACATACATACATACCTGCCTGCCTGTCTTCCTGACTTCCTGTCTTCCTGCCTGCCTGCCTGCCTGCCTGCCTGCCTGCCTGCCTACCTGCCTACCTACCTACCTACCTACCTAAAAACCTACCTACCTACCTACCTACCTACCTACCTACATACATACATACATACATACATACATACATACACACACACACACATACATACATACATACATACATACATACATACATACATACATACATACATACATACATACATACATGCATACATACACACATACATGCATACACACATACATACATACATACATGCATACATACATACATACATACATACATACATACATGCATGCATGCATGCATACATGCATACATACATACATACATACATACATACATACATACATACACACATACATACATACATACACACATACATACATACATACATACATACATACACACATACATACATACATACACACATACATACATACATACATACATACATACATACATACATACATACATACATACATACATACATACATACATACATACATACATACATACATACATACATACATACATACATACATACATACATACATACTTACATACATACATACATACATACATACATACATACATACATACATACATACATACATACATACATACATACATACATACATACATACATACATACATACATACATACATACATACATACATACATACATACATACATACATACATACATACATACATACATACATACATACATACATACATACATACATACATACATACATACATACATACATACATACATACATACATACATACATACATACATACATACATACATACATACATACATACATACATACATACATACATACATACATACATACATACATACATACATACATACATACATACATACATACATACATACATACATACATACATACATACATACATACATACATACATACATACATACATACATACATACATACATACATACATACATACATACATACATACATACATACATACATACATACATACATACATACATACATACATACATACATACATACATACATACATACATACATACATACATACATACATACATACATACATACATACATACATACATACATACATACATACATACATACATACATACATACATACATACATACATACATACATACATACATACATACATACATACATACATACATACATACATACATACATACATACATACATACATACATACATACATACATACATACATACATACATACATACATACATACATACATACATACATACATACATACATACATACATACATACATACATACATACATACATACATACATACATACATGCGTCATGCATTAAATAATTATGTTTAATTTCAGACCCTGATTTCATAAGGATAAGGCCTAGAGGTAATTATATTAAGAAACATTCATATAATTAGTAATCGATGATTTCTTTCACTTCAGTTTTATATGTTTCCTTGAAGTATTTTATACGTGTGATGTCAGATTGTCAATATGCACATGTGTTCTGATGTCTTAGCTGTGTATACGGATTTGGGTAATCCAGGACTCACTCAGTTGAGTTTAGCTGACTCTCGGACCGACTTCACAACAATCAGGACAATGCCATGACTCACACACATTTTAATGCTGTCTTCCTCTGTCTCTCTGTCCACAGAGTTATCAGTTATCACATTATGTTCTAGTTTAGGTTTTATCATCATGTGGCCGCATATGATGACTTCTTTTTTCAATTACTTCTAGCGTTTAGCCAGAGGACATGTCAGATTAGTGATTAACGATTATTAACTCCAACACCAACATAATATAATTGTCCGCTTGGATGGCTCTCTGCATATACGCAAAGGAAGTGAATGGGGTTCATAGCAAAGGTTACTGGACGGTTTTAGTGAAAGATATATTGCCATATTATACAATATCTAGTCTAAGAAAGAAGTCGGAGGCAGTCACTGCGGCGATCCTCTGGCTGGAGAACAATGAGCATAAAAGTGACTTGATTGCAGCGGACTCTTAGAACATGCCGAGAAGAATATAGGCAGGCATGCTTCGTGGCATACTTCTATTTTTTCTAAAACGTTACAAATAGATGCCATTTGTTCGATGCTTTCCCAGAACATGCTGGTTTGCGGGTTAATGAGCAGGCGGACATATTTCATAGATCTGCAACGCTGAGTGGTGGTATTGTTGCATAAATCAAAAGTAGTCATGGCAGTTTTGGGATCACATAAATAACGTTCGTGTATTAACCGATAAATCATTACTGTTATGTTAGAGTTTTTCAGCAGGGAGTGACCGGAGGATCCGGCCGACACTCATTTCCCGGAGAAATGAACCAGACGCACACAATATGAGATTGCAGCTGATACCATTATTATTGGTAACCCTAATTTGCTGTTGACGATAAGGGCCGAGCACGCATGTAACGAGTGATGTGGCATCTGTTCTTCACCCAACTCACTTGAAGCTTACATGTGTAGTGCCTATTGCAATGCATAGTCTTATCCAGTGCATGTTCTGACTTTTGTCTTTTTTTTTGGCTGGGGGGGGGGGGGGGGGGAGAGAGATATTTCCAACCATACACTTCCACTAATTAGCAATGAAAAGAAAAGGCCATCAATAAACATCACAGTAAACGTGGAAATACTAGAACAAGTAAATCGTTTATCCTATCTTGGATGTTTAATAACAGACGATGGCATAATTGAAAAATAAATAAAAAAGATAATAAGAATGGCCAAACATGCTTTAAGTAGCATGACATCAATATTAACATCTAGAGCAGTGATTCTCAACACCCTCGGGGGGCGGGGGGAAGGGGGTGGTATTGTGGGGGGGGGGGGAATTCCCCACCGGATGAGAACCACTGATCTAGAGAGATTAACAACGCATTAAAAAAGATAATTGTTGAATGTTTCGTATATTCAACACTACTGTATGGCGTGGAAGCCTAGACATTGAACAAGCAACTAGAAAGTTGAATAATGGCCCCAGAGATGTGCATATACAGAACAATATGTCGTATTTCATGGAAACAAAAACAATCAAATACAGAGTTTCCAGAAGAACTATGAATGAAAAGAGAGTTGATGAAAGACATAATACATAAGCAAGTGAAATATTTCGGCCACTTTAAAGGACATAATAGTCTTATCAAACCATACTGGAGGACAAGGTTGAGGGCAAGCGAGCAAGAGTCAGACAACGATACAAGTGAAAAGATAACATCAAGAGATGGACGAACATCAATCTGACAGAATGTACATTCAGGGCCAGAGACAGACAGTGTTGGAGATCTATTGCAGCCAACCTTCAATGTGGAGATGGCATTGATTGATTGATTGATTGATTGATTGATTGATTGATTGATTGATTGACCCATAGACAGATTGCTTCCCTGGACGTACAGTCAAGGTTTGCCCTTATTTTCTGACAGGTTTTGTTACCTTAGGCTTGGTTCTCTTACATGAGTTTTTACAAAGCAGTTTAAGTTTCCAGTCGGCGTGCCCACCACGTAGATGGATTTTTTAAAAGTTGATGTAAGATCCATCAACTTATATTTGTTTGTCTCCCCTAGTTTTGCCAATCATAACAAAATGTTTGCCTGGGCTATGGCACCAGAGCATTCTCGTGTAATCAAATTATTAATAGCATTAACTGTTTGAAAAAAAAGTAAGAAATTCCATGAGAAAGAGGAATACTAGAACGTTGACGTCTATTGAAGTTAACCTCTGATGTTTATGTTTTTCCTTTTCATATTTCAAAATTTGCACCTTTTTCTGCTAAGTTCGCGAAAACAGCTAACTCCTTAACATTGTTAATCTCCTCTGTAACGTGGTCTGCGCCATCAGAGGAAAACCCCGCTTATAAAGTTGACAACAAAAAGACTGAGCCTTGATAAAGTCTACCCATTGAAGAAGCAGACGACATTCTGAGTAGGTAAGTAGCTCTATGAGGACATGTCCCTAAGTGTTAACCTTACTGGTTATAGCCTACAGTTATAGGAAAGATAATGAATCGCAATCTTAAAAGAAAAAACAGATGCTATATCATAGGTAATCTATACATACTATGATTATACTGCAAAGCACTGAAAGAACAATAATCACGAAGCACAATGATTATACTGCAGAGCAGTGAATTAACCATAATCAAGAAATTGGAAATAGTAAAGTAAAATTGATCACTGGGAATGATGCTGACAGGCAAGGTCATTAAAGGTCACACGTGGCGCGTGCTAAATCGTAACCTTGTAAATTTAAGGCAACTCCTGAAGAGAATATATTGCTCCTAGTGAAACCAACACCCCCCCCCCCCTAAAGAAAAATAATCATCTTACACAGAACCATACTGCTAAAGTTCCTATAGTTACTGAACTCAATCAATAAGTGAAGTAAATGCTTTCCTTTCCCCTGAGGTAGGCTGTCAAGCATGATTTGAAAATGCCTGAATGAAATGTACAAAAAAATATCGCTCAAGCCTGAGGTAAAGAACTGGCCTAAATAAGATAAATCAATGCCCGCCTTGTGGGAAATGAATTGCTATGAACACTTCACTCTCTACGAACTAGCCTTCTGCGAAACATTATTTGACTCCCCTCGTGGCTTAGGAATTATAACGGTACATCATGCTGTCCCAGCGTGGGTTCATTTCTTCTTAGAACAAACACATACATTTCACATGCAATCACATATAATAAACATAGCAAAATATGAATAACATGTGGTGGAGCTGCGGTAAAGCTGTGGAAATGTGAACAATATAAAATAACAAAAAGTAATGCAGCTTTACAGAACAGAATTACGACACATACAGTGCGTTGCGGTGACTAGCCTTCATCAGCAAAAAAATACATGGACGAAACAAAACATATAATACAGGAGAAGATTGTATTTGTTTGCTGAAGTAGGGTAGTCGTCTAAATGCCCTGTATGTGTCGTAATTTTGTTCTGTAAAGCTGCATTAGTTTGCGTTATTTTATACTGTTTACATATAATAAACATGCATTTATAAAACACATGATAAAGTATCCCTGTTCCGAAATCTGGCTCTACTCTGTACAACGACCGTGGCGCTATTAACGTTAGCAAAATTTTGTTTAAAATTTACCACTTTTGATATAAAGTTTACAAATTGTTTAATTTCACAACTTGGACTAAGTCTCAAATAATACCCGTCTTGTGTGCTGAAATTCAGCGAGCGGGAGTGAGACCGGATGTCGGTTTGGAGTCACGAGGAAATAGATACCGCGGCGAGATTTTCTACTCTACGCTGGCGATTGACCGGCGCGGCCGTGTTGCCGGGAGGCTGCAACTTTTAAACGTTAACCAAATTATTACTACACAACAACTTTTAGTTAGAATATAAATCTACGTATCTTGCTAGAGCAGTGGTTCTCAACCGGTGGGGAATTTCCCCCTAAGGGAGAATTTGAGGGTATCTAGGGGGGAATTAAGATTACTTGAAGATCGCGTTAGCACAAGAACGGATCACTTGATATTGTTTTTCCCTCCATATTTTACAGTTCTGTACTTCTCGCCCTTTTTAAATTAGTTCTATAACATAAGTAGACCTGCAAATCACGTTTTATGTAGACATCCAGGCTTGTTCTAGTATGTGTTGTTAAATTTAGCTTCCATTTTTACACATACTGTACAGGGGCGAAAAAAAAGAGGGGGGGGGGAGATTTATAGCTAGGAAATACGAAAGGGGGGAATGACATTCTGAACATATGATGAAGGGGGGAATGGGCCAAAAAAGGTTGAGAACCACTGTGCTAGAGCATGCTTACTTTATGCAAATGACAATGATTTCCGAGTAATAGATCACATGTGTCCCCAATCGAAAATAAATTACGAGAATTGTTGGCTAGCTTTTGGTCTAGCTCTAGGGTGTATTTGGTGATGCATCCTCGAATCCATCGTCTGTTGAGAGATGTCTCCTCAAGAGGTCAGCTCAATCGTTATACGTTCCTGGAATGTATTTGACTTTGGAGGTATAGGGCTGTAATAATAGTGAAAAGCCCATCAATCTCGTGTTAAGTTGTTTTTATTTTTTTTTTTTAATGAAGCCAAAACTTTAACGGTTGGTGATCTCTTTGGACTTTAAACCTGGTTCCATACAAGAAAGGTCCATTAGACAACTGTAGCTGCTCAATCCAACCAACAACTCTTGGCAGTGACAGAGCCAGTAGACAAGTGTACCTGCTAAATCCAGCCAATTACAAACACGTCTATAGTCGCTTAGTAGCCAGACGCTCACATACCTGTCTTGTGCTCATGGTTTCAATCTGCATAGTTGCGAATTCAATTGTGTTCAAACTTTACCTGGGCTCTCAGATCCACACAGACAAATATTGGTACTTGAAAATGTCTTGGGAAGTAAGGACTGCCGGTAGAAACAGATTACAACATCTACCGAGCGCCGATTGGTCTATAAATTTGCGAGTATAGCACAATATGCCCAGATAGCATGTAGATGTATACACGGGACTTTAATTATGTATTTACACCCCCTCCCCCCTAATCCAGGCTATACGCAACAGCATGCATGCTCCGCCCAGAACACAATAGGCTAAATTGTCAAATGTTTAATTAGTTAAACACATGAGAATCTATTCATGTCATTTTCGACTGCTAAAGTTACACCTAAACATCTGTTGTGGGTTTATAGTACATACACAGAGCAGGAAAAATGGTACTGGTCCGCACCCGGTCTATTTGAAAACAATTTCTATGGAGACATCAACAAGTTCAAGTTTCCTGCTGCAGTTTTGAACTTATTCATATTGACCTCTGAAACTGAATAAAAAGAAGCAGAATTTGGGACAGTGGTATAGGTAATTGATCTGAGTCGAACTAGTAAGCGGAGAAGGAGAGTTGATGACACAGCGTTACGTTACACTATTATGTAAGTGTGTCTTCACGAATTGTATCTATACGTATGAATACATGTTTGTGTCTGTATTTTTGAACTGATGTCAGGTCTTATTCAGATATGACTGAGCTACCGTAATGACAGTAGACGGTAGTACCTGCTTTCTGTTAGCGCCGAATATTGGGCTGCACTTACAAAACCCGACACCCAACATTGTGCCAACAGCTTCAAGCGGAGGAGCACAATTGGGAGAAACAAGCCTTATCCTGATGCGAATAAATGTAACCTGAAGACAAAATATCATGGCAGGGCAGACCAGGCCCTAAATCTTGGTTGCCAGCTGGTCTAGCATCGAGGCTCCGACAGGTGGACAGTTAGTGTATTGCTTTGCTAATCCGGCAGCTTCTGCATCCTGTCTTCATCCAAATGTATTGATGCTACATTTCCACTGGAGTGAACTAGGCAGGTCGACAGAGGGATCATGTTGCAGGGGCAATACATGGTCTCTATATTTCAGCCAATACTTTGTGCTATCCAGAGGTATAACTCCATCCCTTGTCTTAACTGACATCGGAATCAAAGCAAAAGGTATCGGTTACGGTTTATAAGTCCTTGTCTATTGGCGTAGACATGGGGCGCCACGGGCGCCTCTGACAATTGTAGACACCTACAGGCGTCACTGAACAGCTACCGCCCGCCTCATGCTTGGCAGCCCACGGCCAGTTAGGTGCTGATCCGCCACAGCCTGAAATGGGTGCTTGGGGCTAGGACAAAATCTGAATCGCATGCTGTAAAACCAATGCACCAGGTATTACTAAAACGAAAAATAGAAACATTTAAGCTACAATTTGCAACATGCAACTTAAGAATAATGTCTCCAGGATTTTAAACTGACCTGACGAATATTGACGATGTGAGAAAAACGGCCCTTATTGATGCCGAACTCAATCGTCTCAACATTAATATTGCTGGCCTGAGGGAGACTCGTCTCGTTGAAGAAAGGGTTACTCAGGAACAACTATCACACCTGTTTTTGGAAAGGTAGAGGACAGAAAGTAAACAGACAATATAGAGTGGGCTTTGCAGTGAAGAATTCACTACTGGGAAAGATTGCATTTCCAGCTGGCGGAAATGAAAGATTAGTATCACTGCGCTTGGCAACCACTTGTGGCTTTGCCAACAATATTACTGCATATGCACAGATACTCACTTCTCTGATGATGTGAAGGATTTATTCTCTGTGGTCAAGGTGGTACTAAAGTATGACATTATTTATTTACTCGGTGATTTTAATCTCGTGTGGACAAGGACTCGAGTTGATGGCCAGTGTGCCTTGGAAAATGCAACAATGGTTACATGCATGACAACAAATGCTAGAGTATTGCACCAGAAATGACCTATGTCTTACACACTCCTATTTTAAAACAAACGAGCGTTACAAGGTTACACGGAAACAGCCAAGCTCCGGCCATTGGCATCAGCTATACTTCAATATCACACGGAGACAACATTTAAACCGAACATCATTAACTCGAAGTTACCGCAGTGCTGATTGCGATACTGATCATTCTTTAGTTGTTGCAAGGAATAGACTGAGACCAAAGAGAATCTACACGACTAAACACAATTATAGCCCCAGGACTAATATTATTAACGCCCAGGATGCCGATAAGTGCTTTGAGTTCCAATAGCAACTTGAAGACACTTTCACAGGTACATCACAAACGTGTACAGCAAGTGAAAACTGGGGTCATTTTAAGGACACGTTACAACATAGTGGTAGGCGTTTATAGCACCGTGGATCAAAAGAGGCAAGACTGGTTTACGGCAAACAGCCAGAAACTGTACCCTTGATTGATAAAAAGAAGATAGCTCTCTGAAGAAACAAGGAAAGAACAACGCGAAACACTTTCAGTGACCTGAAAGCTAGGAAGGATGTGCAAATGAACACTGGGATCACTGGGGGTGCAGTTGCAAATGACATTTGGACCAAGTTATGCGAGTGCATTCAAAATGCAAGTGACAATGCAAACATCAGCAGCATGTATGAAGGGAAAAGAAGGCCTGTGGTCCAATTACCTAAAGAAGTACACCACTGAAATCCTTGACTGGAGAAATCGTCACCGATATGAAACAGCAGATGGATAGATGAATAGAGCACTATTTGGAGCGTTACTGTAGCAAGATCAAACCAAACTAGGGGATGATATCCCAACGCCATAGAGGCCCTGTCAGCTCTAGACCACGTGGACACACTTCCCACCATACGGGATGTTATTTGTGCTATTAAGGAACTTTTAGCTGGCAGGCTCCACATAAGGATGGGATTCCAATAGAGATTATCACGAGTAGGAAAGACATATTTACTCTAAAGATGCACCAGCAAATAAAGCTATGCTGGCGAGAAGAAAATGTACCACAGGATTTCAGAGAGTCAAGCATCATAACACTGTAAAAGAACAAGGGGGATCGGAGTGACTGTAACAATTATATGGGTATCTCACTTCTGTGTATTGTTGGAGAAGTATTTGCCAGAATTGTTCTGCACAGACTTCAAGTCCTTGGATATCAAGTCTACCCTGAACCACAATGTGGCTTTCGACAGAATCGGTCTACCATTGCTAAGACATTCTCCTGGTCACAAATGCAAGAGAAATGAATGACGTAAACAGAATTAACCACTGTTAATTGCCTTCCTCAACCTCACAAAGTCATTTGATTTGGTCAGTCGTGAAGGTCTGTTTAAGACACTAAAGAAGATTGGCTGACCACCAACTCTTCTGACCATTGTCGAAACATTCCACACAGGCATGACTGGTATAATCAAGTTTGATGGTGCAGCTTCAGAAGAGTTTGAAATCAAGAGTGGAAAATTGTATATTCCGAGTGCAAAGTGTACTTGATCCTACCCTCTTTTGAATATACTTTTCACTACTACTGAAATATGCCTTTGTGATCACGATGGTGGCATGTACATTCACTCACACTCAGATTGCGGCCTTTACACTGCTCAGATATTGAACGCCAGGACTAAAATTAGGACGGTACTGATCATATAATTCCTGTTTGCAGATGATGCTGCAATTACGACCCACTCTCAGGAAGAATTACAACGTCTACTATCTGCAATCTCCAATGCTTGTTTTAAGTTTGGGTTAACAATAAGCAAAAAGAAGACACAGATTATGTCACAAGGTGCATATGGGGTACAATCAATCTTTATTGACGACGCCGAACTGGAAATAGTAGACCATTTCACATATTTAGAGTCAGAGGTAAATAGAAAATTATCCCTGGATCAAGAAATCAACATCAGGATTGATAAGGCAGCAGCAGCAATGAAAAGATTAACAACAAAAAAAAAGAGTCTGGGAGAATAGGAAGCTTACTGTTAAAACAAAAATCCTTGTCCTTATTAATCTTTTTTATGGCGGTGAAGCCTGGTCAAATTAATCACACCAAGAGAAAAGTTTAAACAGCTTTCATATCTGCGAAAAATACATTGTATTGAGTGGCAAGACAAAATCGCAAATACTGAAGTATTGGAAATATTGCTACCTATGTTAGGAGTATGGATGATGGTAGAATACCAAAGGATATCTTTTTTGGTGAATTACAAATGGGTAAGAAATCTCGGGGTCGGCCTTTACTACGTTACAAAGATGTATGTAAACGGGACATAATTGATATAGGCAAGGATAATGCACATTGGGAAATGTAGCCGCCAACTGTGTTGCGTGGAAAGCGAATATCAGAAATGGAATACTTCTTCTTCTTCAGCGTTCCGAGCCATTGAGGTTCTTTGCTGCAAATACAATCTGTCTCCATTCGTCACTCTGGTGGACCTTCTCTTGCCATTCGTTGATTCCAAGTGCTTGTAGGTCTGTATGTATATTATCTCTCCACCGCCTTCTTGGTCTACCTCGGGGTCTACGGTCATTTATTTCCTGAGTGTAAGCGTGTTTTGTTTCCCTATTATCTTCCATTCTTTCTATATGCCCCAGCCATTGTAGTCTATTAGCCTTCATGATACCAGTGATTAGCGGGGACTTAAACAAATCATAAATGTCTTTGTTACTTCTTCTTTTCCACTCTCCGCTTTGTGTATCCCTAATGGGTCCAAAGATGCGTCTTAAAATTTTGTTCTCAAAGGTTTGTAACAAGGCTTCGTCTCCTTTCGTTGTACTCCAGGTTTCAGAGTCATACAGCACAACTGGTCTGATCAGTGTTTTGTATATTGTGATTTTGGTGTTACGAGGAATACAGACTGGTTAAATTGTGAAAATGACAATGTCTTCACATGCTTCCAGTGCGGACGAACATTTACAGCGCGAATTGGTCTGATCAGTCGCATTCACTACCGCCTTGGGTTGTAGTTATTATGCCTTTTTGAAGCACAATGTAACAAACTATTGTCTGTCTAGACGGCAAGGTGCCAATGATAATTCTAAACATTTAAGACACAAACATAGATTGCACGATTTATTGCATGGCATATTTTACTACATCTAGTTACATATATTCTTCAGAATTTACAGAACAAACACAATCTTGAATTCTGCAGTATGTACCTCTCTAGATGCAGCGAAATAGCATCATCATCATCACGTGCCGTGCAGATAAGCGTAGGTAGTCAGGTTTCTCATACAATCACCAGATTCGTGAATCAGCTATGTGTTCTTGTCTCGACCATACCACACGGCCAAACCATCCAGGTATTTACTTCTTTGCCTTCCACTTGTTCTTTTCCTCTCAATTTTGCCAGATGTCATAAAGTTCTCCAGTTGTTTATTCCCATAACGTGTTAGTAAGCAGGCGAAAAAAATCCCGGAAGTCCGTCCGTCTGTCCATTTTGCGAAACAAAAACAAAAACGTTCCACCAAATGTCAACTAGCCTCCGTGGCATCGGTTATAAGACTGTTGGTTCATGGTGCGGAATGAGTTTGTTAACTTTCTTTGCGCCAATGTTAGCTGGCCGGTCTCTCTGGCTATGGGGCTACAACACTTTCTCTCTGTAATCCCGTTTATCACGCAGAGTCTCGTAGCGGAGCGAGAGCTGAGGCGGTTCGACCCCCCGCTCGTGACTTGCGGGATACTGAGCCGGCCGCTCAGAAAGCAATGGCAAACTACTGAGCGTAATCTTGCCAAGAGATCAACATATAGCTGAAAGATGCTGGTGTTGACAGCTAAGTCCTGTAAAGGATATGCTGTCAAAAAAAAAAAAAAATGTTAGCTGGCTTATCGGTTGAAGAGTTTATGCCTGTGACGTCAGCTGGGGGATTCGTTGACCGGAAAATTTTTACTTTGGGTGTATCTCTTTAGACGGTTTCTTTTGTCAGTGTTGGCTTCTTGCTCGTCTGATGTGATAGGGTGCATTCCTTATAGGGGCGTATCCTTGGGTTTGCTTGCTTTTGCTTTCTTCTAGGTGACTCTTGATGAGGTTGGCTGCCTTAACCATATCTTCTTCGGTGTAGTCTAATATACTGTCAGGAAATCTGTGTTCTTCGACGGGATTGATTGTCGTATCTAGGCTGACTAGGCTTGCGTCATTTTTCCGATTTAAGACTGGTTTCCCCTTGAACTTATTCGTCAGTGCGAATGGGTTGCAGGCTTCATCTTGTGTTTTTCACTGGTCTTTGGCTTGGCTCCAACATGCGTCTGTTTGCCTCCGTTTTGTATAGTGTCTTCAGAAGCTGTTCGATGTTTTCTTGTTGGGCTTCATCTTGTGGCTTCTCTGTGTTCTTTTCCGTGTCTTGTGCTGGTTTGATCTGAGGTGAATCCCTTTCAGTTTTTAGGATTTCTCTCTCGGCTTTTATTGCTTGTAGGATCTCTTCATTTTTCTTTGTCGTCTGGATCATGTGGTCCACCTCCTGTTTGATGTTTTGCTGTATCTCCTTTATTTCAGCAAGCAGCTTTTCATTGTTTCTGGTCGGTGCCGGTGTTTGTAGAAGCTTGACTTGTTTCTTTAACTCGTCAATCTGGCGTTGTAGATGTGCTCTTTCAGCTTGCGAAATGCACGTGGCTGTCTCGCACCTCCGCATTGTTTCCTTGTATGGCTTCTTTGTGGTAATGACGATCTTTAAGACGTCTCTGTGTCTTTGGAGGTACGGACAGCCCAAGTATCTTGCTCCATGCTTGCCCAAGAAGTTTGCGCACTTTCTCTTGTTGTTGGGTGCTCGGAAGTCCGTGTCCTGTTTGGCCAGCGGACACACCTTAAAGGCATGATAATCGGCGCAGTATCGGCAGATTTCCGTCTTACTGCGACATGTTGCTCTGCTGTGGCCGGCCCTCTGGTATCTGGAACATTGGGTGATTCTTGGTATGAATCCTTCAGGTTGTTGTATTTTCAGGTTTATCGATACCTGTGGTGGTATCTCGCTGCCCTCGGTCGTTATTACCGCCAGCGTTATAGGGATCTTTGAGTATGCCAGGATCCGCTCCGCATTCAAGATTCTGATGTGGAGATTCTCGTCTTGAAGCTGCTTCATGAGTTTTTCGTCTGTTAGCTCCACTTGAATACGCTTGACAACCCATCGGACTGTTTTTGAGTCGGTGTTTCCGACTCTGGTGTCTTTCTCCCCTCTCTTTTTCTCAGCTGTCTTGACTCTTGTCAGTGGTGGGCTGTCGTCGATCTTCCTTGTGGTAGCTTCAGTAGTATCTGTAAGTTCAGGTATGTTGTTGCAGCTCACAGGCAGGCTCTCCACGTTCGTCTTCTTCGACATCTTGGGGGCTCCCACGTTGCATATCTTGTGAGTATGTTGTTTCTTGGTGTTGGACTGCCACGTGCCATTTCCCGTCCCCCGTATCAGGCTTCTTGAACTGTTCACGTGACTTGTTCTTGATAGCGCTCGCAAATGCGAATGATTTCCCGGAAGCCTTGGGGATGCGATTTTATAGAAGAATGCTGGAAATTAATTGGACAGTCAAAATGAGAAAACTATACATTTTGATGGGAGCTAAGTCGCAAAGACAACTTATCACAAACATCACATGAGACAGTCATCGTTGTTTTTTTTTTGCCACGTATTGAGAAGACACAAACTGGAACATGTCGTGGTAACAAGAAAGATTTGCGGAAACAGAGAAAGGGGAAGAAAGCGGGAGAAGATTCTTGATAGTCTTGTGTCATGGCAGGGAAGGGAGTCAACGCACGAATTTAACCATGCCGTCGGATATCTCAATATGTGAAGAGGTATGGCAGTCCACGCCAGCCTGCAAGGCACTGAATGCAGGGCTATGCCGTGCTCTGATGCAGAGAGGAGGCCGCATGAGGTGGAATAGTTAGGGGGCGGCATAAGCAACGAAGGAGGGGCGGCGTTTCGAAGACTTGCATCATACTGAGGAAACCTACCGCACGGCCCTGACAGAATGATGATAATGAAGTGTCCAAAAGTGTGACTGTCTACATATAGTTTCTCTAATTAGTTTACGGTATGTATCTGTTTCTTGCATGACTTGGTCACTGGTTTTTCAGCGAAATATGCCATGCAATAAATCGAATTATCAATTTGATTGTGTCTTTACTGTTTAAATTTAACACAGGAAACATTGTTTTGAATTTTTTTTTTTTTTATTGCAGTTATCAAGAATGATCCAGGCATTCGGAGCTATGTATAATGAGCTGACTATTTATAGTGAATTGAGCCGCTTTCAGATACACAACTTAACACTAAAATGTTAACACATGAAACATCACTAAATTTTCCAACGAGTATTTAGATACAAGTTAACTGAGAGGGCAACGATACCACAGGCTGTAACATCGCATTACTAAGACACCTATTACTCAGAACATAACACTCCCTCAATGGTAGTATACTGTCATTGGTAAATAACATTATTATTGTCAACATAACCGACCTTTTATAACTTCACTGACCTTAGTCAAATATGGCTGTATTCATGTCTGAACACACGTGTATTTCTTTGTTTTGGTATTTTAGTTTCAGAGTGTTTCAGACAACTACTGCAAACATTACCGTTGAGTGTGTTTAATTTCTCAGCTGTTAATGTATTTAATGAAATAAATTTGAAAGTAACTATTCGGCTATTTTATCTTGTATGTGTAGCATGTTTGTCGAAGAGAATAAATGCCGTTAAATGGTATCTAAATGTAATAACCATGACTTCAAAGTAAGTGGAGCGTCGCAGAGAGGAGGTGGATTAATTTTAAGTTTCGCTTGTCTTGCTGTCTGTATTAACGTTGCATTTGAGTTCTTCAATGTCTCTCATACTGCATCCAGCCAACGCATTACCTGGGTTGCCTTGTATCCCGATGTTCTCCTTTCTTTCTTTCGATCTTTCTTTCACTTCCTTTCTGTGTTTCTTTTTTTTTATGTCTTTCTTTCTTTCTTTCTTTCTTTCTTTCTTTCTGTCTTTCTTTCTTACTTTCTTTCTTTCGTTCTTTCTGTCTTTCTTTTTTTCTTTCTTCATTTCTTTCTTTCTTTCTTTCTTCTTTCTTTCTTTCTTACTGTTTTTCTCTTGTTTCATGCATGCTCTTGTACTTATCATCGCGATGTCGCGTATTTATCTCAGACGTTTAATCTGTATCTTCTCAGTGTTCATTTCCACTATTATATCTATGTTATGTTAAAAAAGTCGCTTAAAAGTCGACAGGGTCGACTTCATTGCAACGGGTTTTATCCCATATGGCTCGGCCTCTTTCCGTAGCACGGAAAGCGTCGCACAAATCACGAACTCCGTAGCTTTTAGCAACGACCCACAGGAGTCTGCGAAACATTTAACTCGTAAACCGAAGGGCGCGGCCCGGAATCGAACCAACAACCTTCGGAACACGAGTCAAACGGATTGACCACTTCGCCACAGAGACTCCCCTATGTTATGTACACAGTTGCAAGAGTACATGTATTCAGACTTCAAAGTTGTCAGTTTTATGTTTGCTCATTTGTCAAATTTACTTCACCACATTCAAACATTACATTTCCCAATTCAACCAAAGTTTCTTCTCTTTGTTCTTCCTCTTGTTCCCCAAGTGCTATGTTTGTTGCCTTTGCTGCCATTCTTTTTTTTTTCCTTCTTATATACATGCTGCTGCTGCTGCTGCTGCTACTACTACTACTGCTACTGCTACTACTACTACTACTACTACTACTACTACTACTACTACTACTACTACTGCTGCTGCTACTACTACTACTACTACTACTACTACTACTACTACTACTACTACCCCTACCACAACCACTACCACTACCACTACCACTACCACTACCACTACTACTACTACTACTACTACTACTACTACTACTACTACTACTACTACTACTACTACTACTACTACTACTACTACTACTACTACTTCTACTACTACTACTACTACTACTACTACTACTACTACTACTACTACTACAACAACTACTACTACTACTACTACTACTACTACAACTACTACTACTACTACTACTACTACTACTACTACTACTACTACTACTACTACTACTACTACTACTACTACTACTACTTCTACTACTACTACTACTACTACTACTACTACTACTACTACTACTACTACTACTACTACTACTACTACTACTACTACTACTACTACTACAACTACTACTACTACTACTACTACTACTACTACTACTACTACTACTACAACAACTACTACTACTACTACTACTACTACTACTACAACAACTACTACTACTACTACTACTACTACTTCTACTACTACTACTACTACTACTACTACTACTACTACTACTACTACTACTACTACTACTACTACTACTACTACTACTACTTCTACTACTACTACTACTACTACTACTACTACTACTACTACTACTACTACTACTACTACTACTACTACTACTACTACTACTACTACTACTACTACTACTACTACTACTACTACTACTACTACTACTACTACTACTACTACTACTACTACTACTACTACTACTACTACTACTACTACTACTACCACTACCACTACCACTACCACTACCACTACCACTACCACTACCACTACCACTACCACTACCACTACTACTACTACTACTACTACTACTACTACTACTACTACTACTACTACTACTACTACTACTACTACTACTACTACTACTACTAGGCAATGAATGAATCTCCAAAAAACGAGAAGTAGATTGTGAGCTTTACTAAAACACCATTACAAGAAATAAATTGGACGTTGCGGCCAAAGCCTTCGTCAGTACAGAACAAACAGACACAAACCTATATAAAGCTACATGAAATACACTACATGACAATATTAAGGGTACTTATCTGAATCTGTATCCTAGCTTGGAGTGACTGACGACTGACACGCGTTCGACGACTATCAGTCGATTGTATGAACCGGATGTATGTTCAACGGTTCAAAAGTCAATACCGTCAGAAGCTCAGATAATGGCTAAACAACTCGGTGGGATGCGGTGGGGTGGAGAGGCGCCCATGTGGGCACAAGTTAAAAGTTAGGATTGGCGAAGATGTCGCGGACGCACTTTGCAAATGGTAATTTCTCGTTCCGCGCTCAAAACACAGCTGCGTAAGATGTCATTGCGTTGGTCATCACAGAGAGGCATGGGTAGTGGTCGCTCAGAAAATGATTGCAAACCACCGAACGCAAACCCGCAAAGAAATCCCAAACAGCAAAAATGATAATGGGGTTAACTGCGACGTCCTGCAAAGGACATGCAAATACCTTATTGGTAGACTATACAACTGGGGAGGTGGCGGGTGTGGGTATCGAAGTTAAATGAAACTGTGTTAGACATTGAGACCGTGAGGGGAGAGTGAATTCAACTGGAAGATGAGACGGTTTTCCAATGTTTTACGATCATGTTCGTGGGATGCGCACGATTTTATCGCCGTGACCTGCATTTCAGCCACGCAACAGTGGTCAGGACTGTTGAAGTGCATGGATACTGGTTTCTGGGCGCCACTGTTAATATCAGAAAGGTGTTGTCGAAATCTGTCAGCAAGATGTAAAACTATCCTCCCCATATATCTCATGTCACAAAGTGTGCAAATAATCGCATATATATCATTGCGACTCGTGCATGAGAAACATTCACGGATGTGGAAAGTCGTCTTAGGGAATGTCAGACTCTGGGTTTGAAGTACATGTGGGCAGGTCTTGCAAACGAAGACAAGCCACCGTGCCAGGAAGAGACTTGTGATGTTGGGGTAGTCTGCTATGGACCAGAACATCCCTGAGGTTACGATCCCGCCTGTACGCCACCAGTCTGAGAAGACATCGTGAGTGGTCAGGTCCGCCTGGAGAATGGATATATGTCTCAGGAGGATGTTCTTGGCAGCAATATTGTAGGGATGGTAGGTTAGTGAGAGGACAAGACTATTATTTCGTGGTTTCAGCCTGGATGAGAGAGCCTCAGCAGGACTGATAGACTGTCAGCGGTAAAGAGCTGTAGACAGAACATTCTCAGGATAGCCTCGAAGGTGAAAGAAATCAAGCTTTTCGTGTGCTTTTTGATGGAAGTCGTTGTTATCATGGCAAAGCCGTCGGAGACGTAACAGTTGGGAGAAAGGAATAGAACCCTTACACGAGGGAGGATGGGAGGAGGTATAGAGAAGGAATGCGTGCGAGTCAGTTGGTTTATAGTAAACCGTCGTGCATAGACCCGCGGAACGTAAAGAGACTGTTAGATCTAAGAAGTTGATGGTCGGTGTTATTGATTGTAACTGGTATAGCTTAGTGAAATTCGTTGGTAATGGGTGGGTAGCGGTAATGAGTGATCCGAAGAGTGTCGTAGCGGTGTAAACACTATCATCATACGGGTTACAAATGAAAACATTAAAAAGTAAAGATGGTCGATATTATTGATTGTAGAGGGTATGACTATACCACAGGTAGAGCAGAGAAATGCAGATTTCTTAATAGTGGCCATAGTAGAACAACAACAACAACAACAAAGTGGTGATAAGACAATAAATCGGTAATAGATATGGTGATAGCTCAGTAAGATCTTGTGTAGTTTCCGGTAGTTGATAAAGTAGTAGTATTTGATGCTTCGGTATATTGTCCAACACGTTTGTAGCTTTGGGTATTAGATAATGAGTCGGTAATAGTACAATAGGTTTGTAGTTGTAGTATGCCCACGCTGTTCACTATTTCTAGGACCCTGGCGTAGATAATGACTTGTTATTCAATACACTCATGCTGTGCTCAAAGGGCTAAAGTATTGTGAGTCCTGTAAAATTGTGTAATCTTCCACTAGTTCCACGCTTTCACAAGTTGTTTCTGGTGTAAGAAGTAGACGCCAGACGCCAAACAGCTGTGAAGAATGAAAACATCATTATAGTCTGACATTTTTACATTTTGTTCTTCAAAACATGTGACAATCATGATGATAGAATATCATCTATAGAATATATTTCATATCACATAACTTTTAAAGACATATCAAAAATAAAAGGAACATCTGCCAATTGAGGATTCTGTTGTCACTTGCAGTAAATATTTCCTTTTCTCTTCATTTTTTCCCCAAAAATATTCTTCTTATCCCGTCCTTATGTAGTCACCCGAGAGTCTTCTCCGTGGTTATGTATTTTGTGTTTGCAGATAACGGACACGGAATAATACTATCCAATGGCACCCACCTGGTGCTTGATTGTTATTTATCTCTATGTCACTTGATGGTACAAGTGGTGTAAATGATTTTGGTGATGCTGATGATGATGATGATGAGACAAGTATATTCACACAATATTATTTTGATGGCTGATGTTGATGGATGATCTTAAAGGAGACAACCACATACATACCTTTCTGAGGTGGCCTGTGGTTTGACGCTTTGTTCCGACTGATTGCTATGCTTCCGCTTTTTCAGCACGGTTTCAATCTGTGACAACGGAAAACATCACTGGTTGCTCATTTAACATTATCACTAGACATACTATGTTACCACATTACATATCGTGCCTATGGTACATTGGTTACGAATTGATTTATTGATTGCACTGGTGTGGGTGCTATTAAGACAAAACGCCTTGCGTTGGTTTTTAAAAGTGTTATGTGTAGGAGTGCAGGCTACTTATACTAATAGACTTGTCTAACAGTCTAGTCACATACCATTCATAAACACTTAGTCATTATACACTATTGTGATACCGCTCGCTTTGCTTTACTTGTTAAAAGTGATATGAGCTGTTGTTCAGAATACATATACTAATAAACTGACTAGCAGTCTAATAGAATAGAATTGTATACCACCGTATTAACTACACAATAATATGCTTGTAAAGCATTGATTTCAGAATTATGAGCCTCGACTGTTTAGCGTATATACAGTTGTTATTAGGATCTATATTTGTATTCGTGTACCTGTCAGATATACCTCGAGGTGTACACCCGAATGTAGCACCATGTACTTTATTTTCTGAGAAATAATCAGCGACAACATAATACCGACTTGACGGCGTGTAACGAGAATATATACTACACATAGAGTACATACCACTGTGGTTTCTTCGGTGAGCTGTTTCTATAGGTCTTGTTGCAAACGTAGTGTCTTTAGCACGCCTTTGCTGTCCTTTTTATACAGACTGTGCGGCTGATGTAACATAGAAAACATGTCTAAACATGTTCAAACATGTTTATTGCGGTCAGTACGCTCTGGGTCATCCTCCGGTTTTCCCCAAAGACATGTCTGAACACGTTTACGTGCGTTCACACCTGCCGACATGTCCCTGCGATGAGTCACCAAGGCTATCACCCTCAGATCAGCCAACTATGAGTTCAAATTTTAGACTTTAATTTGGGACTTAACCTCCGGCTCTTTTCAAGGAACTGACGTATTTATCTAGCCACCCCACCACTCGACCACCCCTTAACAATGATCAGGAGCACATTTCTAGCCATTCCTCTACTCAGCCACTCTTTACAACCGATCGATAGTCTTATCTAGCACGTCCTCTGGTTCTTAACAAGGACCAAACGTATTTATCTAGCTACTACTCCAATCACCCACACCATACCAACGAATTTCACTAAGCTATACCCGCTACAATAAATAATATCGGCCATTTTTACTTTTTAAGGTATTCATTTGTAACCCTATGATGATAGTGTATAGGCGGCTACGCCACTCTACGGATCACTAACAACCGCTCTCACAACTTACCAACGAATTTCACTAAGCTATACCCGAGACAATCAATAATATTGGCCATCTTTACTTTTCAATGTTTTCATTTGTAGCCCTACGATGATAGTGTATAGGTCACTGGGACACTCTACAGACCACTAGTAACAGCTACCCACCCCTTACTAACGACTTTCACCAAGCCATACCCGCTACAATCAATAATATCGACCATCTTTACTTTTTAAGGTTTTCATTTGTAACCCGTATGATGATAGTGTTTACACCACTACGACCCTCTACAGAGCGCTAATAACCTCTATCCACCCCTTTCCAACTTCATCAATGAATACTACAACATCATCAACTACAGAATCAACATCACACACGGATACTACTGCATCAGACACTACATCGCGTAAAATAAAAGCAACCAGCTAAAAAACAGAAACTTGACCAAGTGGAAGCAGAGGAAGCCAACATAGTAGAGATAAATGAAGAAGTAGTGATAGATGAGGAACTAAATACCGTAGACAATATCCTCGACCCTGAAGTCCAGCACAAATATAGAGACATCTGGCCCTACCTTAGGACACATCAGAACATTCAAAAATATGTATCGACCTACAATTTTTTTCATCAACCAGATTCAACACAACCAGTTGACTGGATCGAGACTTTAAGACCAATATTTACTAGTCAGACATGTAGGTTTATGATAAATTATTCTCATCACATGATTTTACGACATAGGGAGACAGGAGAACATAGAGTTTTCCATTCATCGTCTAACAATGCATGCCAACTCGACGTCCCCCACTTAGTTAACAACGCAAACTACTTTGACGACTTTATAGCCCTAGTTCAGGAAAGTGACATGTTTAACTACGCTCTACACAACAGACCCGGCAGTAAGTACATGGTAGAGACAATACCAGCGACTAGTTTCTATATATACCACATAAATGAGCACCCGCTAGGTTGATTGCTGTCTATAATATGCTCTATTACAAATTTAAAGTGGTCATATGTGTGATCGAGTGAAATGGCGAGTCACGACCGCCCACGCTTTCCGGCATGGCACATGATTGATTAATTGATGTGTGATATCCGTGTGTGTGTGTGTGTGTGTGTGTCTGTGTGTGTGCGTGTGTGTGTGTGGTACAGTGAATTGTCTATATCATTGAAAATAAAAGACTCAATGTTTGTGTGTCATTGACTGACACATTTTGTCACTGAGTGCTATACATAATATAAACATATTGAATGTTGTGCACATGATAATACTGATTTTAATTGGGAAAATAAAAGTAAGGAAAACGAAAATTTCTTGTTGTTTTTTTCAGTGGTATGCTTGGCATGTTGTCGTCTTTCTGGTTTTTTCTTGTTTTCGTCTTTCTTGTCTTTACTTGTTTTCATATTGACTGCTGCGGAAGCTTGTTTTTCATGATGAATGTGGTGCAAAGCTGTGGAAAAAATGACACACACACACACATACACACATACACACACACACACACACACACACACACACACACACACACACACACACACACACACACACACACACACTGGAACAGTGAGAAAAGACCAAAGTCACACAAGAACAAAGACATATTGGAACAGAGGGACACATACAATATCACACAAGAATGTTCATCCAATCTTATAATTACCGCAACGAAACTTATAAAAAGTATGACACTTTGTTAACCAAAGTAAAAAAAAAAATCTTAACCAAATTACAACTAAACTTATAAATATCTCAACCAAACTTATGAAAAGTAGGAAAATTTGTTAAACAAAGTTGAAAATGTTGACCAAATTTCAACCAAATTTATAAAAAGTAGGAAACTTTGTTAACCAAATGTGAAAAATTTGGTCAATTTTCAACCAAACTTAAAAAGAAGTAGGAAACTTTGTTAACCAAAGGCGAAATTTTTCAACCAAACTTATGAAAATTAGGAACATTTGTTAACCAAATGTGAATCTATATCGTCCAAAGAGAGAAATATTCCAACTAAACTTATAAATAGATCCGCCTAACTTATGAAAAGAAGGAAAATTGTCAGACAAATGGGAAAAGATTGGCCAAATACAGAAATATCTCAGCACAACTGATGAAATGTAGGAATCTTTGTTAGCCAAATGGGGAAAAACATAGGTCAAGTAGGAAAGATCTATTAGCCAAATGTGAAAATGTCCCCGAATACAGAAATAGCTCTTCCACACTTATAAAAACTCGGAAAATTTGTTAGCCAAATAGGAAAAAAAATATTGGCCAAGTAGGAAAATTCGTTTGAAAAAGAGAGTAATATCTAGTCCAGACTTATAAAAAGTAGGAATAGTTTGTCAACCAAAGGGGGAAAATGTCGGCCAAACTTCTAAAGAATTTGAAAATTGTTAACCAAATGGAAAAGATATTGGTCAAGTAGGAAAATTTGTTAAGTCAAAGAGTAAACATATTGACCAAGTAACGAAATACAGCGTTCAGAATCATAAACAGTAGGAAACTGTAAACCAAATTTGAAAAGTTTGGTCAATTTTCAACCAAACTTATAAAACAAAGTAGGACACGTTGTTAACCAAATGCGAAAAAAATGGCAACCAAACTTATATTAAAGAAGTAGAAACTTTGTTAACCAGAATGTGAAATATTTCAACTAAACTTATAAAAAGTAGGAAACTTTGCTAACCAAATGTGAAAATTTTTGGTCAAGTAAATAAATTGTCATCCATACTTAATAAAAGTAGGACATTTTGTTCGCTAATGTGAAAAATTGTGGCCAAATTTCAACCAAACTTAAACATATCGCAACCAAACTTATAAAAATTAGGACACTTTGTAAACCAAATATGAAAAATGTTTGCCGAATTTCAGCCAAACTTATAAAAAGTATGCAAATTTCTTAACGAAAGAAGGAAAAATAGCTCACATTGTCATCTCACATCCGCAATAGCGTCAAGTATCTAGTTAATCAGCAGTGCTTTTTATGAAGTCGACATTTTTTTAAAGCCACGTCTGCCTTATTGACCCCTTGAATACCATCTACCTCATCTTCTAACCAACTTTCAACGTTTCATACCACTTAATACTAACATTCTCTTTGATTATACCACAACCGGTTTTCTGCTGACTGGGCAAATTTCCAACCTACCAGAGATAATCGCCTGTCCCTTTGCAGACAACAGCTGTATTCCAGAAAATTAAACGTATCTTATGCAATAAGTAACTATCGTTGAAGGAACAAATAAAATGTCAACAATAAAACTGTACAAAAATAAGCAATTCAATTTCTCTTCATGCTTCCAAATTTAATGTTTCATGTAAGGTAGGGCCAGATATCTCTATATTTCTGCTGGACTTCAGGGTTGGAGATATTGTCTATGGTCTTTAATTCCTCATCTATCACTACTTCTTCATTTATCTCTACTATGTTGGCTTCCTCTGCTTCAACTTGGTCAAGTTTCTGTTTTTTAGCTGGTTGTTTGTCTACTGGTGCTTTTATTTTACGCGATGTAGTGTTTGATGCAGTAGTATCCGTGTGTGATGTTGATTCTGTAGTTGATGATGTTGTAGTATTCATTGATGAAGTTTGGTGATGTGTTTTATGTGTTGTTTTAATGTGTCTTTTCTGTTGCATAAGTTGCCACAAATGTGGCATGTGTGCATTGTGGTCTTGTGTACTGTTTTAATGTGACGTGTGAGATTGTAGTCTTCGGTATAGACTTTACCACAGGTAGAGCAGAGAAATGCAGATTTCTTAATAGTGGCCATAGTAGAACAACAACAACAAAAAAGTGGCGAGAGAATTTCAATCGGTAATAGATATGGTGATAGCTCAGTAAGATCTTGTGTAGTTTCCGGTAGTTGATAAAGTAGTTGTATTTGATGCTTCGGTATTTTGTCCAACACGTTTGTAGCTTCGGGTATTAGATAATGAATCGGTAATAGTACAATAGGTTTGTAGTTGTAGTATGCCCACGCTTTTCACTATTTATAGGACCCTGGCGTAGATAATGACTTGTTATTCAATACACTCATGCGGTGCTCAAAGGGCTAAAGTATTGTGAGTCCTGTAAAATTGTGTAATCTTCCACTAGTTCCACGCTTTCACAAGTTGTTCTGGTGTAAGAAGTGGATGCCAGACGCCCAACAGCTGTGAAGAATGACAAACATCATTATAGACCGACATTTTTACATTTTGTTCTTCAAAACATGTGACAATCATGCTGATAGAATATCATCTATAGAAAATATTTTATATCACATAAAATTTAAAGACATATCAAAAAAAAAAAAAAAAGGAAGATTTGCCAATTGAGGATTATGTTGTCACTTGCAGTAAATATTTCCTTTTCTCTTCATTTTTCCCCCAAATACTATTCTTATCCCGTCCTTATGTAGTCACCCGAGAGTCTTCTTCGTGGTTATATATTTTGTTTTTGCAGATAACGGACACGGAATAATACTATCCAGTGCCACCCGCCTGGCGCTTGATAGTTATTTCTCCCTACGTCACTTGATGGTACAAGTGGAATACGCTGATGATAATGATGATGATGTTGGTGATGCTGATGATGATGATGAGACAAGTATATTCACACCATATTATTGTGATGGCTGATGATGATGGATGATCTTAAAGGAGACAAGTACATGCATACCTTTCTGAGGTGGCTTGTGGTTTGTCGCTTTGTTCCGACTGATTGCTATGCTTCCGCTTTTACAGCACGGTTTCAATCTGTGACAACGGAAAACATCACACATATTCAGCTGGTTGCTCCATTTAATATTATCGCTAGACATACTATATTACCACATTACATATCGTGCCTATGGTACATGGGTTACGAATTGATTTATTGATTGTACTGGTGTTGATGCTGTTAAGACAAAACGCTTTGCGTTGGTTTTTAAAAGTGTTATGTGTAGGGGTACAGACTACTTATACTACTAGACTTTTCTAACAGTCTATTTGCATACCATTCATAAACACTTAGTCATTATACACTATTGTGATGCCGCTCGCTTTGCTTTGCTTGTTAAAAGTGATATGAGCTGTTTTTCAGAATACATATACTAATAGAATTGACTAGCAGTCTAATATAATACAATTGTATAAAACCGAATTAAATACACAATAATATGCTAGTAAAGCAATTATTAGAGAATTATGAGCCTCACCTGTTTATCGTATATACAGTTGTTATTATGATCTCTATTAGTATTCGTATACCTGTCGGATATACCTCGAGGTGTACACCCGAATGTAGCACCATGTACCTTATTTTCTGAGAAATACATCAGCGACAACATAATACCGACTTGACGGCGTGTAACGAGAATAAATTCTATACATAGAGTACTTACCACTGTGGTTTCTTCGGTGAGCTGTTTTCTATAGGTCTTGTTGCAAACGTAGTGTCTTTAGCCCGCCTTTGCTGTCCTTTTTATACAGACTGTGCGGCTGATGTAACATAGAAAACATGTTTAAACATGTTCAATCATGTTTACTGCGGTCAGTACGCTCTGAGTCATCCGACGGTTTTCCCCAAAGACATGTCTGAACACGTTTACATACGTTCACCCCCGCTTACATATCCCCGCGATGACTGTCCCAGGTGGTCACCCTCAGATCAGCCAACTATGAGTTCAAGTTTTAGACTTTAATATGGGACTTAACCTCCGGATCTTTTCAAGGAACTGACGTATTTATCTAGCCACCCCACCACTCGACCGCCACTTAACAATGATCAGGAGCACATATCTAGCCTTTCCTCTACTCAGCCACTCTTTACCACCGATAGATAGTCGTTATCTAGCACGTCCTCTGGTTCTTAACAAGGACCAAACGTATTTATCTAACTACTTCTCCAATCACCCACCCCTTACCAACGAATTTCACTAAGGTATACCCGCTACAATAAATAATATCGGCCATTTTTACTTTTTAAGGTTTTCATTTGTAACAATATGATGATAGTGTATAGACCGCTATGGCACTCTACGGATCACTAATAACCACTACCTACCCCTTACCAACGAATAACACTAAGCTCTACCCGAGACAATCAATAATATCGGCCATCTTTACTTTTTAAGGTTTTCATTTGTAGCTCTATGATGATAGTGTATAGGTAACTGCGACACTGTACAGACTACTAGTAACCGCTACCCACCCCTTACTAACGACTTTCACCAAGTCATACCCGCTACAATCAATAATATCGACCATCTTTACTTTTTATCGTTTTCATTTGTAACCCGTATTGTGATAGTGTTTACACCACTACGACCCTCTATGGACCACCCGTATCATCTGCCCACCCTCTTACCAACGCATTTCACTTAGATATACCCTCTACAATCAATCATATCGACCATGTTTACTTTTTTAAGTTTTTCGCTTGTAATCCGTATGATAATAGTGTTTCCACCGCTACGACACTCGACGGATCACTAATAACCACTACCCACCCCTTACCAACGAATTTCACTACGCTATACCAGTTACAATCAATAACACCGACCATCTTCACTACTTAAGGTTTTCATTTGTCATTTGTATGATGATAGTGTATAGGTCACTACGACCCTCTACAGAGCGCTAATAACCTCTACCTACCCCTTACCAACGACATTCAGCAAGCCATGCCCGCTACAATCAATAATATCGACCATCTTTACTTTTAAATGTTTTCATTTTTAACCCGTATGATGATAGTGTTTACACAACTACGCCCCTCTATAGACCCCTAGTAACCGCTTCCAACCCCTTATCAACGAATGTCACTAAGATATACCAGCTACAATCAATAAAACCGACCATATTCACTTTTTAAGTTTTTCATTTGTAACCCGTATGATGATAGTGTTTACACAACTACGCCCCTCTATAGTCCCCTAGTAACCGCTTCCAACCCCTTATCAACGAATGTCACTAAGATATACCAGCTACAATCAATAAAACCGACCATATTCACTTTTTAAGTTTTTCATTTGTAACCCGTATGATGATAGTGTTTACACTACTACGACCCTCTACAGGTCATATAACTGCCATATTTACATGCTTACCTATTACGATTTTCATATGACACCTGTCACGACCCTAGGTTCAAACCACCTAGCCCTACCCCACACACTGACACCCGCGCTCCACCCCGGAGCCCCCATACCCACGCCGACCCGCTCCCTAGACCACCCCGAGGAAATGCACTGTAATCCTAAGGCTTACACATCACCAATGGAATGATGATAGTTTTTATGCCCAATACAGATAAAGAAAGAAGACGAAAAAATAAAAAAAATTTATAAAAAAACGAGGAGGAAGAGCACTGTACCTTAACAGCATCACTAGTATGATGATAATCTCGCTCACTACAATCAATAATACCAGCTAATATAAAATTGTTAAAGATATAAAATTCTCAAAAAGAAGGGAAGTAACAGTGCAAAAATACGTTCGATTATTTATTCATGGGTTGCATCCCTTGAAAATGTGGTCGCCGATGGATCCACTTTTTGACGTCACCGATCAGGAGCTATACTTTTTATATATTAAAAACTGTCGTCAAAAATCTGGAGGGACTCCATATTTACTAATTCGTTACCGCATAAGGTACTACTACTACTACTACTACTACTACTACTACTACTACTACTACTACTACTACTACTACTACTACTACTACTACTACTACTACTACTACTACTACTACTACTACTACTACTACTACTACTACTACTACTACTACTACTACTACTACTACTACTACTACTACTACTACTACTACTACTACTACTACTACTACTACTACTACTACTACTACTACTACTACTACTACTACTACTACTACTACTACTACTACTACTACTACTACTACTACTACTACTACTACTACTACTATACTACTACTACTACTACTACTACTGCTACTACTACTACTACTACTACTACTGCTGCTGCTGCTGCTACTACTACTACTACTACTACTACTACTGCTGCTGCTGCTGCTGCTGCTGCTGCTGCTGCTGCTGCTGCTGCTGCTGCTGCTGCTGCTGCTGCTGCTGCTGCTGCTGCTGCTGCTGCTGCTGCTGCTGCTGCTGCTGCTGCTGCTGCTGCTGCTGCTGCTGCTGCTGCTGCTGCTGCTGCTGCTGCTGCTGCTGCTGCTGCTGCTGCTGCTGCTGCTGCTGCTGCTGCTGCTGCTGCTGCTGCTGCTGCTGCTGCTGCTGCTGCTGCTGCTGCTGCTGCTGCTGCTGCTGCTGCTGCTGCTGCTGCTGCTGCTGCTGCTGCTGCTGCTGCTGCTGCTGCTGCTGCTGCTGCTGCTGCTGCTGCTGCTGCTGCTGCTGCTGCTGCTGCTGCTGCTGCTGCTGCTGCTGCTGCTGCTGCTGCTGCTGCTGCTGCTGCTGCTGCTGCTGCTGCTGCTGCTGCTGCTGCTGCTGCTGCTGCTGCTGCTGCTGCTGCTGCTGCTGCTGCTGCTGCTGCTGCTGCTGCTGCTGCTGCTGCTGCTGCTGCTGCTGCTGCTGCTGCTGCTGCTGCTGCTGCTGCTGCTGCTGCTGCTGCTGCTGCTGCTGCTGCTGCTGCTGCTGCTGCTGCTGCTACTACTACTACTACTACTACTACTACTACTACTACTACTACTACTACTACTACTACTACTACTACTACTACTACTACTACTACTACTACTACTACTACTACTACTACTACTACTACTACTACTACTACTACTACTACTACTACTACTACTACTACTACTACTACTACTACTACTACTACTACTACTACTACTACTACTACTACTACTACTACTACTACTACTACTACTACTACTACTACTACTACTACTACTACTACTACTACTACTACTACTACTACTACTACTACTACTACTACTACTACTACTACTACTACTACTACTACTACTACTACTACTACTACTACTACTACTACTACTACTACTACTACTACTACTACTACTACTACTACTACTACTACTACTACTACTACTACTACTACTACTACTACTACTACTACTACTACTACTACTACTACTACTACTACTACTACTACTACTACTACTACTACTACTACTACTACTACTACTACTACTACTACTACTACTACTACTACTACTACTACTACTACTACTACTACTACTACTACTACTACTACTACTACTACTACTACTACTACTACTACTACTACTACTACTACTACTACTACTACTACTACTACTACTACTACTACTACTACTACTACTACTACTACTACTACTACTACTACTACTACTACTACTACTACTACTACTACTACTACTACTACTACTACTACTACTACTACTACTACTACTACTACTACTACTACTACTACTACTACTACTACTACTACTACTACTACTACTACTACTACTACTACTACTACTACTACTACTACTACTACTACTACTACTACTACTACTACTTTGTCTTTTTCTTCTTTCCCAAATTCGTCTGCATTTTATTTGTTATTAATACATGATATCAATTGTATTAGTTTATCTAACAGTAACTGTAGTGTTCTCGCTGACAACAAATGCAGTACTATGGCAAACATAAAATGTAATACCCTAGCTAACATCAACTGTAGTACTCTCGCTAACAGTAACTGCAATAATCTAGTTAACATCAACTGTAGAACTCTCAATAACAGTAATTGTACTACTCTGAATAAAAGCTGCTGTAGTACCCTAGCTAACTTCTTCTGTTATACCCTCACTAACAGCAACTGCAGCACTCTAGATAACAGCAACAGAAGTAATTTAATTATCTATAATCTGTCAATGACACTTGAGACTTCTTGTCATTCTGAAAAAAAATAAGAATTCATTAATTATCCTCATCAAAATATCAAACACATAAAAATATGAATACCTATATCTTGTCCTACATACTTTAATCAAATTACTATATAACAATATAACTATAAGTATTCTTTCTAAACTGAAATGAATATTTCAATCAGTAACTTCATTTGTTTGTTAACATAAGACCATTTTCTCTTATGATCTTTGAAAACAACATTTTAGTTCCACATTTGTTTCATCCTGTTTATATACATAATTAGGATCTTATTGGTAAGTAGCGTGTATCGTGGTCGTACATATTGACCACCAGTAAACTTCCTCTGTAGATTAATTGCAAAAGTCACTCGTCCCAGGCATTCGAGGTTATTCTGGGTTCAACCATGCCAGCCTCCCCCACCGTCCAAGTTTAATCACCCTTCATGAATGATCTTTGCAAGGTAACGTTTTGTGAATAGTGAATCTGCCCATAAGTTGCCCAGGCATCTTAACTCTGTCAATGATACTCAGCTCATAATACACCCCCATAGTTGGAACGCGTACTGTTTGTGACAATGTAATGCCAATGAACGCTCTTCTCCGATGTAAAGAAAGACTTTAGACTCCAAATGTTGTGGCTTCTGTTATAGCCTTATCGTAACAAAATATATTGACATTATTCTTTTCATATCTTCTAACTATTATATTTTAGAAAATATTTATATTCATTATATATCTAATAACATAATAATACAATAATCAATTAACATCATAATCATTAAACAAAATAATAACATAACCAATCAGTTGCTAAACTAATAATTAATATACAATACATCTAAGAACCTCTTTGTTTAATACATATGTAACCAATGTCAATCACTAATTATCATCAATAAATATTACTAATCTTAATAATTGACTATTATAACTTATTAACAATTTAATAATACAATAATCAAATAATAATAATATAATCAATCAACCAATCATGTGCCATGCTGGAAAGCGTGGGCGGTCATGACTCGCCATTTCACTCGATCACCAGTGTCGTGGATCAGCTCAGTGTTCCTGTCTCGTCCATGCCATGTGGCCAAGCCATCCAGGTATTTTCCTCTCTGTCTTCCTCTTGGTCTGTTCCCCTCGATCTTGCCAGTTGTCACTAAGTTCTCCAACCCATTTCTTCTCATAACATGTCCACTCAACAATATAATGACATAAATAACCAATAAACACTATATTACCATTTATTTTTAAAACTATATTATAATGGAATGAATTTATAACTTGCAATTATACAATAAATTACAAAAATAATAACTAATATTGTGCTGTATTATTAATATTAAAAACAAAAAACATTCCAATTCAGTCAATAATCATAAGTCTATGAAATTATTGAAATTATTTTTCTTATTTTCACTTGATTTAACTTAATACTGAAATGTAACATTTATAATTCACTAATTGAAAATCAACATTATTTTTTTACTATATATGATTCACTTAGTTATATTTACTTTACCAATTAATCAATAAATCAAGTAATTATGTTAGTAAATAATCAATTGATTGAAATTATTAATTTGAACAAAGAATGAATCATGCAAGCAAGAAATGCAAAATATTAATATTTGTGTATACTGTCCTACGAAAGGAGACGAAGCCTTGTTACAAACCTTTGAGAACAAAATTTTAAGACGCATCTTTGGACCCATTAGGGATACACAAAGTGGAGAGTGGAAAAGAAGAAGTAACAAAGACATTTATGATCTGTTTAAGTCCCCGCTAATCACTGGTATCATGAAGGCTAATAGACTACAATGGCTGGGACATATAGAAAGAATGGAAGCTAATAGGGAAACAAAACTCGCTTACACTCAGGAAATAAATGACCGTAGACCCCGAGGTAGACCAAGAAGGCGGTGGAGAGATAATACACGTACAGACCTACAAGCACTTGGAATCAACGACTGGCAAGAGAAGGTCAACCAAAGAGACGAATGGAGACGGATTGTATTTGCAGCAAAGAACCTCAATGGCTCGGAAAGCTGAAGAAGAAGAAGTATACTGTCTGATGACATTGTCAAGTAAATGAGACTAGTTATAACTATTTCCTCCTCAGTCGACAGCATCATGTTAGCATTCACTTCTATCTATGGATGCAATGTCGACTGCTAATTTACAGCTATGTTCAGCTATTCATATATTTATACTGATGTGATGGTGATTCTATGTAATTACATTATTCAGTAGCTGTATACTTAGTATATGTTGCGTCCTCATCCATTCTGACTACTAATTTCCAGCGTTAATTTCACCGTAAAACTTACATAAACTCTGAAGATAATTTTTTCTCCATGTGGATCAGTTACGCTCATTGTCGCTACGCTTGTCCTAAAACTGAAAATTTAATGAAATGACGGAAGGTCCGTTTGCACGAGGCTCTCGAGAGCCAATATATACAAGGATTACTGGCCGTGGTAGCCTAACGTCCACTGCATCTGTGTCCGAGGTCGATGGAGTTGCGCGACCACTACATCGCTATAATCCAACCTAAAGCGAAAGTCATTCGTTCTTCATCAAAAGATGCAATGAATGAATGGTCTTCGTCATTCGTGATGGACGAACATCCAGTACGACTATGTAATATCAGAGATATGTTTAGAGCTACATATAGCGTATTTCTATGTCACTATGGCCTTGTAATCTGGATGACAATTGTCAGTTAAGGATAGTCCTCGGCGTCGCTTAGCAGAGTTCTCTGGTGATGTTAACGCCGCGTAGTGCATCTCCATATATACTTAGTATTTCTTTCTGAAATAATATTTAATTAAATTTATTAATGTTGTATTCCACCAAAGATGTCGCAGACCTGCTTAGGCTCATCGTTTGTCCGCTGCATGCTTTAAGCCAAGATACAACACTTAGAAAATGAAAAGCTTTCAAGATGCCAGCAGTTACTTTTGCATGAAAGAAATTATTGAAAAACGAAAGAATAAATTATAAAAAAAAAAAAAATTCAAAAATCATGCATAAATAAGCTTTTGGATTCTAATAATGATTAATTTCATGCTGTGAGAGAATTATAACTCATACACGGATTGATCTCAAACTAATGATTTCCCTCGCCGCTCCATCAGTGCTGTTCCCAAAAGAGAATTTGATGTTAGAAAAAGGCACCACATTAACAAGCCGCTGATAAGGCCTCACCGATCCGAAACGAATCTCTTCAAATAGTGCTTCCCCATCATCTCCATGTCAGCGTCGTACCTTGAGAGGCGAGATGTTATGAGAAAAATACAGTGCCAACACAGAAACGTTAGGATTCCACCGATCTAAAACGACTATTTATTTTATTACATGTTAGTTAAAGTCCAGAAAATTTAACAACACATATTAGTATAATTCATTACTGGGGTCAGTTACACGCCCAGTCATCTAAATATGTTAGTGTGTTAATAACATAATATAAACAAAGTTAATTATAATACCGTATATTTCACTAACTATTAATGTAAATCTGTTATCGTATACTATTTTCTAATATATTGGTTTCCCCACATAACCACTATTTAATTGTTGAGATAACTACTAAATTCTTTAATACGTATCGTCCTTTCTTAAAATAGGCAGTACTATCTGATTACTATGATGGTGCTAACCATCAATTTGTTTACAATCGGAGTTACTGTCCCATAAAAAAATCACAATTTACCTATATAACACTCTAAGTAAACAATAACACTGTGTCACATTGATACATAACTACACATGCCCAATAAAATGTACTAATTACAACCTTTCTATAAGGTAACGTAGCTTATCAGGTAGCCTCTATGATTGACATAGTTGGTTTAACACAACTCATTCTTTCGCTGATACAGTTGGTTTAACACAGCTTCGTCCGTCGATGTTACTTCGACCAGCGTCCCCTACCGAAAGGTGTTAGAACCCATTCGCGGTAATATTTCGAGTCATGTCTCATGACTGTTCGTGAATAGTCCCGTGGTAGTTGATAATTACTCTTCTTAGCGCCTTTGTTCAAATTTTAGTGAGCTGTTTTCGAATACTGTTTCTCCTCACCTGTGGTTTAACTCTCTCTGGCTCTGTGAATCTAGCTCGTCGCCGTTGCTTCCTCCATTAACTCTATTTTGGCTCATGGCAGAAGATAATTATGTATTTTCTGACTATCAGAATGCTAGTCGGTTATAATTAATTGTCACTGCACAACCTATCGTTCTGTTGGGTGTTCAATTCCCGAACTATGTGGAGTTGATTACATTGAACTACGTCCCGTAGAATTGATTACGGCAGACCACAATGTGGGTACAAACAGGAGAGCACTTAAGACGTTGGTGATGTCAAGGTGGTGGGTTCGAATCACCTACATATTGGGTTCAATACTTGACCGAGGAGCTCGCATGCTGTAGCATAATGAGTGTATTATTAGTATCAGCTAGGTGTGCAAGTCTACAGCACGCTTGAGCATCAATATAGAACAGCTAGAAGGATGCTCAAGTCGTGACGTAGCTTGTTGTTGGGGCAGTGAGAAACCACCTAGAGGCAAGAGAGGTCGTCATCATGATTGAATTGGACTAGGACTTTGTATTCGCCACTATACACAAATAAAGCCTGATTTATAATAACCCAGCAGACTTGTTAGTCCTCTCTGTATTCACAGTGTTACAATGCACGCATGCTTGCTTTCCCACCCAACCACCTAACAATTATAACAACCATCTTTAATTTCATTTTAATTGTTAAGAAACACCCCCCCCCCCCCCCGCCGTCCCGCATTGGTCATACTAATTTTCAATTTAAAAATTAAAAAAAAAAAATCTTATGATAATTTTAACGACTAGCCGACAACTCGGCGCCTACACGCCGAGTTAGCACCACTTGTGGTGATGTTATGGGCTATTTTACGCGTGACGTCACATGACGTAAACAATAATATACATCCCAAAAAAATGTCAATTACGCCTGACATACTACTGTGGCGTTCCAGTACTCTATAGTGCAGATCAAACATGATAGACGGCTTGCCAGAAAAGGGGGAAACATCTGTTTAAGGACTTGCAGTTCCAAATTAATCACAGATTAGATTGTATTTGGAGTGTTCACGTTGACGCATTGTAGCAAAATTAAGGGATAAAGCGCCATCTATCTATATATTCCACCTCTTCCTCCTTGCATTCAGGTCTACAAAATACGGTGATCCTAATTCATCTCAGTCTCATTGCAAGATTCGGTTTTGTTGCTGTATATAAATATATATATATAACAATGTGTGGAAAAATGCAATCAAAAATTGATTATATACCAATAGCAAACACTCGTGGGTAAAGTACTGCAAATTCCACCTATACAACCGACATTTTCAGGGACTCCACATGATATGATAATTATCATCATGAGCATCATCATCATCATATAGTACGTCCTTTGCGGGACGCTGCTCTTGTCCGGGTCTCTCGATCTCCCAGTGTTTCTCCCTCTTCCTCCTCCTCCTCCTCCTCCTCCTCCTCCTCCTTCTTCTCCTTCTCCTCCTCCTTCGTCTTCTTCTTCTTCTTCTTCTTCTTCTTCTTCTTCTTCTTCTTCTTCTTCTTCTTCTTCTTCTTCTTCTTCATCTTCTTCTTCTTCTTCTTCTTCTTGGTGTGTGAGGATGTATGTGTGGGTGGGGAAATGTGTGTGGGTGGGGGATCAGTGAGTGAGTGGCGACATGTATGTTTGCCTGGTTCTGTGTGAGCGCGTGGAGGTATGTGTGGGTGGGTGGTGGTAGTTTGGTGGGTGGGAGATGTGTTGGTGGCTGCTGGATATGAGGGAGGATGGTCGATGTGTCTCACAACATTGCAATATGTACTGTTTATGTTTTTTTTTTCTCATGTGAATGTATCATGCGTAATATGCATTGTTTATGCTTACAAAATCCATTTGACAATGTGTTTCCCCTATGTTAATGTAACATGCACATTTGATGAATGAAAGATGAGTGATTGAAAGGGCCGAATGTAAGACGGGCCTGCGTGCCTAATTTGTTACCCTTTTAAAATAAAGTTTGTTTGTTCGTTCGTTCGTTCGTTCGTTCTCCTAATCCATGCAGCCTCATGTCCAAGTTGTGTGGAATGCCCTGTGTCCATCCTCGTGTTGGACGACACCTGCTTCTTCTTCCAGGAATTACGTTTTCTTCACTGTTCTTTCCAAGCCACTGTGAGGTTTCATTTGGCCAAAACGTCCCAGTTTCCCAGAGATGATTCTGTTTCTGAGCCATTTGTCTTTCATATTGAGGTCTTTCTGTATTTCAATTTTTTTTTTTTTTTGGTCCATGATGTTCTCAGGATGTGTATGCAACTTGTGAAATCAAAAGTCCCACTTTTCTTCTTTAATGATTGCGTAATGGCTCCTGTCTCTGGTCCATTGCTGCTACAAGAAATAATCATGTTCATAAAAACTCTACTTGAACTTGTTTGCTGCTGTTGAGCAAAAGTGATTAATTGGCAAGATACAAACGACCATAATTTCTCCAGCGTAATGTCTTTGTCCGTTATACAGCACTTAACTATGGGGTTATGTCCTTAATAATTATCATTAACGTTTCCCGCACACTGGTTGTGGGGAGAAGGGGGATGTGTTATATTGTACTAGCTCCATATTTTTATAGACTAATCAACACGTGATGCATGTGAGATCAATATCACCTTTCGAGTGCCGACTGTTCTATAACCCATACGGTGTCTATTTTATACCTTAGTATACATTAGCAAGTAATACTGGCCAAGGGACAGCTGTATTTTAGAAGATGAATAGCACATACATAATACAACACATTCATTGATTGTAGGACAGAGAGTACTGATATGTTTTATCGAACCTATTTTCGCTATCTCCTAAGAGTTTAGATTGTGAGCAAACACACATTCCACTTTGTCAAAGTGTTGTGTAAATGATATAAGTAGGACGAGGACAGAAGTAAGGAAAGGACAGAGACTGGACATATATAAGGACCAGTAGAAGAGAATAGATAGAGACAGGACATATATAAGAACTGGTATTAGAGAATAGACAGATAGAGACAGTAGAAGGGCGTAGACCTTCTAACAGTTATAAGACAGGACACAGTTAGGACACAAACGTGTCATAACCAGGACATAACGGGAATCTACTAACAGGATAGGACAGGGGACGTTAACATCGGGGAACTACCCGTAAGCAGACTGAACGATAGTACGACTGTAGGTTAACTTTAGACTACGTGACAAGTGACCAGAACGCAATGTTGCTGACCGCACGGGGGACTTGAGAGGCTAGGAGTAACGAGACCTGTAAACTCAGGCAGACGGACTTGACTGTTGGAGCGTTCAGATGTGTGATTTTCCCTAGCGACTGTGTAGATTAGGAAGGACGTAGTAGACATAGCGAACGAATGTATTTGAGTTGTGAGAGCGATTGATGCAAGTGATATATATATATATATATATATATATATATATATATATATATATATATATATATATATATATATATATATATATATATATATATATATCTGTGTAGGCATTATCGCCTGGTTGAAAACTGTGTGAGAGAATTACTGAAAATAAATATTAACATGGATACCATTTGTACAACCGTGTTTGTGATCGTAAGGTACGAATGAAGTGGCCAGCATGCCTGTGTGAATCCGGGTTCTTGACAGGCCTCCAAGAGTGGTGTCAGAAGTTCTTATGAACCCATGACAAGAACGAAAGAGTGGTGTCAGAAGTTCTTATGAACCCATGACAAGAATGCAAGAGTAGTATCAGAATTTCTTGAACTTATGACAGGAATGCAAAAGTAACGAAAAGATTCACTACGTACGTTTGAAACATAAAAAGAATAATTGATGAACAGATGAACAGAGTGTTTTTGTAACAACAGAAAGAGTGGCCGAATGAATTTTTCACCAGTGTAACATCAAGAGTAGTATGCAAACGTATGACCACAGTCAATAGTGATGTCAGCAAGTGTTTGAAACTATGAGCAAGAATGTGTTTCATTGGCACCAAGAGTGGTAAATATATAACATAAGAGTGTGATTATTGGTCATCAGTAACGAGTGAATTACAAGAGTAGTAACTTTACGAGAGAACTTACGACTGATAAGGAAAGATTGAAAAACGAAGAGCGCTCACGAAAGATAGAATGGCATGTGAGAAGGAGTGAACATTTGTGAAATATAGTAATTACAAAGACAATAACATTGATAGGTTTCACAGGAATGTTCCAGGTGATGCCTCCAGCAAGTGAAGACAAGACGACATTGACGTAACGACAGACAGAAATAATTACAGTAACTTCGCATTTCAGCATTCGGTTCGAGAGAGAGAGAGAGAGAGAGAGAGAGAGAGAGAGAGAGAGAGAGAGAGAGAGAGAGAGAGAGAGAGAGATAGATTGGTGATTTTTGTTGATACCAACACACATGTTTGTAATTTTTTATGTTAATTGTTGCTGCGCTATGTAACAGGATGTAGAGTAGAAACGTTCAGAAGAGCGTGAGAAACTAAGAAAGAGATGTCAACAACTCCTGGTAGACCCGAAAAAGCTGAAAGTATTCAGATAAGTACCCAAATTGTTTTGACTAATGCTCTAGAAAATAGCATCTTCATTTTGAATGCTGTAAGTAATTAGTAATATTGTAGAAATTGTATTGTTGTGATTTTGAGTGTGTGTGCGTGTAAACTAACTAACAAAAATGTCGACATTGAAAGAGTGCATAGAAGCGGGTAAATACCTGGGATATAGTGGGGTTAGATTAGAACAATGGGCTAAAAATGAGTACAAAGAGTATACTGATATAAAGGCAACTAGTGAAAGAGAGGAACGAGCACAGGAACGACAGAATCAAAAAGATCTGGAAGAAATAGCTGAGGCAACTAAAAACAGCTAGAATTGGCTGAAGCCATCAGATTAAAAGAAAAAGAGCTGGTTGAAACCACCAAATTGGAAGAGCTAGCTTTAAAAGAAAAACAACTGGAGATTGAGGCACAAACCCAGTTGAAAATGGGGGAGTTAGAAATAGAATCTCACGTACAGATAGCAACAACTAAGCTAAAGAGTAAAGAAGAAGAGAATAAGTTTAGCAAGTACAAAGGGATAGTCAAACCTTTCTGCCAAGGAGACTCCATCTCTGCCTGGACTGAGAATGTGGAATTCCAGCTAAAATTCCAGGATATTCCACGAGAACATTGGGCCATGATATATATGAAAAATCTCTCTGGGGAGCCTTTGAAAGTGATAGAATCTATCCCCCAAGAGCTGAGAAATGATTATGACTACATCCGACAACGCATTATGCAACATTTTTTTGCTTGATGCCCCAGGTTATCAAATTCAGTTTTCTAAACTAAAACCTAAATCTAGTGAAACGTTTATTGACTATGTCTCCAACGTACAAAGTGTATACAGTAAGTGGCTGAATGCTGCAAAGGTAAATAAAAGCTTTGAAAAGCTGAGAGACTTGATGATAATGGACAAAATTATCTCAACTGTCCCAACTCCTTTTGCCAAATTTTTACAGCAAGCTGATGTAGAATCTCTAGAACAGCTAGCGAAACGGGGATCATTATATTTTTCTTCAAACAGGGATATATTTAAATCAACAGTAAACGATAGTGAAATAGTGGCTTTCGCCAAAAGCAAACCTCAAAAACCATTTAGGATGAATGATAAAGAGAAAACAAAGCCACCGCAATGTCCATATTGCTATTTTTTTCCATGATAATTTTTCTATGTGTGACAAAAACCCAGGATATGCATCTCACTTAGAGATGATGATAAAAAAGCAAGACAGCAAAAGAAACACGACAGACGTGCTGTTAAATGCTTCTTTTGCTGGGCATTTGGTCACTATAGCAGCAGATGTGTTGGACATCAGAGATTGAGAGCCAGTAATGCTGTACTTGTTGATAATTCTTCTGAGAGTGGAAGTGAGGATGAATGTGAGAGTGAAGAAAGGTTACCATATGGAGAGAATGTTGTAGCAGCAATTGATGTGCTAAATTTCGATCAATGTGCAACATGTCACAAATTTCATGAAACCGGAGTGCTTAAATACGGGCATTCAGTACCGTGTTCAACTGAGAACGCAAATACAGCAGTTGCCTCCATAGGTAAATTAGAACTCTACGATGGAATGGTCAATGGTAAACCTTGCCAACTCTTAATCGATAGCGGCAGTACCATGATCGGTCTAAGGAAGGAACTGGCTAATCCAGAAGACTATAAGGCCAGTTTGTAAGCTGCCTAACTTTTTCGGGGAACATAGAGAAGTACCCGTTAGCAACGGCTCGTATAAATACCCCTTTCTTATCTGGCATATTTACATGTGCTATCTTAGATGACCCATGTACTGATCTTATAATCGGGTGCTTGCCTCAGGTAAAGAAATGTTCCGTTAATGACATAAAAGCATGGAAAGAAGTCCATGCCCACAAAGTGGCGAACGCAGTGGAACTTCAACCTGAACAGGAGGTAATAGCGCTATTACCCGATAAGAGGGATGTATTAGCAATGACATGGCAAGGGCCATTCCGAATAGTTAGGAAATTAACCGACGTTGAGTATGAAATATCACTGAACCACAAACTCAAGATATTCCTCATCAACTTACTCAAACCATATTACTCAAGATAAAAACAGGAGACAGAAGACGAAAACAATGCAATCACACCAAGCATTCAGATAGAAGACAAACAAGAACATCTACCAGAAATTATACTAAATTAAAGGACACAACCAGGGATAATAAAACGAAACACCAAAAAAGGGAGCATAATCCATTTGTTGCTCATGCAAATTGTTGCACTGTTGTATATAAAAGTGATAAACACCTAATATTTAAACCAGCAGAAAGGATGATAACCAAAAGAATAACATCAGATGACAACAGTAACATGTACAGACAGGACACACAATAGACAACACATACATTAGACACTGGACAAAACTCATATTTTCATCAAATAAACACTGTTAGGCAACATGACGGACATCACATTATGATTAACACAGAACACACTGACAGTAGTCTTAAGGGACACAATCAAAATGGCAGAGGAAACTACAGTAACTCAAACACACGCCACAAAAATGGCTCTAGCACGATGAGATTAATGTTCTTGTGGAAAGTTATATGGACAATATGTTACATGTACAAATTACACCATACAGCAAACAAATGTCCATGGGTAGTGATACTGATATTACTTGCATATATTGGAATAGTACATATTTTCCCACCATTTTTGCAAATGTGTAAAATTGTCATGTCATCTTACAATACAATAGCATATTTGTGTATTATATATAATTTAATAAGCTATACACGTAAAATAAATTGTTTAGGCCATACAATATCTAAAGGCCAATTAAAAACTGATAACAACATTTTGACTAAGATTTTAAACCTCACTATGCCAACCACAAAAAAAGCAAGTGAGAAGTTTACTTGGTCTATTACAACAAGTTCATTCCCAATTTGGCAGAAATCACCAGTGTTTTTTTTTCAAACTTATTAAGGCAAAAGTAAAAATTGATGTAAAAGATGCTATTTTAATGAGTACCATGTCAAAACTTAAGCATATTTTTAGCAATGTACCAATCCTTCGGTTACCTAACCCACATTTACAATATTTTCTTAGGACAAAGGCCAGCGCAGTATCATAAGTGGCGTAATCGGCCAACAGTATGACGACATTTTCCATCCAGTAATGTACGTAAGTCGGAAGAGCACACCAACTGAGGCATGGTATGACGTCTCTCAATTGGAGGCGTTAGCTATAGTTTACAGTGTCCAGAAACTACATAGATTCCTAGCAGGGACACACTTTGTAATCGAAACAGACAACTCTCCGCTCACAGTTATGGAGACAGGGGTCCACAAAAATAACAGGATCTATAGATGGTCTCTTATACTTCAGAACTATTCGTTTACGGTCAGACACATTAAAGGCAGAAGTAACACACTTGCCGACATGCTATCCAGACCTTCAGACTTTGAGGTATCGGATGTACAGCAAACATTGGACGTAACACCAGCCTCGCCATTGACGACTGCAGCAATGTAGTGTCATTCAGATGCGTCATTATGATCAAGAGTGTGTACAGGCTGTGTACATTGTGACTGTGTAAGAATGTGTATATAGATCAGTAACTACCAGCGTCGACACGAGTACATGAATTCGACAGAGGCAAATAGAACTTATAAAAACACGTAAGGATGACCATACAACTGAATATCGAACACTGTATATAGAATCTATGTTTAGACTCTAGATATTCATGGAAGAGGAAGACGCGACATCATCACCTCACCAGGAGCAACTGAGCTTAATTAAGTTAATATGGTTATGTACTATTGTATTCATGTATACGTATTAATGTATGGATGGGTATGTAATCTATATATGATATGTCAGAAAATTTTTAATGAAGTTTCAGGTTACAATATATCTTCTTTGGTTTAGTTTAGGAGAATATAACTACTTCTTCTTTTCATTAGATTAGTAACACCAATTCTCCCACTTCCGTTGAGACACAGGGATAATTAAATTAAACACTATGACAACATGTTAATTACATCTTAGAGTTCTCGTAGGAAACCATCATTCAATCTTTAAATATAATTTAGTTACGACCATTTAGTTTAATTAGAATACAGATTAGTTAAAATAACTTAGGTAGAAATTATTACCATCATGACTATAATTTAGTTTAAGGAAACAAACACATTTCACTTCATTTTGTTTATTTCCTAGATTATCTTCACTTAGTGAGTAGAGTTCAGCACACCAAAGTAGAGTAGATCATTCATTTAGAGTGGGTAGAATACTAGGGATTGCCTGAAGCAATCAATTCATCTTGTAAATAATGTAAAAACAGTACTGATGTACAGTACGACAATTGAGCTCCACGCTTGTTTAGAGTGAGCCAATATTTTTTGTTTTAATATGTTATTTGATTTTAATGACATAAAATTTTTTTTTTCTAAAACCTTTACGTGTGAATGAGCGAGCGAAAGACGAGAACAAGGACAGAATGAATGAATTAAATATGTATGCATAACAATGGTGCAATTTTTTGCCGCACCAAAGAGTTTTTATGATTTGTCTTCGTCTTCTATGTAACACATGTGATTGTGTAATTTTATGTGTGTAGTTGCCATAATTCCATTACAACAATAGGAATATTTTCTAGCGACTCAGATCGGCAGAGCAGTCATGAATTAATCATACGCATTCATTCGTGACTGTATAAACCAACCTGCGACGCTTGAAAATGTCAATTCACATAAATTATAGACATACACCTATGTTTGTGATTTAAACATGAATTAAATATAAATACACACGCAAACAACCACATATACTTACAGATAAAATGCAGACAGCAGTATACGGAATGGAAGGGGGGAACTCATGCACAGGGGACATAATACACTTACTATACTTTGATAGCACATTGAAAGACTTAGCCACAAACGGGAGTTAGAAAGGTCAACATCAGCAGACACACAACATATAATAGAGTTGGAGAAACATTACATGGGATCATGAATTTATATTCATGTATTGTACCCTTAACAGAGGCAATCTGTGCAGGATGTCGGTCAATCGACATTTTGAAAAGCAGGTCTATTAGACATTGAGCTTTGGTTCGTTACAGCTCCCATATATGTAATATGAATGAGTATTGACTCTGGCTATTAATACAGTTGTGCAGCACTGATTAATAAGCTAGTGGATAAGTACGACACTGAGACACCAGACGTTGATAAGTTAGTAACTATACCCACGACATGATTAGTTAACCCTAAGCCAGCACTTTGACAAAATTAGATCCGACTATTTTTTTTTTAGATGTTACGATACATTGCGTCACACCTAACAATTAAAATTTGGTGACGCAATACAGAGGGGGAGGAGAGCGTGTCAAAGTGTTGTGTAAATGATATAAGTAGGACGAGGTCAGAAGTAAGGAATGGACAGAGACAGGACATATATAAGGACATGTAGAAGAGAATAGATAGTGACAGGACATAGATAAGGACTGGTATTAGAGAATAGACAGATAGAGACAGTAGAAGGACGTAGACCTTCTAACAGTTATAAGACAGGACACAGTTAGGACACAAACGTGTCATAACCAGGACATAACGGGAATCAACTAACAGGATAGGACAGGGGACGTTAACCTCGGGGAACTACCCGTAAGCAGACTGAACGATAGTACGACTGTAGGTTAACTCTAGACTACGTGACAAGTGACTAGCACGCAATGTTGCTGACCGCACGGGGGGACTTGAGAGGCTAGGAGTAACGAGACCTGTAAATTCAGGCAGACCGGACTTGACTGTGTGGAGCGTTCAGATGTGTGATTTTCCCTAGCGACTGTGTATATTAGGAAGGACGTAGTAGACATTGCGAGCGAATGTATTTGAGTTGTGAGAGCGATTTATTCAAGTGATATATATATATATATATATATATATATATATATATATATATATATATATATATATATATATATATATATATATATATATATATATATATATATATCTGTGTAGGCATTATCGCCTGGTTGAAAACAGTGTGAGAGAATTACTGAAAATAAATATTAACATGGATACCATTTGTACAACCGTGTTTGTGCTAGTAAGGTATGAATGAAGTGGCCAGCATGCCTGTGTGAATCCAGGTTCTTGACAAACTTTGACCACCATAGTGTAAAGAGCTAGGAAGCAACCGGCAGGATCTCCCTGCGACGATTGGTACGAATACCTTGAACTACCAGATAGGCTAACAAAGAGTGCCTGGAAAGACTAATGAAAGTAGAAGCTTATAACCAAAATTAAGAACGAGACAAACATTATTCTCTGGTCATATATGCTAGTTAGTTAGTTAGTTAGTTGAGGTTCCAACTTCACGGCAACGTTTCGTCCCCATTATGCTTCATTCTTGTGCCCTTGAAAATCACACAAAATGCTCCCCACTGTCCTATGTGAAATTTGGAATAGACAGGAGTCTTGGCAATCCAACAGCCCGCACAGGTACACTGTGCATAATGCCGCCACCAGAATGTCAACACACAATGCATCCACGCACACAACAGTTCATCGTCGATGGATTCGGCAGTCACTAGAAAGACCTCATTGACTCGGGTTTTCTCACATGGCTCAGTCTTTTACCGCAGGGCGACCCGCCGAAAGTGTCGCATAAAGTACGAACTCCGCAGCTGCGGCGCCGACTCCCAGGAGTCTCCTGAAAAATACACTCGTGAACTAAAAAGCAAATCAGTCAATTTACCAACAGCCGGTAGCCATTGTTCCGAACATGCAGGTCACTGTACAGGACAGATGTAAAAGCATTCCACTCAAATTTCACAGCTCACAGTGTCGCCCACGCGCTCACTCAGTAGCAGGCCGACGGAACCATGTACTACCATTCCAACATGAGGAAAATGAGATTGCAAACCTTATCTGCCAGCATAAACACGCCACAGGCCTTAACGGTTCAACACATATCCGCCATGTTCTGGTCATATATGCGATTTGACGCACCGGGTACCTGTGAAACCATGATTAGTGGAGATGCTACTACCTTCCTATAACAATATATATAAATTCAACTAATTCTTTATAGTTTTACATTTCCTATTCTGTAATTATGTTGAATTTTACAGAATGTTGACCAGTCTTGTGTGTGTGCAGATTTGATTAATAGTTGAAACCTTTATGAAAGGCCTAGGGGTTTGATATATGGACGAGGCTAATAAAAGTAGAACTGTAAGCTGATGAACTATAACACAGAGGCAACGAGTAGTGTTTTGTTAATATGTGAAAAGAAGGGTACAGGGAATACATGCGGCGATAAGAAAGATCAGCGGTACAAATTGCAGTAAAATGATGCTGGATGGTCGAATGGCGTGGTCTGAGGACAGAATGAATATAACTGTTCCAGAATAACAAGGAGCGAGTTCTGTGGAGAAACATGAACACCTACACGATTTGGCAAGTGTATGATGATAATGAGTCGTAACTTCTATTAAACGACGGGCGTCATAGACATTGTACGAACATATCATTAGCAGTGTTTTTAATGTTAAAATCACGACGCATAAACACCACGATAAAAAACATAAAAGTCAACATCTGCTTGGGGTAATAGATCGCACTAAAGGGGTGTCGCTGCATGTAATGACAAAGATCCTAGTTAAACGCGCAATTAACCATGTCTTTTATGACGTATACATCATCAACATAAGTTAAGGGTGGGCTTTATAAGAAAACAATCAGAGTGACATTATATTTTTCGCTTCTTCGCTTTGACCTCAAGCGTAGTCCATACACACTATTTATAGTAGTGATGGATTGAATTTTGCGTGTGGATTAGCTTTCCCTATTAGCAGTATCTCTCGCCATTAGGCGACCCCACTCCGACTTCAGAGGCACTTGCAATTTACGTACCCAAGTCAAGTACGACAGGTCAACATTATAGTCCCGCTGTCCGGTGTAGGGGATGAACCGCTAACCTCGGTGTCTGTACACCGGATGTTTGAGAACACGAGTTCTTACCCATTCGGCCATGATGACCTGCATCAGAGTGACATGATAGGCATAGATCTAGATAGACTGCATCACACACACACACACACACACACACACACACACACACACACACACACACTCACACACACACACACACAATAGTAATACAACTATGGAAAAAATTCAGTAAACCAATAAAACAGCGTAAAGCCGCATTTAGCTGTAAACACTAGGTCCTCGAGATACGGACGTAAAGTTCAGCGCTAAAAATAAAGTACGGAGAAAAAAACACAGCCACGTAGGTCGGCGTGGTAGGGAGGATTAACGCCCTGATTAAAGCGTACAAATAGCCTAGTAATTAAAAAAAAAAAAACAATACATATCATTGCATGCATCTATACTGTAGAAGTTTAAAAAGTTAGTTGCATATCATTTTACAGGACGTCGCAGTCAACCCCGACACTTTTTGCTTTTTGTGATTTCTTGGCAAGTTTACGTTCAGTAGTTTGCCACTGCTTTCTGAACGACCTTGCGGGAGCACGTGCACACCTCGGAGGAGCAAATGGATTACCGTGGTCTGGCAAGAATGAGACAGCGAGGAGTGACGAAGGGATCTGGCCGACGCTCAACGCTCAAAGGAAAGGCGAGACGGACATATAATCAGGTTGCTACTGGTACTATTAGTTTTGGAACTCTTCGCTGGCTGCTGATGATGGGGACGGAGCGCTTATGGGAATGCCCCGAATGCTGTGATGTCGATTCCTAAATCAGTCAATCAATCTGAACGACCGAAATTCATACCATTTTCATGAAAACCAACGCAATGGGGTCTGCTGCCAAATCGCCCGCTGATATGCTTCGAACGAGGTATGCGAGATTACTGAGCCCGAAAGCCTTCGCCACGGGGTCGGCAGAATGTACATGAAGTCATTCATATTATTTTGGCATGATCAAGCCAGACGTCCGGTCAGCTATCCATGATAAGGAAGGCTGTACACCATCATTGTTTCTTGTCGGTTAATGTGTTTACCATTCAAGCAATGAAACGTAGATTTCTCCTCGAAATATTACTTGGGTTGCACCACTAAGCAGTCTAGTTTAGTTTAGTCGATGGATCAACATCATGGCACATGGGTGCAACCCATAAGTGCTCCTTTCTCCTCCTAGCTCAAATCTGAGTCTGAAGAAGCTCAGCTCAGTGCACGAACTCCGTAGCACCGGCTAGGATATTGAAATTCTTGGGTAGCTTTTTAACTTTAAATTTTGCCCGGGCAGCGCTGTTAGGCTACTCTTTTTCGATTTCCAACTGCCAAGGGATTTTTTTACGTGCGCAACAATACACACGGGTGTCCGATCTAACTACCCAGAGACCAGGGGAAAATTTTATTAAGCAGTCTGTCCCGTCTGAGTGTAAATACCCACCCACACTATCAAATGCTTTTCGTGTTTATTGTTTTTTGTTTGTTTGTTTGTTTGTTTGTTGTTGTTGTTATTTTTTTTTTTTTGATCGATAAATGTTTATTTAATTGATTTATTTGGGTTCTTTTTCATGGATCTGAGCTTTAAACATTGAGCACAACCCGCTACTGGCAACGCTGATCGTATTTCGGTAATTGACATGGACAAGGCCTCGTACCGGAATACAATCAGCGTTGCTAGTACTGGGTTGTGCTCAATGTTTAAATGCTACTTTGCATTGTGCAATATAATATTACGTGTTACGACTGAAATCAAACGCACCATTCGGTTTCACGGAGAATTATTAAACAACATTCACTAACTAATACGTTACAGACGAGAATTGTTTCTGTCAATATTCTCTACAAACTATTATCACGTCATTTTCACGTCCTCCAATTTGTGGGCTAAAAATTACTCTTCTTTCGGTTAATTATTAAGAAACGCGGCATCGGTGGTTATATTGATTGCATTGAACTCTAGCCACGCCCTAAAACTGCCCGTCTTCTATCTAGCATATGAGGAGAAGCATGGTCGGTCACGCCAGCTGGTGAATTTGTTTGACAGTGACGCCATCACATAGCAGGCATTTAAATGTCATCAGCATGTGGGTCCTCCCTTCACTGAGTAATCATTTTGGAAAACATTTCTGTGCCCTGTCTTCTCATTGGTTGAATCCGAATAGGCGGGGTAATAATTCCATGCCACGTCATCGGGACACAGACGAGGACTATATAATTGAAACATGATTGCGTTTTTTACCAGGCTTTGTTGAGTGGGCACAACAATAAGGTATGATTATGACAATGTCGTATTGTAATATTGCTATACTTATTATTAGCCTTCTATCCCACTTTTGGGCAATGGCATTCAAACAACTCACTCCAACCAGTTCTATCTTTAGCTATCCCATGTTGCTCCGTTCACGCCCTCCTCCATATTCTTCATGTCTACGTCTCTTCACCGCGTGTTTTATGTCTTACTTTATTTCTTTAGCCGGTCTCTCTGGCCGAGGGGTTACACGACTTTCTCCGAAATCCCGTTTACGGAGGCAAGGTCTCGCAGCGCGCGAGAATTGGAAGCGGTTCTACCCGCACTGGTGACTTGCGGGATAAATGAGCCGGCCGTTCAGAAAGCAATGGCAAACTATTGAGCGTAATCTTGCCAAGAAATCAACAATCAGCTGAAAGATGCTAATGTTGACAGCGATGTCCTGTAAAGGATACGCAAAACATTTATTTACTTATTTTGCCATGCTAATTCCAATCAAAGACCTTCTTGTTATCCTACTCTTAGGTTTTCTCAGTATATGTCTTATTCAGTTCAATGCCAATGTTTTTTTCTTCACCTCTTGATTCACTTGTATTTATTTGTATTGTTCTCTACTTGAGTTCCACATTCGTGATTCAGTCATGCCATCTTACGTCTTCTATTTTGCGCAGAAACACATTAATGCATGTGTGTAATTCATTATATAATATATAATATAATAGAATGCATGAAGAAATAGTAAATAAATGCAAAGTGGCTAAAGAAGAATGGCTGAATCAACAGTGCATGGAAATTGGGACACAATATGGAAAACACTCGCATTCCATGTATCAACGAATAAATACAATAACAGGTAGGAAAACACAAAATACCACAGGATGTTTAAAATCGAAGAAAGGTGCAATATTGATGGGACAAGATGATATAGTCATTTCTTTAAATAGGTGCATATCCGGACGTTGCAGTCAACACCAGCATTTTACTGCCGTTGTTGATGTCTTGGCATGTTGTACGTTCAGTAGTTTTCCATTGCTTTCTGAACGACAGGCTCACATACCTTTCCGTAAGAAACCAATGCGACGAATCTCATGCAGCTGTTTTCGTACGTGAGTATACGGGATTACGAACAGCGTCCTTAACCTCTTCGTCAGGGAGTCCGGCGATATAGTCTATAGATAAGTTTTGATCGAAGCATTGCTTATAATGACCACATAGACCAGGTGATAACAAAGGCCAAACGGGGTTTGGCTGCGATGTGGGTGATGGCGGCTTCAAACTGTGAGCAGCGCCATCTATGTCTTCTATTCGAGGGGCTGGTCATGTCTGTTTTTTTAGTATGCGATGGCAATCCTGACTCTCAGCATTAAGCAGACAGAAAGGATGGAAAGGATACAAAACGAAGCTATGCGCATTATTCTTGGATGTACAAGAGATACAGCATGCAGGGCGATGCGCTACCTTCTTGATTTTCCAACCATTGAAGACAGACTACACATTTTCAGAGCACGTGCCTACTTCAGATTCAACGCAATCACACAACATCCACAGCATAGTGGAATTAGGAAGGTGAAGGGCAGCAGGTTAAAAAGAGGAAGGTCGTGGACGGGTCAAGCGGAAGACATTCTTTAACAGGTGTGTTCACTGGAGGACTTAGAACCTGGCGAGGAGTGGGTAAAAGTGCCAACATATTTGTGTACGTCCTTTTTAGTTTGCATCCAACTAGACAGAAAATGCAGACAAGAAAATCCGGCTGCTGTGGAGACGGAAGTGAAAGCGTTGATTTTCGAGAATTCGTTAAACGGTGATGCTGTAATCTACACAGATGGGTCGGTCATCCGACATGTGAGAAGCTCATTGGCCTTCACGGCGCTGGCCGGAGGGAGAATTGTTAAGGAGGATTCTGGTGCTTTTGTTGAGACCACAGGTAGCCTGACTATGGAAGTCATGGCAGTAAGTAAAGCAATAAAATGGCTCGGGACACAGACATTCACTTGGGCATGTGACCTTTGCAACTCAATGAGCATGCTCAAGTAGATAGAGACGGGGTGGGTCCGAAGAGAGAGGTTGCTATCACTTGAGCTGTCTCGGCTGGCAAAGATTAGTTTCATCTTCGTTCCAGAGCATGCGGGAGTACAAGGAAATGAGCGGGCTGACAAGCTCTCAGGTATGGCAAATATTGAGGACGGACGCACCATGGACCAGGCTGACATTCTGAATGCACTACGAGAAGTAAGACTTTTTCCAGAACCAAGTGATGACTGCGAATCTACAACCATGGTCAGACTTCGAGAACAGCAAATTAAAAGAGGTGTGGTCAAACAAGAACACTGCGCAGGAAGCCAAAGAAGATTGATAAACCAGCACAGAACTGGTGTCGTTAGCCGCTACATGCTGTGGTATTTGCTGAGGAGGGGATCCAATCACTTATGGACTTAATGGTTCGAACTAGCAACTGTAGTTTCGTTCAATTTTTGTTTGAGCTGTTGGCAGTGGCGCTTTATAAATCCTGTAGAGTACCCATTCAGGTTTAAGACATTCTTCAGAGTTTAAAATTCCTCTGTCAGTGTGTTCTCGTTGCATATCTTCCAAGCACGGTCAAACAGGGTCCGCACTAAGCGCAGCTTGTACTGGACATGTGTGAAACGAAAAAAAAAATCCTTGGAAGCCTTGCAAATGTGGTTTTATAGAAGAAAGCTGAATATTAGTTGGACAGCCATAAAGAGCAATCAGGATGTTTAAGGAAAGCTGAGTCGCAAAGACAACTTATCACAAACATCAAATAGAGGCAGTGTCGTAAGTTATCCCTTCTTACTTTAGTGTCGTCCCTGGATTGAGGGGAATCAACACCCACATTTTTATTAACCCAATATTATTGTCCTAGAGAAACCACCAGACTCCGTCCACAAAACTCCGTCAGTCTGCAGACACCTCTTTCTCACTCTCACTCACCCCTAGATCATGCCCCCTCTCACTCTTCCCCAACAAAACATACTCAGTGTGACGGGACAGCCTCGGCAGCATCATAATTACACAAGTTTTCAAGGAATTACAGAGCCCACAATATTTTTCTAAAATTCTCTAAAAGAATAAACGTTCCCCAGAAGAGGATAAAAACGTAAGAGAAAAATACAGAGTCACTTAGAGCCCGCACTATCATTTTTACTACATTGGTAGATCAAAGCAACGTCTGGTCTCTACATCTAAGAGATTTTCCCTTTGATGTTCTGATCAACCAGACATCGCGGAGCCAGTCAGTTGAGATTGACGTGTTAGTTTACAATTCTGTGGTTGGTATAGGGACAGATACCTAACACCTTAGTTCAACAGGACCTAACGTGTGAACCAGCCACGGCAGAATGGGAGATAAGAGGGTCAGCCAGACCCGTCTGAAATAACACATGCGGTAAAAGTCCAGACTTTGGGGAGACGGGACAACGTCTGTAGTTGCCACCCCAAAGGAGCAATTAGGACCAGATACTTAACACCTCACTGCAATACAGCGGCAAAGTAGGAACACATGGCTGACACATTTCTGACAGCAACCGGGAAGGCTTGTGTTAACCACAGATTGGTATGTAGTTATGACGCAACGTCTATTGCATCGCTAGCGAAGCATGTTTTATTGTTTCAGGCCATGGTGGGGCATCGGTCAATTTGATTGATAAATGAAACTACCCTTCACAGGAAAGGAGGAGGGGTGAGAAGAGTTTGGGACTTAATCCATCCCGTCATAGTACATGTGGAAAATAGGTGGAGTTAATTAATAGGGGATATATTAATTAGCCAACGTGAAAACTAGCCAGGGCTGAAGAGAATAAAACTACATGCATGGCCAGCAAGACTTCAGACGCAAATTTAAAATATCATTCTTAGGATACCTACTGGGGAAATATTAACATTTCGTTCTGTTGGACTTCTGTACGAAGTCGTATGACTGGATTTCCTAGCTATAACCCAGGTAATACCATTACTCTGATTAGTTTGTCTGCTAGTCTGAAGGCTTGTGTACTTTCCTGTTTCTACATATTCTCCCAAACTTTACACTCGTGGATTTTCTTTGTACTTAATGTTCCAGTTTCTAGATTTACTATTGTAAACTTTACTACTACTGTGAACTTTATCTTCTTCTTTCATTCACTACTTGGTTGTCTGACTTGTTGTATGTGACAATTTGGAGAAATCCATTATCCAAGCTACATGAGTGTGTGGCTTATTCATGTACAGGAGATGCATTTAGATTCATCCTGTATGATGTTAAACATTGGGGAGACTGACTACTTAGGAGAAATTCCTGAGAGCTACCAGTCTCTTGATAGCGTCCAATTAACATTGATTATTTGGACCAATACTTTGAGTGCCTACCAAGATTATGGTGAAACCACTTGGTTTGAGGAATGGCACCAGTTCACCTTGTCTGCATGATGTCTGCATGAGGACAGACATGACTTAGGACATTCAATATCCCAGACAGATTCAGGGAAGGCATTTAATGTTCGACAGGACTGTGCGACCAGCCCTTCCGACAAGACAGTATGAATGAATCAGAAAGGGAAAGAGTAAGTGAGGTGAACTTATATGGGAAACACTCCATTACACAAATGTATATGAATATGTATGTTTTGAGCTATAGATGTTCTAAATAATTTTATTCATATATACATATATATTTATTTATTTAGAACTGATATATGTTTATGTAACATGCCATCATATATATCATCATACCATCATATATTATGACTTGAATGTATGTTTATATGAATGTATAGACATATGTGTTTTGAGATGTGTAGACGTACATACTACCCATCTCCGTTCGTTTCATTCCAGATCTCTTAGGAGCAATGGACAGTCAACAACCCATATCAGGAAGTGACTTAGCCTTGTGAGGGACCAATTTGGACTCCTTCAATCTGACAGTGAACTGCGTCTCACTGGGGGAAGCATGATCTATGTGACCTCATAAGTTACGTATACCATACCATAATCATCATCATCATCATCATCATATGATCATCAATAGCAATAATAAACACAGTTGTTGTATTTTAAAACTCAATTTGTCCGTATAATTCTAAATGTTTATAAATGTTTGTGTAGCGTATCAAGTACACACATTATTGTATCATTTAGTGGGGGTTCACACATATTGTCCAGAAGTGGGAATCTATGTCCGGGAGGTATCTTGCCTATGCAGTCATAAGTAACCAGATTACGTTGCATGTCTTAACTCTTCCTTTCTCACTTCTGGTGATACCAAGTACAGCCAAATCTATATAGATATATTCTATCTTCAACGAGCCACTTCTTGGCTGTTTTCTTGAGTATCAGGGACAGTGTCTTAAATCAGCATAACAGACATTTGTCCCACGTTTTCTCCCTGGGATCTGGGGTAGCAATTAGTTCCTTCTGACAGAGTTAGGGGATCTTAAACTGCATCCAGAACTAAACACCAGCAGAAGAAAATGATGTTGGCTGGGTGGTTGCCCAACCGGGAGCCACCTCAAGCCAGTTGGTGACATATTGGGTCGGCTCGTCCGCTATAGAATCCGGGAGTAAACCCTAGAACCTATTGGTCTGCTCGTCCGCTATAGAATCCGGGAGTAAACCCTAGAACACTTTGGTTCGCACGCAAGGAACGAACCTATTTCAAATCTGTTAGTCTGGTATTATTCCGGTCTTGCCCATGGATAGAACCTAGTTCATTCTCACTTACATTCTTAGCAGCATTGGGTAGTTATAATTTATTTCTAATGTAACAGCTTGCTTGATTGTAGGCAAGATTTTGACACATTAGGACTTCTCATCCATGATAGAATCAGAGAATAAATTCTAGACTATTGAATTTCATAAACCATTCTTTCATTCTTCACCCATTACGTTTGCTAAGTATTAACTTAGGAATTTGTTTCTAGGGAAGTCTGTAGAATTTAAATAACTTGTTAAAAAGTTAATAACGGATAATATATGAGTTAATATACATCATTCACCACTGTAGAATTAATAATCACATTAATTAGTGATATTAATTAGTTTATTGATGATTTACTTGATGATTTTTTGATTACATGCTTTATCATTTGATTTAATCATGAATAATTTGATAATGCTTAGTTAATTCAGTGTATGACGGACTGCTTTGCATCAACTTTCTCACTCAAATTCACTACTATCATTCTTATAGCAGTGTCTGTTCCTCTTGTCACTATCCTGCTCTAGCATAAATCTGACTAGCTCTCTGTAGGGTAATAATATAATTACTTACCTGAGTTTAAGCTGAGAAGAGATTATGGATGCACGCACAGATTTCTTAGAGTCCGCTAGAGGATGGGGCATTAGGCTCGGCTTAGTAGGAGAGAAGCTAGAACTATTTATTAGAGATGAAATGGATTGGTGGGACAAAGAAGATGAACAGATGATGAAAAGACTTGCAGAATTAGAAGCAGATATGCGTCACAAAGCTGAAGAAGATGAGATTAAGAAGAAGCAAATTGAAACACTGAACATGGAGGAATCTACCAGCTCGATTGAGGAAAAGCCAATCACTCAAGCCGAAACTCTGATAGAAAGCAGGGAAGCTGACCGTCACAAAGAAGAGGCATGCATTCCTTTGCAAATCCCCATGGCTCAGAAAAACAAAAACTTGCACACAGAAAGGCAGATGCTTCCCTCGCCTATTCCTAAAAATATTAAAAATAAACGGAATAGGAATAAATGTACCAAGCGTTCGGTAAACAGTCACAAACGTGATAAATGTTTACACCGCAATGAAAGCGGATTAGCTGGCTTGGCAACCCAGCAATCTCAGGAGCTTCCTAAGACTTCCCAAAGGAGAAAAATCCAGGAGGAGGAGGACCTGAGGAAAACTATTAAAGAGATCGAAGGCGAGACCTTACCCGACTCTTTTATTCCCTTCAGTTCAGAGAAACTAGGAGTGAAAACGAATTCAGTCTGAGACCGGAATTGATGTAAAACAGGATTCCATTGTTTCTCCTGGTGTGGCCACACAAGATGAAACAATTATCAGTATGAATTACTTATCTCAGGTGGGAGATGACATTGAAAATGACACCCCACAACATTCACTTCTATTGGATTTGGCACAAGAAAACCAGACCAGGGAGAGAATACCTCAATTGGACTTGGCACAAGAGAGCCCAGCCATGGAGGATAAACAAGACACGGAGGAGAATTCTTACGATGTCAGTATCTTGGAGTCTTTCGAAAAGGAAACTCAAGATACACAAATCATTCATGTAGGTTATACCACGGACTCTGATTCAGGGACGATAAACATGTCTGCTAACAACAAAGAAGAAAATACTTCTTTGGACAGGATGAAGGTAATACCTATCATCAACACAGCTGAAGCTAACAGGGGATCACAAATGATGGACTCTGCAGCGGAACAAAACCGGAGCGGTTGGTATACTCAACACTCAGGACCTTGTTTACCTTTCACTTCAACCAATGTTGGATGGGGAGAACAGCTGTTTATGTATACTTCTACAAGGAGTGATACAAATTCACAGTTCTTGGGGAACAACATGATTTCTCAAAGCTGGACAACTTCTACTAGCCTTATACTTTCAAACACAGATTCAAAATGGAACTCTGTTGAAGAGGAACGCACCTGGATAAATAATTATCGAGGGAAGAAAACTCTTAAATCAGGAGGGAGTAAACGGACGCCCTACCAAGAAAGAGGCAAGTATGAGTTGAATGCACATCATAAAATTATGATGTTTAGCAAATTTCCTGACAAAAGGAGGAGATTAAAGGATTTTATTATGATCTTTGACCGACGGAGGAAAAGAAAATGGAGCAACATTACTGCGACCAACTCTTTTAAGAATACACTGATGGCACTTCCTCTGCTGATAGGACAAGGGCCAGAAATTGAGTGGACAATAACAGTCTCTCTGCGGCGCAGGAGAATCTTGTTATGCATTTTGCAATTTCCCGGCTGGGAAAAAGTAAAACTTCCAGAGGACAGGACATTACCGAGAAATAGCACGGAAATCCAACATAAAACCAGGAGCAAAGATTTGCAAGATTTATCCTGGGAGGATGGACATAGGATATTTCTTTTGACTCATAGAACATCCCACTGCCACAAAGAATATTGGGAACCCAGACTTGGAGGCAGTTGGAGAACGGAGAGAACTTAGATACATTCTTGAATGCTGCCGAGGCTCTGTTATAGGCTTCATTAATGAACCTACTTAAATTGGAGAGCTATGTGACGGGACAGCCCCGGCAGCATCATAATTACACAGGTTTTCAAGGAATTACAGAGCCCACAATATTTTTCTAAAATTCTCTAAAAGAATAAACGTTCCCCAGAAGAGGATAAAAACGTAAGAGAAAAATACAGAGTCACTTAGAGCTCGCACTATCATTTTTACTACATTGGTAGATCAAAGCAACGTCTGGTCTCTACATCTAAGAGATTTTCCCTTTGATGTTCTGATCTACCAGACATCGCGGAGCCAGTCAGTTGAGATTGACGTGTTAGTTTACAATTCTGTGGTTGGTATAGGGACAGATACCTAACACCTTAGTTCAACAGGACCTAACGTGTGAACCAGCCACGGCAGAATGGGAGATAAGAGGGTCAGCCAGACCCGTCTGAAATAACACATGCGGTAAAAGTCCAGACTTTGGGGAGACGGGACAACGTCTGTAGTTGCCACCCCAAAGGAGCAATTAGGACCAGATACTTAACACCTCACTGCAATACAGCGGCAAAGTAGGAACACATGGCTGACACATTTCTGACAGCAACCGGGAAGGCTTGTGTTAACCACAGATTGGTATGTAGTTATGACGCAGCGTCTATTGCATCGCTAGCGAAGCATGTTTTATTATTTCAGGCCATGGTGGGGCATCGGTCAATTTGATTGACAGATGAAACTACCCTTCACAGGAAAGGAGGAGGGGTGAGTAGAGTTTGGGACTTAATCCATCCCGTCATAGTACATGTGGAAAATAGGTGGAGTTAATTAATAGGGGATATATTAATTAGCCAACGTGAAAACTAGCCAGGGCTGAAGAGAATAAAACTACATGCATGGCCAGCAAGGCTTCAGACGCAAATTTACAATAGCATTCTTAGGATACCTACTGGAGAAATATTAACATTTCGTTCTGTTGGACTTCTGTACGAAGTCGTATGACAGTATTTCCTAGCTATAACCCAGGTAATACCATTACTCTGATTAGTTTGTCTGCTAGTCTGAAGGCTTGTGTAGTTTCCTGTTTCTACATATTCTCCCAAACTTTACACTCGTGGATTTTCTTTGTACTTAATGTTCCAGTTTCTAGATTTACTATTGTAAACTTTACTACTACTGTGAACTTTATCTTCTTCTTTCATTCACTACTTGGTTGTCTGACTTGTTGTATGTGACAATTTGGAGAAATCCATTATCCAAGCTACATGAGTGTGTGGCTTATTCATGTACAGGAGATGCATTTAGATTCATCCTGTATGATGTTAAACATTGGGGAGACTGACTACTTAGGAGAAATTCCTGAGAGCTACCAGTCTCTTGATAGCGTCCAATTAACATTGATTATTTGGACCAACACTTTGAGTGCCTACCAAGATTATGGTGAAACCACTTGGTTTGAGGAATGGCACCAGTTCACCTTGTCTGCATGATGTCTGCATGAGGACAGACATGACTTAGGACATTCAATATCCCAGACAGATTCAGGGAAGGCATTTAATGTTCGACAGGACTGTGCGACCAGCCCTTCCGACAAGACAGTATGAATGAATCAGAAAGGGAAAGAGTAAGTGAGGTGAACTTATATGGGAAACACTCCATTACACAAATGTATATGGATATGTATGTTTTGAGCTATAGATGTTCTAAATAGTTTTATTAATATATACATATCTATTTATTTATTTAGAACTGATATATGTTTATGTAACATGCCATCATATAAATCATCATACCATCATATATTATGACTTGAATGTATGTTTATATGAATGTATAGACATATGTGTTTTGAGATGTGTAGACGTAGATACTACCCATCTCCGTTCATTTCATTCCAGATCTCTTAGGAGCAATGGACAATCAACAACCCATATCAGGAAGTGACTTAGCCTTGTGAGGGACCAATTTGGACTCCTTCAATCTGACAGTGAACTGCGTCTCACTGGGGGAAGCATAATCTATGTGACCTCATAAGTTACGTATACCATACCATAATCATCATCATCATCATCATATGATCATCAATAGCAATAATAAACACAGTTGTTGTATTTTAAAACTCAATTTGTCCGTATAATTCTAAATGTTTATAAATGTTTGTGTAGCGTATCAAGTACACACATTATTGTATCATTTAGTGGGGGTTCACACATATTGTCCAGAAGTGGGAATCTATGTCCGGGAGGTATCTTGCCTATGCCGTCATAAGTAACCAGATTACGTTGCATGTCTTAACTCCCCCTTTCTCACTTCTGGTGATACCAAGTACAGCCAAATCTATATAGATATATTCTATCTTCAACGAGCCACTTCTTGGCTGTTTTCTTGAGTATCAGGGACAGTGTCTTAAATCAGCATAACAGACATTTGTTCCACGTTTTCTCCCTGGGATCTGGAGTAGCAATTAGTTCCTTCTGACAGAGTTAGGGGATCTTAAACTGCATCCAGAACTTAACACCAGCAGAAGAAAATGATGTTGGCTGGGTGGTTGCCCAACCGGGAGCTACCTCAAGCCAGTTGGTGACACTCAGCAACTCTAGCTCTAACAAATAAATAATAACATAATTTATTAAAGCAAAGAGTATGTATGTGAGAAGTGTGTGTGTGTAATGTGTAGAATGTGTGTCGAATATTCTAGTGTGTGCAGACTCAGACCAAGCAGCTGAAGAGCCCAGCCCGATCATCCCGGAAAGGATCACACCACATCTTCATTCAGTCCACATTAACCTCACCAAGGAATGTGCCCCTCCTGCTAGATGTAGACTTCCACCGGTCGCTGCTTGATCACTCATATACCTAGTCACAGTCTGACACTGATCCTGCCTGGATCACACACCGTTATTACATGTCCCTATTGTTCTGAGACTTTTAAAATCCTTGTTTAGTGAGTACACGAAAATACTGTTCCTTGAAATAAATGTAATTCCTGTCTAAAGTTTCTACTGCTCACAAGACCACTGTTTTAATAACTTCCTAATCAGTTTATACTGTTCTATTCCCATGTGATGTGGAAAAACAGTACCTATTAGTCTTTTCACCTGTCGTGTGAAAACATAATACCCACTGGACTTTTCCCATGTGGTGTAAAAAAAAAACAACTCTATTGTTCTGTTCACATGTGATGTTTGAAACATTAATCTCACGATTTTTCCTTCTCCAAAATGATGCGGAAAAACAATCTCTAGTATTCTGCACGTGTGACGTTTGATAAATACTCTCACAATTGTTCCTTTAAACCCCTTTCATCATGGGCCCAGTGCAGAAGTTGCCGAATAACTGCCTGTACTAAGGTCTCCATTCTCAGTGACTTGAGTGACCTAAGGGAACCTGTAAAAGAGAGAACAATAGACTTTGTGAGAGAACCTGTCCCTGACCTCCATTAGATGGGAGTAGGCTTACAGCCTCACTCAGATACATGACAGTAAACCAACTCTGTCATGGGCAGAGGAGCTCTTCACTTAGGTCTGATGTGGGTTAAGACCAGGACAAAGCAAAATGCAAAGTGTAGACCCCCAGCAGACCTCAATGGAAGATCCCACCATTGGACATTCTCCCCATCCCCAATCTCCCCAAATATCATCCCATTTCACTATTCCCCATCAGCGGAGCCACCGGCCTTCTTACACTAGTTAGTCTTAACAATGCGACTGCCTATTGTTGCTGATATTCCTTGACTACCTAACCACAATGCAACAACACTATGATATAGTTCTAAACTATATCTATCACTAAGCTATTCCACATTATTTATAGCTAGATGCAATCCCTAAAATACCTTATGCCGTCCTGACTCAACCTCTGAATCGAATACACAATTTGCCATAAAAGACACATGTTAAGCAAAACCGAACACATGCGATTCTATTCAACAAGGAATCAAGCCAGCTATCACTTCTGCCTACTTCAACTGTCTGAGCTACACTAGCTATAAACAAATCATGTTTTTGTCAAGAGCCTTGAGTTATTCCAGTGACGTTCCTTTGATGTCAAAACATCAGATGGTTCCAGGGGCACTAACCATTTCCAGAAATCTTATTTCCCTTTGGTTTAATCAATGTCCCCAGTTGTCTCCCCCTGTCTTGACAACCAACACAGCTAGCGTCTGTCTTTGATTCCGCTGGCAGGCAAAATAACCTTGTCATATTTTCTGTCTACCCAAGAATTCTCAATGTCAGCGGTGCCGTTTGATCTACCTGCCACTTGTTGTAAACAACTGCAGCTGTTACTCTGACTGCCCTTGGTATTTTTGACATCTGATTGTAAACTTGGAGTGATTTCTCTTAAGAGATTAGTCCATCTCACTCTTTTCCACTGCAAGTTCAATCCAGATGATTCATTCCTCTTCTTCAGGAGCTGGGTGTCTTGACAAGAAGTCCGCTCCAACATTTTCCTTCCCAGGGATATACTCCACTGTGAAATTGTAGGGTTGAAGTAACAACGACCATCGTATCAAACGGGTGTTGGGCTTCTGAGAGGTAGCCAGGAACATCAGGGGCTGATGATCCGACTGGACCCGAAACTGAACTCCATACAAATAGGGCTGGAATTTTTGCACGGCCCATACGAGAGACAGGCACTCTCTCTCGACGGTCGAATAATTCCTCTCAGCCTGGAGAAGTTTCTTGCTGGCGTAGGCCACAGGTTTCAAAACCGAAGCATCGTCGTTTCCTTCCTGTAACAAAGCTGCACCAATCCCAATCCCACTCGCATCCGTTCTCAACACAAATGGTTTGGAAAGGTCAGGGAGCTGCAACACAGGTTTGTTGACCAAGGACTCCTTCAACTGACTATAAGGCAGTCTCGCATTCTGGTGTCCAAACGATTTGGTCCGGGAATCCCTTTTTCAAGGTTTCCGTCAATGGAGCTCATATTTCAGTAAAATGTAGGATGAATTTATGGTAAAACCCACATAACGAGAGAAAGGATCTCACATCATTCTTCGATTTTGGCCTTGGTGTATTTCTGATTTTTTTTAGGTTCTTTTCCTCTGGGACAATTTGTCATGGAGTGATGGTGTGACCCAGAAATTCCAGAGTCTGGTAACCAATCATGCATTTAGTTGGACGAGCTGTAAGCCTTGCTTCCTTGAGTCTATTAAAAACTCTCTCCAAGGATTGCAAATGGTCATCCAAGCTGTAACTGGAAATCAGAATATCATCCATGAATGATACAATGGACGGATCCTGTAAGGGATCCAAAGGGCATGACCTTGAATTCGTAATGTCCACTGGGTGTACTGAAGGCCTGCAGTGGTCGAATATCCGGTTTGACAGGTATCTGATAATACCCGGGACTCAGATCCACCTTTGAAAAGTACCGAGCCTTATGGAGCCTAGCGAATAACTGCGTTGGATTCGGCAAAGGTTCCACCTGAAATTGTGTATGACAGTTCAGAAGTCGGTAGTCTATACACAACCGGTGTTCTCCACTTGGTTTCCGTAACAAAACTACCCCCGCATTGTATGGGGATGTGGATGGTGCAATCACGTCATCCTCCAACAGTTTCTGTATTTCCTCCTCCAGGGCCTTTTCCTTCGAGAATGGCACTGGGTAAACCTTTTGGCGTACAGGCTCCTGTGTGGTCAAAGTCATCTCGAACTCAACCAACCTCGTTCGTCCTGGTTTATCAGTCAGTATATCCTTATGAGACTAGAGAACCTGGCTAATCTTTTCCCTCTAATGGGAAGTCAGATCAGGGTTCACTTGCACATCCCTATAGGTTTCCTGGTGTACCAAGGGATTATCTCTGCCCTCGTTGGTTCCCACTTCAGTCTCCACTGCAACTGCCATTGCCATGAGGTGAGCTGCTTTGTCTCTGGGTCTCTCCTCGTATTTTCGCAGGAGATTGATATAGAAAATCTTCGACTTTCCCCGGATCCGGATCTGATAGTTGGTTCTGGATATCACCCTTTCCACGGGAAATGGTCCTTCCCAACCTATCTCCAGTTTGTTGTTTCCCGTTGGGAGAAGCAACAAGACTTTGTCTCCCACCTCCAGAGATCTGTCTTTAGACCTACGGTTGTAGTAAGCCGCATGTCTTTTTCTGGCCTTTTTCAAGTTTTGATTCGCCAGAGTCCATCCCTTGTGGAGTTTTTCTTTTAGTTCCTCCACATATTTGTAAGAAGAGATCACTTCTTCTGACGTCCCCTCTTCAGTCCAACTCCTCAACATGGCTTCCAACGGTCCTTTGATTGTACGACCAAACAGCCACGTAGCGGGTGGTAGTCTTGTTGAGCCGTGAGGAACTTCCCGATAGGCAAAGAGTGCTGCTGGGATATATTCATCCCACCTATCAGGTTTTTCCTGTGCCAGTTTCCTGAGCATTATCATCAACGTGCCGTTGAAACGCTCTACTTGTCCATTGGCTTGAGGGTGGTAAGGGCTGGTATGTATGTGGTTAGAGTGGAACACCCTAAATATTTCCTCCATGAGTTTTCCACAAAACTGCGACCCATTGTCCGTCAGAATTTGATCCGGAAAGCCTAATCTGGTAAAGGCCTCCATCAGTGCGTCCGCCACTCGTTTCGAGTCAGTCGTGGTCAACGGTATGGCTTCACCCCACATTGTACAGCAATCCACCATTGTGAGAATATACATGTTCCTCTTCCTAGTCATGGGAAGTGGACCCACGATATCGATGGCTACCCTCTCGAAAGGAGATTTCATGATGGGCATCTCACCCAAGACCACCGGTGATGTCCAGTGTTTCGGTGCCTCCCTCTGGCACTCAGGGCATGACTTCACATACCGACGCACATCATCTGTCATTCCCGGCCAATAGTAGTTGCAGGAAATCCGCTGCATGGTGGCGGCAATACCCATATGTCCTCTAAAGGAGATGGTATGCCCCATATGAAGAATCTGGGACCGGTGAGCTTTCGGGACGACCAACTGACCGTTTAGGTTGTCTCCCCTTCCTGCTATCCTGTAGAGTATCCTATTCTTCATGTAGTACTGCCCCCGTCCTGGTGGATCAGCACTCCTCTGCAGCTTTTTGTAGCAAAAACGTAAAGTATCATCCTCACTCTGGGCAGTTCGTAGCTCCCCCGGCATTGGGTTAGTCACAATTGCTTCTGCCTCTTCCGTTCTCGTCTGAAAGCGAGTCTGTATTGCTCCCATATGGAGTGGCTCTCTGGGCATTCCCAGAAAGTCATACCGGCAACCGAGGATGACGGGGGAAATGGGATCGGTCTATACAGCAGCCTTGATTGTGCCGGTGACATATCTTGACCGAATCTCCACGTTAGCAATGGGCAACTTCATGTCCACAGCACTCTTCTGTGCAGGCTGTATCTCCATGGTCTCACCTGTGAATTGTTCTGGATGTACCAGATCCGCAGAAATCACGGCCTCCCCGTCCAGTCCTGTGTCGTACAAACACTCCACTTGACGACCCTTAACCTCTACCAATTCCACTACAGGTGGTTTTTCCTGGTCTGGAGTCTCTTCCTCGGCCTCGACCTGTTCGGTAGGCTCCACCTTAGGTTCCACTGGGCACACGACGAAATGAGAGTCTCCTGACTTTCCCCTGCAGTCAATAGCATTGTGCGTGTTTGACTTGCAGTTTTTGTACCATTTCCCTGTCCTAGATTTTCTAGTGCCGGACTTGAGTGAGCTCTCCTGGTGGCGAGCTTCCTTGTTGACCTTGATATTTTGAGTGACAACCTCCTTGGACGTCACTTGACATGCTGCGAAGTGATGGCTCTTAGCCTTCGATTTGCAGTCCCTCGTATTGTGAGAGGGCGACTTACAACTTGAACACCACTTCTCCGACCACGGTCGTTTTGGTGTAGAGCTCCAGATGTTCTTGCTTCTCTCCTTCGTCTTTTCTGAACTATCCTCTGAAGTTTTTACATAAGGTTCCCCCTTTTTGGTTCTTGAGTTTTTGGCTTTCTTCCTGTCCTGTTTCTCCTGACTTTTAGTGTTGGTGGAAAGGTTTTCCCCTGCCTCCCCATGTACCTCGACGAACCGTTCTGCTAATTTTGTCACGAGGTCAATATTTCCGCTCCTTTTTCTCCCAGGAATGTCCTGAGAGGTTTCGACATTTGCTTCTTCAGCTGGTCGGACAACCATGACCTTTTCCAGACTCTCATAGTCATGTGCGAACCCAGCCAAATCCATCCACTTGTGGAGATAGGATTTTAGACGCAAACTGTAGGCGGCAAACAACTCCCCCGGTTCTCGTTTCGCTGCTCGAAATTTTTTCCGTTAGGTATGTGACGTAACCTCGAATCGTTTCAGCAGAGCTGTCTTCAATTCGTCATAATTGTTCTCATGTCCTGGTGGCAGGCGAGAATAAACCTCGTAGCCGGTCCCGCGTAATCCCTGGGATAGCTTAAGACACCATTTGTCACGATCCAGACCCATAGCAACAGACATGGCCTCGAAGCGTTGAAGGTACTGGTCAATCTTCTCCTTGTCCTCCTCGTAGATTGCTTGAGGAAACTTCATAGCATGGTAACTATGTCCACCTGCTGGGGTTGAGCCTGGGATGGAGGAACTTCCAACTGCTCCCTTAGTTTCCCTATTAGATTGCCTCTTCAACTCGAGTTCCCTCATCCTGTACTCGTGCTCCATTTTCTGAGCCTCCTGCTCCGCTTCCCGTTTCCTAGCAGCTTCCTCAACTTCAAGTTTCCTAGCTGCCTGCTGAGCTTCAAGATTCTTAGCTGCCTGCTCAGCTTCAATTTCCAGCCTTCTCATGGCTTGCTCTGCTTCCAATTTCTTAGCCGCTTTTTCTAACTCCATCCTTCTCAATTCCAACTCGGCCTTTCGATCTTTCCTTTCTGCTTGACGAATCTCCCTCTCCACCTCCTGTACGTAATCTGTTATTGCAGAACCCGACAAACCCATTTCTTCCCCTTTTGCCCTTTGTTCTGCCGTAGTTAGTTTAGGAGTGGCCATAATTTAGAGAGGTCAGTCAGCAGTTTGAATATTAATCATCTCTAAACAAATATATAGATAATGACTAATTAACAGGTATCTATATATTTAACCACACAGCACAACACAACACAATCACGCATTGACAAGAGTAGAATTAGGACCACAGACGTATGCAGACGTGTGAAGTGTGAACATGTAAGATATGTGTCTTAACCCCTATCCACATTCACTCTAGCTGGATTCTCTCTCTAACAATATCTCCGTCCTTTAACTAAAGATCCCGTGCCAAAAGACCCCGTTGTCCAGAGATCCCACTGTCAAAAGATCCCGTCTACAAGAGATCCCGCTGTCAAAATATCCCGTTTACGAGAGATCCCACTGTCCAAAGATCACGTTTACGAGAGATCCCAGTGTCCACAGATCACGTTTACGATCCCCCAATAAATGTCGTAAGTTATCCCTTCTTACTTTAGTGTCGTCCCTGGAGTGAGGGGAATCAACACCCACATTTTTATTAACCCAATATTATTGTCCTAGAGAAACCACCAAACTCCGTCCACAAAACTCCGTCAGTCTGCAGATACATCTTTCTCACTCTCACTCACCCCTAGATCATGCCCCCTCTCACTCTTCCCCAACACAACATACTCAACAACTCTAGCTCTAACAAATAAATACAAAATAATTTATTAAAGCAAAGAGTATGTGTGTGAGAAGTGTGTGTGTGTGTGATGTGTAGAATGTGTGTCGAATATTCTAGTGTGTGCAGACTCAGACCAAGCAGCTGAAGAGCCCAGCCTGATCATCCCAGAAAGGATCACACCACATCTTCATTCAGTCCACATTAACCTCACCAAGGAATGTGTCCCTCCTGCTAGATGTAGACTTGGACCGGTCGTTGTTTGATCACTCATATACCTAGTCACAGTCTGACACTGATCCTGCCTGGATCACACACCGTTATTACATGTCCCTATTGTTCTGAGACTTATAAAATCCTTGTCTAGTGAGGACACGAAAATACTGTTCCTTGAAATACATGTAATTCCTGTCTAAAGTTTCTACTGCTCACAAGACCACTGTTTTAATAACTTCCTAATCAGTTTATACTGTTCTATTCCCATGTGATGTGGAAAAACAGTACGTATTAGTCTTTTCAACTGTCGTGTGAAAACATAATACCCACTGGACTTTTCCCATGTGGTGTAAAAAAAACAACAACTCTATTGTTCTGTTCACATGTGATGTTTGAAAAATTAATCTCACGATTTTTCCTTCTCCAAAATGATGCGGAAAAAACAATCTCTAATATTCTGCTAACGTGTGATGTTTGATAAATACTCTCACAATTGTTCCTTTAAACCCCTTTCATCATGGGCCCAGTGCAAAAGTTGCTGAATAACTGCCTGTACTAAGGACTCCATTCTCAGTGACTTGAGTGACCTAAGGGAACCTGTTAAAGAGAGAACAATAGACTTGGTGAGAGCACCTGTCCCTGACCTCCATTAGATGGGGGTAGGCTGACAGCCTCACTCAGATACATGACAGTGAACCAACTCTGTCATGGGCAGAGGATCTCTTCACTTAGGTCTGAGGTGGGTTAAGACTAGGACAGTGCAAAATGCAAAGTGTAGACCCCCAGCAGACCTCACTGGAAGATCCCACCATTGGACATTCTCCCCATCCCCAATCTCCCCAAATATCATCCCATTTCACTATTCTCCATTAGCGGAGCCACCTGCTTCTTACACTAGTTAATCTTAACAATGCGACTGCCTATTGTTGCTGATTTTCCTTGACTACCTAACCACAATGCAACAATACTATGATATAGTTCTAAACTATATCTATCACTAAGCTATTCCACATTATTTATAGCTAGATGCAATCCCTAAAATACCTTATGCCGTCCTGACTCAACCTCTGAATCGAATACACAATTTGCCATAAAAGTCACATGTTAAGCAAAACCGAACACATGCGATTCTATTCAACACGGATAGAGCCAGCTATCACGTCTGCCTACTTCAACTGTCTGAGCTACACTAGCTATAAACAAATCATGTTTTTTTCAAGAGCCTTGAGTTATTCCAGTGACGTTCCTTTGATGTCAAAACATCAGATGGTTCCAGGGGCACTAACCATTTCCAGAAATCTTATTTCCCTTTGGATTAATCAATGTCCCCAGTTGTGTCCCCCTGTCTTGACAACCAACACAGCTAACGTCTGTCTTTGATTCCGCTGGTCGGCAAAATAACCTTGACATATTTTCAGTCTACCCAAGAATTCTCAATGTTAGCGGTGCCGTTTGATCTTCCTGCCACTTGTTGTAAACAACTGCAGCTGTTACTCTGACTGTCCTTGGTATTTTTGACATCTGATTGTAAACTTGGAGTGATTTCACGACAGGCAGTCATCGCTTTTTTATGGCCACGTTATGAGAAGTCAAAAACTGGAACATGTTGTTGTTACAACCGGAAATATTTGCTGAAAGAGACATAGAGGAAAGCAGCGTGAACCGATTATTGACAGTCTTGTGTCATAGCACGGAAGGGAGTCAGCACGAAGTGATACATGACGACGGAGATCGTAGTTTGTGGAGAGGCATGATCGCCCATGGCAGCCGGCAAGGCACTGAATGATGATGATGACGATGTAGTTTATTTTTAATCTTTTTAGACGCGCTTAATGTTTCTAAATTAGCATACCCGTGCGGTCACAAATGTTGTTGTCCTCCTTTAGCAGGTGTCCTGTAACGTTTAAGGTCAAACGTATGATCTTTCATCCTTAATATTGCGAACTAATCAATGAATCACATACGCATGCTGCAACAAGAAAGACACATGTTCAACTGAAGACCCTCTGGACGATGACGGCAAGCTGGGTAGTCCTTCTCTAACGAATTAGTAACAGAACCGAGATAGTTCCATATACATTACAGCTCCCCCGTCTTGTGAAGATGGCCTGTGATAATAATACATCTTCTTATAGTACATATCGTGTGGCGTTGGATAACATGTCAGCCCATAGCCTCTGCCTCGTGTACTCCCAAACATATCTGCTACTCACATGCCTCCACATCATGATGTCAAGCTGGCTAGTACGTCCCTGTCTCCACCTGTCTCTCTTCCCCTTTAAATTTCCTTATGTCACAATGTACTCCAGTATTTGTACTCTCATGGTGTGCTCAAAGGATGTGGAAAGCAGTTTTTGGCATGGCGTTTCATAGCTCTCCCTTGTATGTACGCATCCGCAATTGCCAGAGTAACAGGTTTAAAAAAAAAAAAAAAACTCGTGGACAAGCTGCGAAATCAATCACCATTACACACAGGAAGATGCATAGATAGGGCAAATATAGTTGATACAGTAAGGATACTGATGTCGGATAGTGAGGAGACACAGTTGCTAGCGAGGCAACATGAATTGGCACGATGCCTGGACAAGTACGCCGAATCCAGCTTCGAGGTCAAGAGGAGAAGTAGAGGAAATGATGTAATGCCAGAGAACTCCCTCATGAGCAGGAAGCGGGCGAAGTAGATAATCTCATCTCATCTCATCGTGTTCCTCTTGTACCTTGCGGTGTCGAGGTGAAGTATAAACATCGTGAGAGTGCCCGATTATGGGCTTCATGTATCGTTATTCCCATGGACTCTGCTATTCGCTCCGTCCAACTTTTAAGTGGTCGACCTCTTCCTCTGTTTCCGTCTGGTCTGTACATCATTGCCTGTTGTGGTTTGCTGTTGACTGGCAACCTACTTGCATGGCCAAACCATTTGACTTGCTTCTTTCTAATAAAATCTAGTGCTGCTTTAACCCCCAATTTAGTCCAGATTTCTTCATTTCTGATCTTATCTCTTCTTGATACGTTGAGTATTCTTCTCAGGAATCTCATTTCTGATGCTGTGATTTTTCTTTTCTCTTTTTCTGTCATTGTCCAGGTTTGGCATTGGTAACATAGAGTTGGTAGGAATATTGTGTGGAAAGTGCTTTCTTTGTAGTCATTGTATTGTTATTGTATGTGTTTGTTCTTTAGTATTGGTGCCATTTGTTCAATGAGTCTTCTGATCTGCCATTTGATGATATTATACTTCCTAGGTACTTGGTTTAGGTGAATTGTTGTTTGTTCTTCTTTAGTTATAGTCATTACCTCTGTTTTGCTTGTGCTAATTTTCATGTCATGTTGCCTACACATTTCGTTTAGACTATTCATGTGGTCTTGTAATTCAGCTTCTGATTTTGCTATTAGTGCTTGGTCCTCGGCAAACAGGAGTTCTCTAATGGTTAGATTTGCAGATGCTTCTTCTTCTGTGTTCTAAAGTGAGTGAGAGAGAGTGAATGAGTGAGTGAGAGAGAGTGTGTGTGTGCGCGAGTGTGTGTGTGTGTGTGTGTGTGTGTGTGTGTGTGTGTGTGTGTGTGTGTGTGTGTGTGTGTGTGTGTAAGAACAGAGAGAGAGAGTTGAATTGCATAACTAATTTTTACGTCACACAATGTATATGTACAATTTGTCTCAAATTATTACAGCTTTCTTGCGAGAATGCTCACGACAATCATCAGTGTATGTGTGTGTAATGTGGGGGAGTTTTTTCATAGTTTCAGTGATTATGTGAAGTATCATGTAAGTGTCTGAATGTGAGGATGTGTGTATGAGTGTGTATGTGTGGGATGTATGCGTGGAGAGGTTGTGAATAGGGAATGTGTGTGCTTGGATGGATGATGTGTGGTGGGTGGGGAGTGTGTGTGGGTGAGGGATGTGTGTGGTTGGAAGATATTTAGGTGGATGGGTGAAAATATTTGGGTGTTGGTTGTGGGGGGAGGGGGGTTGTGTTGGTGGGGAATGTTTATGTGGGTAGTTGGGTGTGTGAGGGATGTGTGGATTGAGGGATGGGTGTGTGATGGGTGTGAGGATGTGTCTGTGGGTAGGGGATATGTCTGTGTGGGTAGAGGGTTTATGGGTGGGTGTAGGATGTATGTGTGATTGGTGAGGGTGTTTGTAATGGGGGTGGGTGGGTGGGAGATGGGTGGGGAGATGTGTGTGGGTAAGAGATGTGTGGGTGGGGTGTTGTGTGGGAGAGGAGATGTCTGTGGGTGAGGGGTGGATGGGGGAGGTGTATTGGGTGTTGGATGTGCCGGTGGGTAGGTTGGGGTGTGCGAGTGTGGTAGGTAGATGGGAGATGTATGTGTTCATGGGTGGGTGGGGATGTGTGGGTGTGAGTAGTTGAGGGATGAGTACTTGAGAGGATGTATGTGAGTGGGGATGATTGTATGGGTGGGGGTGTGTGTGGGTAGGGAAGATGTGTGTGGGTTGGGGATGTATGTGGGGCGTATATGGGGGTGGTGGATGTGTGAGGTGTGTATATGTGGGTGGGAGGTGTGTGTTTGGCTGGGTGGTTGGTGATGTGTGGGTGGGTGGTGTAGAATGTGTGGGTGTGTGATTGTTGATAGGTGGATGATGTGTGTTTGGGTGAGGAGATGAGACAACGAGAGAGTTAGTGTGTGTGAAAGAAACAAGAATAAAAAGAAAAGAAAGAGAGTTGAGTGCATGTTTGTCATGTGACGTGCTATTCCATGTTTTTTCTGTATACTCATCATTCATGTTATCATTTTTACTGCCACTTGATTCTCCACCATGTACAGACAAAATCCACTGCTTACTCCATCATGTTTATGTCAATTTTAGGAATCAGCTTATTGAATCGCATCACTATTTTTTATGCTACACAATGTATGTGCATAAATTGCTCTCCATTTATGTGAGGCATCATGTATGTGTCTACATATGAGAATTGTGTTTGGGTTGGGGGATGGGTTTGTGGGTGGGGGATGTGTGTGGGTTGGGAGATGTGTGTGGGTGGGGGTTTTGTGTGTGGGTTGCAGGTGAGTGGGTGAGGGAGGCGTGGGTGAGTGGGGAATATGTGTGTGTGGATGAGGGATGTGTTTGGGTGGGAATATGTGTGGGTCGGTGGGGTTGTGTGTGGGTGATGGATGTGTGTATGAGTATGAGTGTATGTGTGGGTGATGGATGTGTGGGTGTGGGTATGTTGACGGGTGTGTGGGGGATGTGAGCATGGGTTGGGGGATGGGTGTGGCTAGTGTATATATGGATGGGGGAGGTGTGTATGGTGTGGGAGATATGTGTGTGTGTGGAAGATGTGTGTGTGTGTGGGTAGGAGATGTGTGTGGGAGTATGGGAGACGTGTGTGTGAGTGGATGATGTGTGGGGTGTATGTGTGGGGATATTGTGTCTGGGTGGGTGGGGGATGTGTGCGGGTTAAGGATGTTTGTGGTGGGGGATGTATGCGTGGTTGGGTGGGGAGGTGTATGGGTTGGTGAATGGATGTGTGTATGGATGGGGCGTGTGTGGGTGGGGAATATGTTGGTGGGTGATGTATGTGTGGGAGGGGTGTGTTTGGGTTGGTGTGTTTTTGTGGGTAGTGGTATGTGTGGGTGTTGGCGGGTGAAAGATGTGTGGGTGTTATTAGTGGGGGATGTGTGTGTGTGGGTGGGTGTGTTGGAGCGTGTGTAGGGGAGTGGAGGATGTGTGTATGCGTGGGAGATGTGGGTGAAGTGGGGGATGTGTGTGTGGGTGGGGATGTATGTGTGGTTTGTGGGGTGTGTAGATGGATGTGAAATGTGTGAGTGGGTGGGAAAATATGTGTGGGGGATGTGGATGGGAAGATGTGTGGGTATGGGTGGGTGATGTATGAGTGGGTGAGGGATGTGTGTGTGTGTGTTGGTGTGGCATGTGTGTGTGGGAGGGATATGTGTGTATGGTTGGGGTGTGTGATTGGGTGGGTGGAGCATAAGTGTGTGGGCGAGTTTGTGTGGGTTATGGTATGTGTGAGTGGGGAGATGTGTGTGGGTGGGAATGTTTGAGTGGGTGGGTGCGAAATGTCTGGGTTTGTGAGAGGATGTGTGAGTGGGTGGAGGAATGTGTGGTAGGTGGGGGATGTGTGGTAGGTGGGGTGTAGGTATGGGTGGGTTGTGTGTGCGTGGGTGAGGGATATGTGTGTGGGTTGGTGCGGGATGTCTGTATTGGAGGGGGATGTGCCACATAACATGATAATATGCATTTTGTATGCTTAAAACATTCAATTGACAGTGTTGTTGTTTTTTTCTACGTGAATGTATCATGCACTGTTGACGAACGAAAGATGAGTGATTGGAAGGGCCGAATGTAAGACGGGCCTACGTGCCCAATTTGTAACCCTTTTAAAATAAAGTTCAATTCAATTCAATTATCGTCATGCGGTATTCTTGCGGTCTCTGTTTGGCTGGTTTCTTTACATATGTTGTCTATATATGTTATGAACAAGAGAGGGGACAGGACACAACCTTGTCGTACTCCAGATCTTATGGTGAAGGGTTCTGAGTGTCCTCCACTTGCTCTCACTATGCATTCACTGTTGTTGTATAAGCTTCCACATAGGTTTGTTAGATGTGTACTCACTCCATATTGTTTAAGGATGTCCAACAGCTTGTTTCTATCTACTCTATCGAATGCCTTTTCTTGAGCTGGTGATCTATCTCGTAGTCTATTATCATTGCCGGGTGTATATCCTTTTGGGTCAGTCCGTTTATACTTCTTAGTTTTTCTACGTGCAGTATGAAGATCCCCTACCGGCTTGCTCGGCCAGTATCAGGGTTAGGTCACTAATCTGACCACAGGGAGTCCACCCCCTATGGCGAGCCATAGCCCCATTATCCATGACCTCACGGTCATGGTTTCCCGGTCTGCACCACGTGGAGGTGGGGGTTGACTTGTGTAGTCTGCGGGTCATCAGCAGGCTACTAATTTTCGCTCTTCACCCCTCGTGGGAGAGGCTAGCCGATCCTAACCCTGCTGGCCGCAGGGCCAGGCGCACTCCACACCTTGCAGAAGTAGATAATTATGTCTGCTAATCAAGAATGTTGCAGGCAGACAAGCGAGGGACTCTGGGAGTATGTGATCATTTGGAGACAGCACACAACAATTTCCCTTGGGAAATGCCAGCAGAAATGGCTACTGCATCAAAGAACTGAGCACACGTGAGGATAGCCAGTGTGCGGTGAAGTTGTTCGGTTCCACATAACAGCGCAGAGAATGTGTGTTGTATTCTCATGTGAGCAACCATTTCTCTTTGTTAGCTGACTTCTGTTCAGAGACCCGGACATAAACATGTATAGAGTTGTCCCGAGTGCAATGACGTTGATTCTTTATGTCCTGTTTTATATTACATGTGTGTTCACTAATAGCATACTTCAGTAAACGGTCTTATATTTGCAGGTTTACACGTGAACTAATTTAAGTGACAAGATGAAGTTTAAACTGATAATACGTCTTACGGCGGTGACCCTATTGCTGTTGGGTCTGGCTAGTGTCAGCGTTGAAGGGACATATATGATTGACTCCGATGATGATGTGGGCGACGTGGATAGAAGAGCAGCTGCAGGTGACGGATGTTATTGCATTGTTTTGGTTAAGATATACATGATAGCATAGCTGCTATAGAATCGCTGACCGATCTGGATGTGATGGAGTTTTAGAACTGATCTAGGTTCCCAGGACCATACAGTTTAACATGGCTACTCTGAGATTGTCTTGGGAAGTAAAGGCTACACTACATGATGATGACCACATCACATCATCCACCGAGTGTCGTGGGTCTATACAAGCATGTGTCTAGCACAATATTCCCAGTGTACTTGAGGAGTGCCAAAGGTCCTTCACTGATTGAATGAATTACACTGTGCAGCGCCGAAGCTAGCATCGTTGTCCTCCACAAATGTCCTGTGTGGTATATAAAAGCTCCTCTCGCTTTCTGTATGATACTGCTTTCTGTACCGGTTCCACCCTCTCTGTCTACATTGCTACCTAACTAGGTGTATGATTCCGCCTCTTGATGAGAGGTTTCCTCAATGGAGACCAGGTTATCATTTATTTGATTTACTCTCATTATCTGCATCTTTCCTTTATGTATTTTAAAACCTAGTCGTTGTGACCTCCCATCTAGTATTGTTGCTTTTACGAAGTTAATGATATACAGTGGTAGTCATAATGTCCAATCAATTTCCAAAGAGATTTCCTATAAATGCTATCAACGGTATTTTCGTAATCCAATATAAAGTGATAAGTTCAGTGCCATGTTTTGTTGCATTAATATGCGCAGTGCCGGATTTGTTATGCCAGAAGCCGGCCTATCCATCCCTTTGTTTATTCTCAATGGCATCTCATAATTTCTCCCCAATAACCCTGGTTAACTGATTCAATGTCAATATATAAGTTATCGCCAAATGTGACCACCCATTTTGACAGAGGGACGACATATCGCCATATTAGGATCATCGAGTTATTTGTTTTGTTTCGTGGCGTCTTCTGCGATTGTAATGTTCGGTAAACTGACCCAGAGTCATATCTGTTTATAAGGTTACTCTGTTGCTTCCAGGCTAAAAAAATCTAAAGAGTTCGATCTCAGCATAGAGATGCACATTATTCCAAAAACCGTTTGTACCTAATGATAGCACACATTCAGTTGACCGCTATGTTAGTGAACTCAATTACCCAAGCCTCTAGGATAAAGGGTGAACAAAGAAAAACGGGAGGTCCAGACCGTGTGAAATTTTGCACTTTACAATTTACAATCAAGAACAGAATAGGGCAAGCAAAGTCTGCATTTCAGAAAATGAAGAATATCTTATGCAATAATTCGCTATCACTGAATGTAAGAAAAAACGTACTGGAGAGCTATATAGAACCTGTTTTACTGTATGACTGTGAATCTTGGAATATAAATCTTCTTCTTCTTTGCGTTCATCCACATTGTTTTGTTTTTTTCAGATGTGATTACGGTGTGTCTCGTTAGGCACCCTCTGGTCGAAACCCTTAGGTCATCACATCCGACTTTTAGCGTGCAATGTTGACCAGGTTGGCATCCCTGGGAGACTCTCACTTTTGTGGTACCGTCCACATCCAAGCTAGTCAAGTTGGTAGTGTCGAAGACTTCACGGTCATCACTCAAATGAAGGCAGGGACAGTCCATGGCATTTTTCGCCATCCGGCGTTTCTTCCATAATTGCAGAGCCTACACATAGCGCCCTGGTGCTGGGCTCACCGAGGGATCGTCACGTCCTACTCATGGCTGCTTTAATTCCTCACTTCAATATATTGAGCGTTTCGTTCGCCCCGGGCCGTTCCCGCACAAACCAGACAGGTCTGCAGACGGTATCCACTCAGCGAGTTTTCGTTTTGGAAGTCTGCTTGTCGTTGTGCCCGTCAGAACTGTTCCAGGCATAATGGACGTTCGGAAAACTACCTTGTCAGAGCTTTTCCGAACAAGAGCGGCATTCGGAGACTAGGTAGTCAGAGCTGTTCCTAGCACGAGAGACATTCGGGCAAGACATTTCACTCTGACGTAAATGCGTAGTGCCAATTTTTATTTTGCCCCCCCCCCCCCCCCCCCCCCGTAGGACGGCACTTGCGACTTCGGCGGGCATTTTTAATGAGGTTAGCCTTCCTCGGGTTTCGAGACAAGTTAGACTTATTGTTGTGATGTCGCCCAATCTCAGCTGGTCAAGATAGAACGATCAAAGACATCACGGGAAGGCAGGGGCAGACCATGGGCATTCCCTCGCTATCCAAGGAGGCTTCCATAATTGCAGAGCTGGCACATATTGCTCTGAGACTGGGCTCACCCGAGGAGTTGCCACGTCCTGCTCATGGCTGATTTAGTTCCTCACTTCCATGTGTTGGGTATCTCGATTGCTACTGGTCGCTCATGCATACACCAGGAACGGTCAGTCTGCGGGCGACATCCACTAGGTAAGCTTTCGCTTTGGACTTCGGACCAAGCAATGGATTGGCTAGACGTGCGTTCCCTTTCGTGTTATTGAGACGTATTTCCACCTTTGACTACACTCTCTATGAGTTAGATACAGACAGTTTTCGTAACCGTTTCATTCGACTGGGGCACTTCTTCTACCTTTTAGTACTCGCTCACGAGGTGGGCTACATGTGCTGCCTGCTCAGTACCTTACCTCCGTGCAGCAGTAAGCGAGAAACGGCCAGGCCCTCTCGCATCCCCCAGCTGAGAGCCTTCGGACAAATATCTGAACAGGGCATTTAGCGTGCTCAGTAACACCTCCATTTTTCGGCAGGTGGATATCGGCCAGGCTCTCACATCCGAAGGTTTATGGCTTAGAGGCGTTCAGCCTCAGCGCTCGCCAGATAGCTTTAGAGTATGCGTCTGGACCAAGAACTTCTGCCTTCGTGCGCCTGATTTAAACTTTTGACTGCTATCCTCAGTCTACCTGCAGAGCAGCAGGTTGTATCTCGCTTAGTCTGGCCCCTATCCCATAAGCTGTCCGATATGTAGTTTTCATCCATCAACATAGCACATGGGGTCAATGGGACACGCAAGCTCCCTCACCGCGGCAAGGTGGAGACACATCGGGGGAGTTGGAATATAAATGAATGCATTAGGAAGAGACTGGAAGCAACAGAGATGTGGTTCCTTAGAAGAATGTTGCGAATTCCTTGGACTGCCAAAGTAACTAACAACGAATGCTTTAAAGAGGCTAACGACACTAGAACATTATATACACCAATAAGAAAGAGACAAACACTTTTTTTGGTCATGTGATGAGAAGATAGGCGCTGGAGAACATATTGACAACAGGAATGATCGAGGGGAAGAGAGGCAGAGGCAGAACACTAGACATGGTGCTGGATGTGTTACGGCATGAAGGAATATCAATGACAACGTTAATCCAGAAAACCAAAGACCGAGATCTGTGGAGAGTCATGAACGCCTACGCCAGTCGGCACGGCACTTGATGATGATTATGATGATGATGACAATTGCCATGAATGTTGTAAATCGGAAAGAGCAGCCTATAGGACAGTTAATCTGACAACATTGTTAGTGACTGAAAGTCTACTTTCTAGTAGATTTAAACCATAACCACGGATGTTACGGAGTTGGATGCTGGGTCCCATCAAGGATATCATGGGATATGCACTACCGACGAGCTCAAACGAAAGCGACACTCGAGTCTGGTGCTTCCAATCCGACATTGAAAAGGCACAAGGTTTGTAACGGCAATCGATCAGCCAAAAGTTGATTGTGTTCAGCTTAACAATATTAAGCTTAATATAATAACAGTTTATATTTCCTTACATCATATTGTGGCAGCATACGCGACTACTCATAACTGGATGTCAGTTAATGGGGGTAAATTATCTGTCCTGCTAGGTAATTGGAACCTTCTGCGTTTAGAAATTCAAGTATAAACAGTAGAGATGGCATTCATATTTATACTCAGTCAATTAAGTGACAATTTAAAGAACAACTTTAACAAATCACCAACAAAGCTCTATGCAACGTCGTTATTGTGCACTCATGTAAGCATCTTCCATTCCATCTCTTAGTGTTGTCCATCCACCTGTAAGTTTGTCATCGTCTTGCATGCTTCGAATGAACAATTTTCTCCAAAACTCTCTGTTTGAGAGGGAGAAGAGGGAACGTCTTTATAGTGTTCTGCCAACGTAATGTTACGCAGCGTGCCAACACACGTCCATCACATACTACATAAACAAAACCCAGCCAACCAAACAAATACGTCTTGTATTCACATGTGACATATACATTAAATAACTACACTATCCATTTGCATTAATCAATACTATAATACAAAATTGGTACTTAACAAAATGTGTCTTCTAACAACATTATTTTGTGATGGTATTACATACATACATACATACATACATACATACATACATACATACATACATACAAACATACATTCATACATACATACATACATACATACATACATACATACATACATACATACATACATACATACAAACATACATTCATACAAACATACATACATACATACATACATACATACATACATACATACATACATACATACATACATACATACATACATACATACATACATACATACATACATACATACATACATACATACATACATACATACATACATACATACATACATACATACATACATACATACATACATACATACATACATACATACATACATACATACATACATACATACATACATACATACATACATACATACATACATACATACATACATACATACATACATACATACATACATACATACATACATACATACATACATACATACATACATACATACATACATACATACATACATACATACATACATACATACATACATACATACATACATACATACATACATACATACATACATACATACATACATACATACATACATACATACATACATACATACATACATACATACATACATACATACATACATACATACATACATACATACATACATACATACATACATACATACATACATACATACATACATACATACATACATACATACATACATACATACATACATACATACATACATACATACATACATACATACATACATACATACATACATACATACATACATACATACATACATACATACATACATACATACATACATACATACATACATGCATGCATGCATGCATGCATGCATACATACATACATACATACATACATACATACATACATACATACACACACACACACACACACACACACATACATACATACATACATACATACATACATACATACATACATACATACATACATACATACATACATACATACATACATGCATGCATGCATGCATGCATACATGCATACATACATACATACATACATACATACATACATACATACATACATACATACATACATACATACATACATACATACATACATACGTGCGCACGCACGCACGCACGCACGCATGCACGCACGCATGCATGCATGCACATAATGTAGAGTTTCTTTTTTTCTATAGGTCGTCCCTTAAGTAAGTAAAATTGTTGCACCGTTACACATCACTCATTATTAACAGATACATCTTCCTTTTAATGTCTTTATATATTAAGAATTTACTCATCTAATCATGTCATTGGGTTATCCCCGATATCACAATTCTTTTCATCTCTACACTTGTCTTCACTCCAGAGTGTTACACGTGTATATGGTATACACATAGTGGCATTCGCTTATTGCTTCCATCTACATTGTGATCACAATTATCGTCACGGCATTCCACTATGTATTTGCATTGTAGCAAAGTCAATGCAGTTTACCTGCAAGATGAATATAAAAGAGTGTGTACTGAGATGTTACAAATAAGTAGAGCAGCGAAAGTGTAATGGTTAAATAATCAGAGCAAGTTTATTGAAGACCAACAGAAAGAAACTAATGTCATGTTCATAAATATGATATAATTAAAGAGCATTAGATAATACACAGCAAGTAGCTGTGTGACAACCAAAGAGGGTTGTATTAATGAACAAAGAACTCTTACTTATATATAAAAGTGTTGTATGATGACGATACACCTGAAGACTGCAGAGATGTGGTTTCAGAGGTGAATGCAATGAATACCATGGACAGACAGAAGAACCAATTACCAAGTACTACAGGAGACAAATAAAAATCGTATATTGATTAGAGAAATTAGACGTAGATAGTAATAATTTTTGGGACATGCTATGAGATGAAATGTATTGGAGAACTTGGTGACAACTGGTTAGATCGAAGGGAACAGACCAAGATAGAGACCGATAAGTAAATACCTGTATGGCTTGGCCACATGGCATGATCAAAACAGGAACACTGAGCTGATCCACGTATCCAGGTGATTAAGTAAAATGGCGAGTCATGACAGCCCACGCTTTCCGGCATGGCACAATGATTGATTGATTGATTGATTGATGATGACGACGGTAGATCATAAACACAAGTTTACGATCAATGTGAAGGACCACAAATAATGTAATCACGTGTGGAATATGTTATACAACATATGAATAACTGTATATTTTCGGGGCCAAATAACTTCAGCGTTGGAGACATTAAAGCTAAAGGAGATCTGGGTATGGAAGTGATAGCAATATTATTGAATTCCATCTATCTTCTTAATGTGCAATTCCGATAGGCTATGGTGGTCATGTTTGGCCATCTCACAAATTCCCTATAGACATGAAGAAACTGTTGTGTTTTTTTTAATCGACCGTGCCGTCCAGATATTTTCCTCTCTGTCTTCCCCTTGTCTCATTTCCCCTCAGTTTTGCCAATTTTCCACAAATTATCTGTTTTACTTTTTCACATAACTAAATCAGTGTGTGTGTGTGTGTGTGTGTGTGTGTGTGTGTGTGTGTGTGTGTGTGTGTGTGTGTGTGTGTGTATAATCAGCAAGTGTTATGCCGACTGGCTTAGGCGGTCATGACTCTCTACATATCTAAGTCTTGTTGACAATCCTCTATGCCACCATCTCAATCCATCCAGCATCATTTCTCTTGGTCTACCTCTGCCTCGCTTACCCTCTATCTTTCCAGTTGTCACGGTGTTCTCCAATGCCTTTCTTATCATCACGTGATAAAAACAGCTGTTTGCCTCTTTACTATTGTTGCATATAATTGAGGGGATACATAGAGCCTGTTCTGTTGAATGGATGTGAAACTTGGACAATGTGCAGTCAAGGTGAAAAATATATGATGGCTACAGACATGTGGTTTCTGAGGAAAATGCAAAGAATACCATGGACAGACAGAACAACCAATGACCAAGTACTACAGGAGACAAATGAAAATCGTAAATTGATTAGAGAAATTAGACATAGACAGTCAAAATGTTTTGGACATGTTATGAGAAGAAATGGATTGGAGAACTTAGTGACAACTGGCAAGCTCGAAGGAAACAGACCAAGAGGAAGACCGAGCGGAAAATACCTGGATGGCTTGGCCACATGGCATGGACGAGACAGGAACACTGAGCTGATCCACGACTCTGGTGATCGAATGAAATGGCGAATCATGACCGCCCACGCTTTTCGGCATGGGACATGATTGATTGATATAATTGTCTAGTGTCATTAGTCTCTTTCAGGCAATACTTGTTAGTTACTTTGGCAGTTCCAAGGAATTCGCAACATTCGTCTCAGGAACCGGATCTCCGTTGTTTCCTTTCTATTCGTAATTTGCTAATTTACATTCCAAGATTCACACCCATATAACACAATACTCTTTCTTACATTTAACGATAGTGACTCATTGCTTAATATGGTCTTCATTTTCTGAAATGCTGCTAATTCTACGCTGTACATCTTCCATCTGGTGTTATAAATGACACTAGGTATTTAGAACTATCCACTTGGTGAAGAATTTTCCCTTCTGTCTCTATTTCACATTTGAGTGTGACTATCTTTTTTGATATCACCATTTTTACTGTTTTCTTGTTATTCAAGGGGAGTCATTTCTTTGCACTCTCTGTTGCTACAATGTCAAACAATGGTTTTAGATCCTGTGCATTATCTGCCACCAGTACTGTGTTCCCACATAGCGTACAGACGTGATGATGACATCATTGAAAGTATCGGGAAATCCGATAAGTGAAACCACACAAGCCGGTCTCTCTGGCTGTGGGGTTACAACACTTTCTCTCTGTAATCCCGTTTATCACGCAGAGTCTCGTAGCGGAGCGAGAGCTGAGGCGGTTCGACCCCCGCTCGTGACTTGCGGGATACTAAGCCGGCCGCTCAGAAAGCAATGGCAAACTACTGAGCATAATCTTGCCAAGAGATCAACATACAGCTGAAAGATGCTGGTGTTGACAGCTAAGTCCTGTAAAAGGATATGCTAAAAAAAAAAAAAAAAAAGAAACCACACAAAGAAACTAGGGAAACAAGTGGTCAACAACGAGAACGTCACACTGACGTAGATTGACAACAAACAGACTGACAAGGACATTCAAAGGAGAAGCAGGCATTTGTGATCGTTATACAATTATAGTGGCTCGGAGCTGGTTAGCATTGATCCATGGACAGAAAGATAATAACCAATGGAAGAATATTATACAAGATGGATAGCGCCATGGATTTAAGTCGTCTAGGTTTCTAACATTTGTCAGCTGCCTAATAAACAGCGTTTAACTTTGTTAAGCCAATAGTCTGATTCATTATCGACGTTCATTCGTTGCGGCTTCAGTTTTGCTGTCATTTTGCTGTTTGGAGTTGAGCCGAACTTTATTTATACCAGCTGTTGATTTCGTACAGTTATAGATCATGTATACTAGTAAAGAGGAGTCAACAGTATTATGGCATGTGTCATCTACATTGCGTATATTGTTTATATTATGACCTCCAAATATTATTCATTTCTTCTTTTTTAATAGTTCTCATTATTACTTCGCTATAGAGGTAGAAGACAACTGTTGATAAAACCCATCACTGTCGTACTCCCAGCCTTATTTGATCATAATTTTCTTCTTTATTTCCAATTTTAATTGCCGCGACTTGGATCCAGTAAACATTGTTTTTAAATAAATTGTTCTAATATCTTTCCCATAACTGGTAATATCTTCCAATCATTCTAATAAGATTTTATTAAAAGGCGGCAAATCAAATGGTTTGGTCATGCAAGGAGGTTACCAACTAACAGTATACCACAACAAGCAATGATGTACAGACCAGATCGAAAGGAAGAGGTCGACCATGTACACAATGGATGCAGGGTTTAGCAGAGTCCATGGGCATATCGACACATGAAGCCCATAAGCGTGCACTCTCCCACTGTTTATACCTTACTTCGACACCGCAAGGTACAAGAGGACCATGATGAGATGAGATATGAAGCACACATATATGTCTTTCTGTGTCTCTATTGATCCATTTTTGAATTCCAATTCCAATTTTCAAAACAAAAATTCCAAATTCGGCCTCTTTCAACCTGCTTCTTCAGCGTCGGTTATTGTTGAGGTCCGTGGTTTTTGTGGATTCATTTACCCTAATTCTTGTCTTGTGAGTTCTATCTCGGACTGATTATGTTTGTTTGTGTCTGTGAGGTCAGCTAGGGGTTCGGTCGGCGGCTATCCTTTGCGCTCATCTGTTCTTGTGGTTTTCTTTGTTGGTGTAGGCTCCTGGCTCGTCTGGCTCGACTGAGTGCAGTCCTTAAAAGGACTTTTTTATGTTCCCACTCCATGCATCGTAGTCTAGATTGCCTTGCCTTTTCTTCGCAGTAAGCTACGCGAACGGGGCACTCCTCTTCGTACTCTCTCTATTCGTCTTCGTCGACCTGCCGTACTAACCACTCCTCTATCTGGCAGGATGCTGATTTCATCTGTATCGTGACTGGATTACTGGCTTTTTCTTGTTGTTTCTGGTTGGTCTGTGGCTTGGTCCCATCATGCGTCTTTTTGTCTCCTTTTTTGTGCATTCTGTTCATCAGTTTTTCGACGTATTTTTGTTGTGCTTCATCTTGCTTCCTCTCCTCTGTCGGTTTGGGTTGGTGCTGCATCCTTTCAGCGCTCAGTAGTGCTCTTTCGGTCTTGATCTTGTGTAGGATTTCCTCGTTTTCCTTCTTCATTTCAGCCATGCGCTCCATCTCTTGTTTGATGTTGAGCTGGATTTCTTTCATGTCGGCCAGCAGCTTCTCATTATCGCTGGTCGGAGACGTCGTCAGCAGTGCCTTGACTTGCTTCTTCAACTCGTCTATCTGCTTTTGAAGTTGATCTCTTTCAGCTTGTGATATACCCGTGGCTGTCTCGCCCCTCTGCATTGCTTCCTTGAATGGTGTCTTTGTGATGATGGCGATCTTTAAGACGTCTCTGTGTCTGTCTGTAATGTATATACTGCACTGTTTCACCCTTTCCTTCCGCATATCCATGCTTTATCGATCTTGACATTTGAGTGTGACTTTCTTCTTTGATATCACCATTGTTACTGTTTTCTTGTTATTCAAGGAGAGTAATTTCTTTGAACTCTCTGTTGCTACAATGTCAAACATACTTTTAATTTTTTTTAATTTGCCATTTATATAAATGATCTTCCATTAAATCTGTCGTCGTCCTGCGATCTATTTGCAGATGACTGCACAGTTTATACAAAGGCTATTGATCGTATTGTGCTAAAATTATCCCTGCAACAGGAAATAAATAGTGTAGTTAACTGAAGTCATGCAAACCGCATGCAAATTAACACCTCTAAAACACAGTCTATGTTAATAGGAACCAGGCAAAGACTTCACACGCTAAACTCGCAGAGAACTCTACAGCTGCACATTGGTACCATGCCTATAGAAAGTGTAACCGAGCACAGGCACTGGGTCTTATCATAGATCAAAATCTAACCTTTAACTCCCATGTTCATGCTCACGTTAAACAAATAGCCAAAAAAGTATACCAACTTGCCAAAGTTATGTTTCCTTGACGAAAACACAAGAAAGATATTCTATACTTCCCATATACAAACATATATTGATTATTGCTCCACAATCTGGGATGGATGCTCCAAATCAATAACGAAACGCCTATATTCACTCAAGAAAAGGGCACTGAGTTTATTTAATGGTGAAAAGCTTACCGACATTTCTAACCTACATAAACGTCTTCGGTTACTGCCACTCCACAAACGAATACTTTTTAATAAGGCAAAACTAATTCACAAAATCATATTTTAAAATGCTCCAAGCTACCTTTGGCCATTATTTAAATATAAAGCAAGACATGGCGAACGACTAAATATACTTCATGTCCCCAAACTTAGGATAAACTTATATAAAAATAGCTTAGCATACTCTGTTGCTCAGTTGTGGAACAATCTTCCACAAGAAATCGAAGACGCCACCAATAATTATACATACATTAGCAACCTGTTTGAACACTACCTCATTACAGACTACTTTCCCCCATAAACAAATACACAAAACTACAATAATAAAGGTAACTTATCTCAAACGACAACTAGCCAAAAAACATTCCCATAAGTGTGGCACGTTATACACTTCTTAGGTATTTATAATGCCCATGTTAAACATTGCCGGCTTCGTGGCTTAGAGGTTATGACTTTTCTCCGTAATCTCGTATACTCTCGTCAGGTAACGTGATGACGGTTCAAATCAGCAGTGGTTCGAATCGCATCGGTAACTTACGGGGTATGTGAGCCGGCCGCTCAGAGAGCAATGGCAAACTACTGAGCGTAATCTTGCCAATGAGATCAACATACAGCTGAAAGATGCTGGTGTTGACAGCTAAGTCCTGTAAAGGATATGCTAAAAACAAAAAAAATGTTAAACATTGCCTCAGTGAGTCATCTGTTATTGATTATTTTTCATACGTTTTAATGCTATTGCTCTTTTGTTGTCAAAATTTGCTTCTTAAGTGATGTTGAATGAAAGAATGTATGAGAGGAAATAAAGAAGAAGGGCAGAATGTCAGACGGGCCTGCGTGCTCAATTCTCAACCCTTTGAAAATAAAGACTTTCGTTCTATCTATCTATCTATCTATCTATCTATCTATCTATCTATCTATCTATCTATCTATCTATCTATCTATCTATCTATCTACTATCTATCTATCTATCTATCTATCTATCTATCTATCTATCTATCTATCTATCTATCTATCTATCTATCTATCTATCTATCTATCTATCTATCTATCTATCTATCTATCTATCTATCTATCTATCTATCTATCTATCTACCTATCTATCTATCTATATTGTGTGGTATCTGGGTGGGGGATATGTGTGTGGTGTGTAAGTGGGGATGTGTTGGTGAGGGATATGTGTGTGTGTGTGTGTGTGGTGCGTGGGTTGGGAATAGTGCGTGGTAGGGGGTGTATGTGATGTGCGGGTGGGGGATTGTGTGGTGGGGGATTAGGTTAAGGTATGTGTGGGTGGGTGGAAGTTGTATGTGTGGGTGGTGGGGTGTGTGTGAGTGGATTGGGGATGGATGTATGGGTGGTTAGGGAGATGTGTGTGTGTGTGTGTGGGGGGGGAGGATAGGGACATGTCAGTTGGTGGGGATGTGTGTGTATGGTTTGGGGATGTGTGAATGGATGTGCGATGTGTGGGTTGGTGGGGGATTGTGTGCATGGGTGGGGAATATGTTGTCGATGGAGATGTGGCTGGGGGATGGGTGGTTTGAGGTGTGGGTGGGGAGAGGATGTGTGGGGTAGGATGTGTATGTGGATGGGCGTGGGATGTGTGGGTTGGGGGAATGTTTGTGGGTGGCGAGTGTGTTGGTTGGGGGATCAGGTGAGGGCAGTGTGTGTGGGTGGGGGAGGTGCGGGAGGGGGATGGGTTGGTTGGTGGGGTATGTATGTGTCCCTTGGTGTGCGTGTGTGTCGGTAGGTGGAGGTGTGTATGTGTCCCTTGGTGCGCGTGTGTGTGGGTAGGTGGGGTTGTTGTGTGGGTGGGGTGATGTATGGATAGGTGGGAGATGTGCTTCATAACATGGTAATTAGCTTTGTTTATGTTTACAACATTCATTTCACAATGTTTATTTTCTTCTTATGTAAATGTTTAATGCTCTTGATGAACGAAAGACGAGTGATTGGAAGGGCCGAATGTAAGACGGGCCTGCACGCCCAATTTGTGACCCTAATAAAGTTGATTTGATTTGATTTTTATCTATCTATCTATCTATCTATCTATCTATCTATCTATCTATCTATCTATCTATCTATCTATCTATCTATCTGCCTATCTGTCTGCCTATCTATCTATCTATCTATCTATCTATCTATCTATCTATCTATCTATCTATCTATCTATCTATCTATCTGTCTGTCTGTCTGTCTGTCTGTCTGTCTGTCTGTCTGTCTGTCTGTCTGTCTTATCTGTATGTCTGTCTATCTATCTATCTATCTATCTATATATCTATCTATCTGTCTATCTATCTATCTATCTATCTATCTATCTATCTATCTATCTATCTATCTATCTGCCTATCTGTCTGCCTATCTGCATATCTATCTATCTATCTATCTATCTATCTATCTATCTATCTATCTATCTATCTATCTATCTATCTGTCTGTCTGTCTGTCTGTCTGTCTATCTATCTATCTATCTCGATCTATACCGATGTCTCAGTAGACTTCGGGTTACGAGCGGACGTGTTTTCACAAGCTCTCCCAATTTCTTATAGAATGTATCAAAGTTTTGCCTGTTTCAGTCGAGATTCTTTGTATATCATTGTGTTCGTTTTAAAACTGGTTATAATACGAATTAATAGCTTAAGTTTATGTGATTGTTGTTTAGTGAAATGAAGATTTCTTTGATAAATGGATGGTAAGGTCATTCAATTTTGAAATCTACCAATTATCGATTAACGACAGCGTGTGATTAAACCATGCGTGACTAGCGAGTGGTAAGTCGCCAAAGCACACAATATCGCAAGTTCCTGATCAATTATGTGTTCTTGTCTCAATTATCAAAACAAACCAACCACAACAAATGACTTCAAATTCCCGAAGGGCGCGTCTAGACTACAATTACTTCGCTGCATTCTTCAAACGGGTTTGATAACATGATGCAGTAATGTCATCGATAGGAGAGGCCTCTCTGGAGGTGACTGGCGTTAAATCAAGATCCGGATTACGATCGACCGTGAATAAAACATACACAGCAAACAAAGAGAAGGCGGTGAAGACCAAGCTAGCCAGGTGTGTGAACCCGGTTGGCGGAGTCGTCCAACACACCAACTCTGGCCACTGCGTTACAGTATCCTTTAACAATACAGTCCATTATGAACGTGCCTCATCAATTATTACAAGCCTGAACTAATTCAACACAGACAAGATAGCAGCGGGGCCTACGTGGAAGACCTGATTACTACGCCAGTACTTACAATACACTTGTATCACTCGAAGAACAAATTAGTAGCTCAGGGCAGCGTTGAAAACATTAAATCTTGGCTAAAATTAGACTTTGTCGAGCTGGAGAACTCAATACATGCATTCACGAGTAAAGACATATCAAAGACACAACATATCATCAACATGCTCGTCTCGAGTGAGGAATCAAAATCTACAACTACAGCTGTGGACAACAGAGCAGACAATATTTCTAAACTAACACATACCATGAATGACCAGGCCTGTCAGCATCCCCAATAAGGCCTTACAGGAGTAATGAGTTAACACTAGTCTAGTAGAGATACACCAGACAGGGAAGACACCGAGTACTATTAATAGCCTCACAAGGAGACACGTTTGTGTCAGACCAGAGGTCGATAAGTACAGATGAGCGAGGGCTTTCCCCAAGCAATTGGGTAGCTGGTCCTTGCGAGTAACAGTGATATGCCAGGATACTCGAACTCACTAGCCGGCGTGCTGGCAAGACCAGGCACGCAATAATAGCTACTGCACGGAGAGTAAAGTGTCCGTGCTTGTCCACGCAATGTGTAGCGTGTGAACAGACTGACTGGAGACGGTAGAGAGAGCAGACGTATCCTTGACCAATGCGATAGCTTTCTAGGCCATAGGCAAACATAGGGCTATTCATTTAGATTGTGTAATGCTAGCATCATCTATCATCACGTTAATGTATTCATATTGTGTAATGATGATGAAACCTAACGCTCGTAGAGCCATTCAAATGTCGGCTCTGAATAAATTGCATTCCTTTCGCAAATGTCATGAATTGTTATTTCGTGCAGTGCGAAAGTAGCGGAGTCTTGAAAAGCTGCAGCGCACAAGTCGCTGACAGGCTAGACCCCGAATTGGTGTCAGATTGGCCAATGAATCAACGCCAGCGGCGAATTAGTGTCAGAACACAGGGAATAAACACCACTAGACCCCGAATTGGTGTCAGAATGGTCAAAGAATCAACGCCAACTGCGAATTAGTGTCAGAACACAGGGAATAAACACCAGTAGACCCCGAATTGGTGTCAGAACACATTGAACCAACGCCAGCAGTACAATTACTGTCAGATTTCAGTGAACGTTTCTGAGCAGTCATAGCAGGCAGTTGAGGTAATATTCAACGAGCAGTTAACGCCAACATGCAAGTGGTATTATAAACCACTGAACGAACACTAGCTATCGATTGATATTACAAAATTCTGTACCATAATTAATTCAATGCACGTTTCAACATTATTGATGTGTGATATATTGCAAAGTAATACAAATTTGTTGTGATACATGCTATAAATTAATTTTTTCCTTGTGGTGAATTATACGATCGCCATTTTGTGGAGTGTGAACCACAATTGAGTCAAATTAGATCGGTAAAGTGTGAAATTCTACTAATATTATTTAGAAAGTATGTTATTATACTAAAAGCAATTGAAATGTATAAAATCATCAGTGAACATTACCATCGTAAACACCGTGTACATTTCATTGCGTGTGATACAGCCATCAATGTCACCATTCTACGAAATCAGTAAATAGATTAACGACGAACTGCAGCCTAGAACGAAGGTACGCCAGAGTCAAGCAGCGAAGACTAGACGACATTGACGGCCATACGACTAATCATCTCATTTATCATCTAACAATCATTCAGACGATCATATCATTCATCATTAATACCATTTATCACTATTTAGCACATCCTCATTCATCATTCGCATGAAATAGGAGATTGTATTAACAACATGATGAAATATGAAATATTTGATAAAATATGATGAATTGTGAGCTTGTATTTACAACGTAAGCGTGTGTCTAAATTTTTGCTGCTCTACTAACCAGAAGCAGCCCGTGTGTTATCAAATCAAACCAGTGTGTAGTTTGAAAGACTGCGGTGGAACATCCCAAGTACCGTACTTTCCAACAAATTAGATGAGTATACTTTCCGAATATTTTGATATGCTCTAACTTAATCATGCATCTTCTTTTCCAGCGAAAGATGTACATTTACTAACACATTATTGTAAACTATTCTGTGCATATTATTGTGTTATCATTTTGAACTAACATTACGCCACAAAATGGCGTCACTAAATGAATGTATCCAGGCGGGCATCGCAAATGGCCACACTGGAGATAAGCTAGAAAAATGGGCGGATCAAAAGTATAAAGAAGAAATAGCTCGACAGAGAGAAGAAACAGAAAGGAAAATTGCTCTACAGAGAGAAGAAACAGAAAGGAAAATTGCCCTACAGAGAGAAGAAACAGAAAAAAAAGTTCCTCTTGACAGAGATGAAAGAGCATTAGAAAGGCAACATCAAAAAGAAATGAAAGAAATTGAAGAGGTTACCAAAAGGAAACAATTAGAATTAGAACAAGTTACTAAACAGAAACAGTTAGACTTAGAGCAGGCCACCAAAGAAAAGCAAATACAATTAGACTCAGAAACTAAACTAAAAATGAAGGACATGGAGGTCGATTCTAACATACAAATAGCCTCTAGCAAACAAAAGAGCCACGAAGAACAAAACAAATTTAGTAAGTACAAGGGCCTTATCAAACCATACACTGTAGGTGATTCAATCAGCGCATGGACTGAAAATATAGAGTTCCAACTAAAAACACAGAAAATACCTTAGAGGATTGGGCAATGATTTACATGAGGAACCTGAGTGGGGAGCCTTTAAAAGTAATAGAAACCATACCCACAGATCTTAGAAACAATTACCAGTACATACACGATAGGATAATGCAACATTTTCTTTTGGACGCTACTGGTTACCAAATTCAATTCTCACAGATTAAACCAAAAGCAACTGAAACGTTCTTAGACTACATTTCTAACGTGCAGAGCACATTTAAAAAGTGGACTAAAGCGGCTAACGTAGGTAACAGCTATGAAAAACTAGAAGATCTAATGGTACTGGAGAAAGTCGTTTCTACAGTGCCTACCCCTTTTGCTAAATTCTTACAACAGTCAGATATTGATTCCATTCAACACTTAGAGAAACGGGGGTCAGCTTATTTTTCCTCTAATCGGGACATATTTAAAACCACGTCATATGACAGAGAAATTACAGCTTTTGCAAATAGAGTCCCTGATAGATCCTACAAAGAGAAAGACTACAGTAAGAATGACAAAACACCTCAGAAACCACCTCGATGTAATTATTGCAATCTTTTTCATCCATCTTATTCGATGTGTGATAAGAACCCCACATATCCGTCACACCTAGAACAAGAAAGAAAGCAAGAAAGCAGAAGATCATCGTTTAAAATGTTATTTTTGTTCAAGTTATGGCCACTATAGCAATAAATGTCTTGGGAGACAGAGAATGAAGGCAAACGACGCATCCCTCATCGATACATCATCAGACGATGAGAGTGACATAGATCCCGAACTTGTCAATGTATTGCCAACGAATGAATGTCATAGTGTATCATCAGTAACCGATATTTTAGACTTTAAGACATGTAAAGTATGCCACCAGTTTCATGCGGAGGGGAGATTGAAATGTGGACACATAATATCATGTTCAAATGAAGAAGCTAATGCAGTATGTGCCTCCAGAGGTAATCTTAAGTTCTACGATGCACAGGTCAATGGTAAACCGTGCCAATGCTTAGTTGATAGCGGCAGCACTATACTGGGGTTAAGGAGAGAACTTGCTAGAACAGAAGATTATACGGGTGAATTTGTCAAATGCCATACTTTCTCGGGTACCATCGAGAAATATCCACTGGCAAAAGCGCATATCAATACCCCGTTCCTTACCGGCACATTTACGTGCGCTATCCTCCAAGAACCTTGTACAGATTTTATTTTAGGATGTCTTGATGCAATGAAAGAATGTACAGACGACAACATAAAAGCCTGGAATGAAACACACATGGTCAACGCTGTAACTAAGTCAGATACAGAAACAAATTATACTGACTTACAAAATGAAACACTACAGCTACTAACACCAAGTGGTGCAGATACCAACAATACTCGCCAAAAGTTGAGCGAGGCACAAAACACAGACCAAACACTCACAAGGTATTTTAACTTGTTGTGTGAGCGAAAGAAAGTTTCTAAAAATTCTTCCTGGTACTTTAAAAAGGTTAACGGAATTCTCATGCGTTATTACACATATAATAACCATGAAATTCAGCAGGCGGTGTTACTTGTAACATACCGACAAAAGGCGCTAAAAATCGCACATTCACCACCGTTTGCTGAACATTTGGGCTATCATAAAACGCGAGCCAGAATTATATCACAATTTTACTGGCCGAAATTCTGTTCGGACATAAAATCTTTCTGTCGCTCTTGTACTGTGTGTCAACATCGTGTACGAAAGAAAAAGCATGTAAAGACCGAAGTGAAACGGTCAGTGATAGCATCTAAACCACTTGAAAGTATAGCGGTCGATATTACTGGACCCCTAACGCAGGTGTCGAGTAATGGAAACCATAACTATCCAAACAAGTGTACTAAAACGATTCACCTTAAACCAAACCAAAAGGTTCTGATTCAACTAACTGATAAACATAATATGGTACTAACATGTTGCCAAGGGCCTCTCAACGTTGAACTCAAAATATCAGATGCGGATCATGAAATATCGATAAAAGAACCCTTAGAGATATTTCATATCAACATCCTGAAACCATACGTTTCACAACAAGTACAACAGACAGACGAACAAATTGCACCAACACCAAGCAATGAGACGACAGGCATACATAACTCAACTTCACTAGGTAGGGCGACACACATAAGCGACAACGCAAACACACTTAGCCAGATAACAGCACACACAACTAGTAGCACAACAGTATTGGACGAGATGGAACTACCAGTTCCTACAGTAAACGCAACTGCAACGAATATCTCGACATATAGAAATAACAGATGCAGTCAGACAAAAGACGGGACAAAACACCTACTGAAACGTCGACAGGGCTTCGACAGGTTGAGATTGTGTGAACTCACTGCTAAGCCGTCCAAAGTAGAGTTAGGCATGGAACAAATTGACTTCCTGGGTCATACCATCTGCAGGGGCCAATTGAAAACTGATAACAGAATCGTCACTAATATTCTGAATTTCACAATGCCAACGACCAAGAAACAGGTCCGAAACTACTATAGTAAATTCATTCCAAACCTGGGAGAAATCACCAGTGTTTTTTCTAACATCTTAAAAGCTTCGGCTAAGTTATCTATAAAAGATGCACGATTAATTAGTGCGTTATCGAAATTGAAACATTTTTTTAGCGTTCCACCTATCCTTCGTATGCCTAATCCAAAACTCACTTATTTCTTACGCACAGATGCGAGTGCCATATCCATATCTGGAATACTAGGACATTTCTACGACGGGACGTTCCACCCCGTAAAGTACGTAAGTCGCAAGATCACTCATGCTGAAGGAAGATACTCAGCATCAGAAATGGAGGGCCTTAGTTTGATCTATTGCGTGAGAAAGTTTCACCGATTTTTGGCAGGAGCACAGTTTGTAATCCAATCCGATAACTCTCCATTGTCTGTGATTAAATCTGGACATCCTACCAACAATAGAATTTACAGGTGGGCTTTGATTCTCCAAAATTACACATTTACCATCCAGCATTTAAAAGGGAGATTAAATACGATTGCAGACATTTTGAGTCGTCCTTCATCCATTCAAATACCTGAGTTACAGGAAGGAATCGACCATACACCACCAGAAACAGTGACACTGTAAGGTTAGATAACCAAGTGCCATGTGTGGTGATTAAGACATATCGTAAGTGCGTTAACATCGCCTGATATATAACTTGTGTGAATAGAACAGTGCTATGAAAAGTATAACGAACAGACGCAGAATTAACATGCGCTGATACACACATAAGTTAGAGTATGGGAACTAACGCCAAGAATACAGCGAACCCAAGGCTAGACCCCGAATCTAGAATATATTGAACCAACGCTTAGACCCCGAAAAACATTCCAGGGTTAGCTATGAACCTACATAATGTAGTAGGCAACTATATTAATACACTATCCTTCGAGGAGAGCATAAAAGACTTTGCCGGAATGAACTATGTTAGAATAGTCTACAAAGAGAATTGCTCCATCTTCACAACGCAGAGGAGGACGTCGACTTAGTGTAATTAGATATAGAAATGTAACTGTGATATATGTACATTATTATTTTATTTACAGTATCTATAACTTCATTTTTCTATTATTTATTCTATGGCAAATTATGTAAACGCATATATAACGTTATTTTCTTATTTGCGTAGTTAGAAATCACCATCAGTTAATTAATAATCCATTTATTAAAACATCCATTATAGAAATACAATTATTAGATCTTAGATTAGTCAATTAACTTATAATCATAATCATTTATACATCCATTTAGCTAATATATCATTTCAAAACTAACACCAATCATTTATGAATTAATATCATCTTTTTCACAAATAACATTTAAGGTAATTAACCCATTTTTCTTGAATGAAAGTAGTAGTGAATTATTTCCCTTGAGGGTAATTTAGGTCAGCACACCAAATTATGGAAGTTACATAACAGGATCGGTAACAAACCATCTTTATAACTATGTATAATTTTTGTACAGACATGACGCGTGCAAACAAAACGCACAGTCATTTGGCGTGATCACTGTTAAAATTTCAGCCAATCGTTTATTGTATATATATATTGTTTATGTATGTAATACTATGAAACATATTTTAATGACGAGAGAATGATTGAGTGAAAGAACAGTATGAAAGGGAATGAAAGATGAATGAAAGAAGAGAAAATGCGAGGAGAGAGTGCAAAAACTTAGTAAACATTGAAAGAAAGAGAGTGAGAGAGAAAGACAGCGGAACAATTTTTTCCACCGCTGAAAAAGTCTTATTTGACTTGTCTGTGTCATCTGTGTTTTCAATGTGTTGTCGAGGTTTTTATATGTGTTACAGCCACACTTTAACAGAGTATATAGAGAACGTACTTTGAGCTTCAGAAAGCGGTGTTGTGGTCACAAATAAAAATAACGAACGTTTGTAACCACAATAAACCGATTTGCGGCGCTCGAAGGAACAAACACATTAGTACACTATAACGCATACACATGTTAGAGAGTTAAGTACACTTTAGTTTAATAGAAAACACGCAAACAAACAGGAAAACGAACACATAAAAGATGCACACACCATTCAATCCAAAGAACAATAACTCTTAATTCAGGTGACACAATAAATAATCAGAAACCTAAGTGTAACAGTGAATATAGCTTTTTCACATGCGGAAGCAAGAAGGTGAACAGTAGAGCTATGTGTATAGAGTTGGAGGGGATATTAATGGTAACATGAACACTTGGTGCTCATGTGTTGTACTCATAATAGAGTCAACTAGTGTGTGGGTTGTCATTTCGGGCAATAGGAGGAACAGGTCAAGACGGAAGTCAATAGGTGGAAGTCAAAAGACATAGGGTCAAACGACAGAATCCAGGACATAAATCATCAGACAACGGTTTCCGGTTCACTACCAATCCCTAAGATATCTATAGAACCAACTATACTGAGACATGGGCTACTGAATTAGCCAAGTGAAAAGATAGAACACTGTGAATGAAGGTAGAAGATATTGTTCTATCCCCAAACTAGAAAGTTCTATACTTATTGGAGATCTGACAAAATTGGGACAACCAATTTTTCTTTTGTGACCAGAAGTGTTACAAACATGGGAAAAAGGGAAGTAACACTTCGCGGAGAGGAGGGGACCCTGTCAGCATCCCCAATAAGGCCTTACAGGAGTAATGAGTTAACACTAGTCTAGTAGAGAGACACCAGACAGGGAAGACACCGAGTACTATTAATAGCCTCACAAGGAGACACATTTGTGTCAGACCAGAGGTCGATAAGTACAGATGAGCGAGGGCTTTCCTTGACCAATGCGATAGCTTTCTAGGCCATAGGCAAACATAGGGCTGTTCATTTAGATTGTGTAATGCTAGCATCATCTATCATCACGTTAATGTATTCATATTGTGTAATGATGATGAAACCTAACGCTCGTAGAGCCATTCAAATGTCGGCTCTGAATAAATTGCATTCCTTTCGCAAATGTCATGAATTGTTATTTCGTGCAGTGCGAAAGTAGCGGAGTCTTGAAAAGCTGCAGCGCACAAGTCGCTGACAGGCCCATACCATCAACACGAGGCCAACTACCCTATCAGTGCTCTTGGCCATTGAATATCCAATGGAGCACCTCCAAAATAACGTAGAGACCAACGCAAAAGTAGGAGAAAGAATACCAGTCTTAGATAACACGACAACTATCAATGGGCAATCGTGCGATTGTCATAGGCGCATTGAGGTAATAGTACAATCCTTAAAGGCGCCCAATGCAACTGTTACAGCGAACATTGAAGCTAATAGCAAGACCAGCAGTGACTACACCGCTCTCAAAGCAGAAATAAAGCTACTAAGAGAGGAATATCTGTTGCTTAGAAAAACAATAGCAACTTTACAACACGAGTCCACCACCAAGCCAACTGTAATTCCCAAGTAGCTGTATCAACTTCGGAGAATCTAGAAGTCAAGTTTCACCAAAAACAAATAACTAAACAAAACGCGAAAAAACTTCATCGTGCAGAGGAAGGTAAAACGCTACAAGCAGTCTATCCCATTGGTGTAAAAATGAGCAACATATTCGAAGTGCTTCAAGTAAATTCGTCAGAAAACGTACAGTGCTATAGTGGACTGCTAACAGACAACACACGCCTCCAAGAAACACAGGGAAAGTCACATGGAGACGTACGGACTGCTGCTAAATGGGAGAAACAACGGGCAAGGCGTACTGACAACCAGCATTTGCAGACAGCACGACCCGACTGTACACACATTATAATAGGCAACTCTCTAATGAAAAGTCTATATAGCGACCGGATGGCCACTTCAGACAAAGACATTGTTTCCATAATCCCATTGCCTGGGGCTAGTGTTGACAGGCTAACAGACAAGATTAGGCGGTTGGCTGTAAATCGTAACGTTAGAAAGGCAAGCGTTCATATTGGTATTAATGACACCATGAACAACCAGCATATCACAGCATCTCAACTGATGGCTCTCTTGAACGGGTTACTCACACTTTTCCTAACTCATCCATTTTCTTCTCCTCCCTCATATCACCGAGTTATGGAATCCAGCGTCGTCTAGCTGACATAAATAACAACATATTGCAGAAGTTTTGTTCTCACAACAACATATAGTTATCATCAACACACCGGTGTTTACTTCACAGTCTGGAGCACCTGAAAAGCGGCTTTATAAGGATCAAGTACATTTGAATACACCGGGCTCCAGATTGCTCGCCAAAAATACAACGGCCATGTACTCAGAATGGACAAGACCAGAATCCCCAACCAAGCCGTCTTATGGTCACCAGTAGGGAAAAGAAAACGGGGAAGACCAAGAGAGACCCTGCGTAGAACCATCATTAGAGAAAGCGCATTCAACGACCAAGTGAATATTCAGGATCTACAAAAGGTAGCAGAGGCCCGCCGGACATGGAGAGCCATGATTTCTGCCCTATGCGCCGCCTTAGACTCAAGAGGAAAGACTAACTAACTAACTAAGCTCCCCAAAAATATAAAGACTGGTTTGATAAAAATTCCGAAGACATCAACAAATTGCTGGCCGAGAAACATCTTCTCCTCTAGGCACATTTGAATGACCCGAAGCAACATAAAAAAGATGCCTTCAGGAACATTCAGAGAGTCTTCTTCTTCTTCTTCTTCTTCTTCTTCTTCTTCTTCTTCTTCTTCTTCTTCTTCTTCTTCTTCTTCTTCTTCTTCTTCTTCTTCTTCTTCTTCTTCTTCTTCTTCTTCTTCTTCTTCTTCTTCTTAGCGTTCCGAGCCATTGAGGTTCTTTGCTGCAGATACAATCCGTCTCCATTCGTCTCTCTGGTTGACCTTCTCTTGCCAGTCGTTGATCCCAAGTGCTTGTAGGTCTGTATATATATTATCTCTCCACCGTCTTCTTGGTCTACCTCGGCATCTACGGTCATTTATTTCCTGAGTGTAAGCGAGTTTTGTTTCCCTATTATCTTCCATTCTTTCTATATGCCCCAGCCTTTGTAGTCTATTAGCCTTCACGATACCAGTGATCAGCGGGGACTTAAACAGATCATAAATGTCTTTGTTACTTCTTCTTTTCCACTCTCCACTTTGTGTATTCCTAATGGGTCCACAGATGCGTCTTAAAATTTTGTTCTCAAATGTTTGTAACAAGGCTTCGTCTCCTTTCGTTGTACTCCAGGTTTCGGAGCCATACAGCACAACTGGTCTGATCAATGTTTTTTATATTGTGATTTTGGTGTTACGAGACAGCGCATTTGATTTTAGTAGATGTTGTAGTGCATAGTATATCTTATTTCCAGAATTGATTCTAGTTTGTATTTCTTCCCTTATGATGTTGGAGCAGTTGAGGATTGTATCCAGGTATTTGTATGTTTCCGTTCTTTTAATGGTCATATTATCTACTTGTATGTGGCCAGAATTTTTAGCCATTCCTTCTCTTGAAATTACCATATATTCTGTCTTATCTTGGTTGATAACCAGCCCCATATGTTGGGCATTTTCCTTTAAGTGACTCAATATTTCCTATGTCTTTTGTTCATTTTCCCATATAATATCTATATCATCTGCATAACCAGGCAGCTTGGATGTTCCTCCAATATCACATTCCTCGTTTACCTTCCTTACAACTTTCTCTAGAGCTAGATTGAAAAGTAGCGGCGATAGTGCATCATCCTGTTTCAATCCAGATGTTATATGGAAAGGGTCTGATTTTCTGCCTTTATATGTTACAATATTATAATTATCTCCCATGCATAGACTGGTCATGTTGATTAACTTCCTTGGTATTCACAATTCCTGCATAGCATTCCATAGAATATTCCCAAGGACACTATCATAAGTCTTTTTAAAATCCACAAAAATGTTATGGAGATCTCTTTTATATTCCCAATTTTTCTCCGCTATTTGTCGTAAGATAAATATCTGATCTATTGTTGATCTGTTTTGTCTAAAACCCGCCTGGTAGTCACCTAATATGTCTTCTGAATATGGTTTTAGTCTATTTAGTAATACTGCGGATAGTATCTTATTGCTTGTGGACAGTAGTGATATTCCTCTATAATTTTCACATTGGAACTTGTGTCATTTCGTAAAGATAGGTATCAGTAATGACTCTTTCCAGTCATGGGGTAATTATTCTGTCCTCCATATTTTTATTATTAGTTCGTATAGCTTTAGATGTAATGCTTGGCCACCTGCCTTTATAAATTCAGCAGCAATTGCATTAGCCCCAGTTGTCTTATTGTTTTTAAGTCGTGTGATTACATATAGGATTTCTTCAAATGCAGGTTCTTCAATTTGTGGTTCACACGTTAGAACCTCTTCCTGTGGGAAAGTGTTACTTGGAGCTTCACAATTTAGAAATTCAACAAAATATTCTGTCCATGTGTTGCACATTTCCTCATTGGTATTTATCATATTTCCATTTTTATCTTTTAAACCATATGTATTGTGTTGGTGCCTTCGTTTCATTGATTTAAGTTCTTTAAAAAAACTTTCTGGATTCGTTTTTCTGGTGATTAGTTTCCATATCTTTGATTATATTACTCATATATTCTCGCTTATGCTATCGAACTATTTTTGTAGCCTCTTTACATTCATTTCTATATTGCTCTTCATTTTGGATGTTGTTGATGTCATTTAACCATAAATGTCTGCCATTCTTTTTCCTAATGACTGCTTCTTCACATTTTGGTTTGAACCATCTGTTCTTTCTATGCGTGGTTAACACACCGAGACATTCCTCTGCGGTAGACTGAATTGTATTCTTGCTGTTCAACCAAGTTTGGTCAACGCTTTCCTCCAAAGGGTTTTGCAGAGCTTCAAGTTTACATTTTATTTCATCGGTAAATTTCTCTTTGACTGAAATTTCTTATAGTTTTTCTCTGTTATATGTTGGATTTAATCTTTGTAAATTAGTATAGAAAGCTTTCTTAAGTTTAATTTGCTCCAACGAGGAAGTGGTCGCTATGGCACTCAGCTCCTCTATAACTTCTAACTTTTTGTATGTTTGATGCATTTCTGTTGTTAATTAAAATGTGATCTATTTGATTATAGGTTCTCTTGTCACATGATTTCCAAGTTTGTTTGTGTATATCCTTTCTTTGTAGTCTGGTACTGCTGATCTGCAATTTTTTGACTTCTGCCAGGTTGATGACTCCCCATCCATTATCATTTGAAGTTGTATGTAGGCTTTCCATGCCGGCAACTTTTTAATAAGTTTCCTCTCCACCTATTTTTGCATTGAAGTCTCCCAGCACAATCAGGATGTCCTGTTTGGGGGTTTCATCTATGACATCTTCCAAATCATTATAAAAGTCTTCTTTAATATCATCTTCTTTCTCTTCAGTAGGTGCATGCACGTTAATCATCGTTATATTTTTCCATTTACCTTTTATTCGTAATTTACTAATTCTGTCATTAACAGCTTTAAAGTTTAGAACGTTCCCCCATAGCTATTTTTTTATGACAAAACCTGTTCCTAATTCATGTTTATTTTGGGTGTTTCCTCCATATATTACAATCATTCCATTTTGTTCTACAGTACCCTCTCCTGGCCACCTTATTTCTTGATTTGCTGTTATATCCATTTGATATTCAACCAGCTCTTGGGTTAGTTCTTCAGCCGCTCCAGCTCGATATAGTGTCCGTACATTCCATGTCCCAAATCTCAAGAGTCCTTTAACGTCCCGAGGTCCTTGCCCAAATAAGTCAGTCCGAATTCGTGGCTTATGTATCTGTTTCGTAACAAAATAGTTTTTACAAAGGTGGGGATGTTAATCCCACGCTTCAACCCCCAACATGGAGGACCAGGGTGTTTCTCTTTGACTGTTCTCTACTCTTTGACCTGACCAGCTTGGGAGGCCCTGCTCGTAGCTACGCTACCGATGGCATAGCTCTCAGGGTCATTGAGAAAATGAAGCTCCCCCAAAACGACAAACTGGTAGAGATTCAGAGAGTAGTGCAGCAACAGATTCGGCAATGCTGGACTCCCGGCTGAGCAACAAGGCTGATGAAATGCAAGGCTTTGCTGACAGACATGATATGAAAAACTTCTACGACTCACTGAAAGCGGTCTATGATCCTACATCACCAGGCATAGTTTCCCTCCTCAGTGCAGATGGCGGAACATTGGTCACCGATAATAAATAATTTCTTCAACGCTGGGCAGAGCATTTCAGCAACATCGTAAATGCAACGTCCTCTTCGATAATGAAACCATCAACTGCCTTCCTCTAGTTCCCACTAATGATACACTTGATGGCTTGCCAACCATAGTGGAAGTAAACAAAGCCATGCAGCAACTTTCCAGCGGCAAGGCATCTGGTTCTGACTCCATCCCAGCAGAGATATACAAGGCAGGTGAGCTGGTCCTAATAGAGCACCTTCACCACGTCTTAACAAACATATGGGTGAACGAGACCATGCCGAAGATTTCAAGAACGCGTCAGTAGTCCACCTTTACAAATGTAAAGGAAACCGCCAATCCTTGTACTCAATCGCAGGGAAGATACTCGCCAGAATTTTTCTCTATCGCCTCACGGCCCATCTCGATGAAGGTCTTCTTCCTGAGAGTCAATGTGGCTTCAGAAAAGAACGAGAAACTGTTGACATGATTTTCGCTGCAAGGTAGCTGCAAGAGAAATGTCAGGAACAGAACTGCGAAATGTTCCCCACTTTCATTTACATTACCAAGGCTATTGATACGGTCAGCAGAGAAGGACTGTGGAACATTATGACACAATATGGCTGTCCACGAAAGTTTGTCCAAATAGTGCGGCTATTTCATGATGGTGTACAGGCAAGAGTACAGGAAAATGGTGAACTGTCTGAGCCATTTCCTGCCACCAATGGGGTGAAGCAAGGATGTGTCCCGGCACCAACACTGTTCAGCCTCATGTTTTCAGCAATGTTCACGAATGCTTTCAAGAACAACGACATTGTAGTAGACAACAACTACCGCATGGATGGAAAGTTATTCAATCTCAGAAGGCTAAAAGCTAAAACAAAAATTAACAGCGACACCGTCAGAGATCTCCTGTTTGCTGATGATTGCGCTCTATATGCCAACCCAAATGCAGACATGCAAGACAATGTTTCAGCTTTCTCACATGCCTGTGCCAACTTTGGGCGGCTCAATATCAACTTGGAGAAGACTGTAGTTATGTACCAGCCAGCTCCAGGGAATAATCACACTGTACCGAATATCAAAGTGAATGGTCATAGACTAAGTGTTGTGGACACATTCACATTTCTCGGTAACACTGTGTCACAAGCTGCCACAATTGATAATGAAGTGAATGCAAGAATCTCCAAGGCCAGCGCGGCCTTTGGCAGACTGTACAAGAATGTGTTGGACAGAAATCGAATAAGCCTGCAAACAAAGCTAAAAGTCTACAAAGCAGTTGTATTATCCACACTGCTATATGCTTGTGAGACCTGGACTGTTTATCAGCGACAAGCTAGGAAATTAAACCACCTCCACACAGTCTGCTTTAGGAAGTTACTGAAGATCATATGGCAAGACAAGATCCCAGACTCTGAAGTCCTAGAAAGAGCGTCCATGTCCAGTATCCAAACTCTACTAATGAAGAATCAGATTCGCTGGTCTCGTCACTTAACTCGCATGCCAGATCACAGGCTCCCCAATAGAATTGTTTTTACGGCGAGTTGCGTTGTGGTAAACGCTCCCAAGGCGGCCAGAGGAAACGTTTTAAAGACACTCTGAAAATCTCACTGAATGCTTTTGGAATTCATCATGACACTTGGGAGACTGCAGCCAGAGACCGAAATTCGTGACGAGCATCATTACGCAAGGGTGCTGTCAGGATGTTGATGGGTAGCTACATGACCTATAAAGGACAAGAGACAGAATAGAGGTAGGACAACTAAGATAACGACATAGAAGATATAGATAAGGACATCTAGAGTAGAATTAATAGAGTATAGACAGGACATGGGTCAGGACATCAGGGAGTCATAAGACAGGACATCAGTCAGGATACCAGAGGGTCATAAGACAGGACAGCTACAGCACAGTAGTAAGGGACACTATCGTGTATTACAAAGAGTAACGGTAGGACCAGACCGAGTGATACAAGGGGACCACCGTTCACGGGACACTGCCCCGAACGGACTAGATATCAGTGACCGATACTAGCACGGACAGTTTGCAGTACAACGAGAATGTTGAGACACACGAGATTCACACAACGGCACGGGAGCTAGTGCGACTAGCCCAGCGGTTGAGTTGAGAACCGTCAGACCGGACTTAGGGACAGTTTCAGGAGGACTTGCGTTTCTGTTGAGCGAATGCTTAATGTTACAAGAGTACCAGTGTTTGAGTAGAGTGAATAGTGAAGGGTAAAACTATCGTGTGTTAATAGATTACGAAAGGCGACATATGTATGTTCGCATGAAACTTACCGCCTGTATTTATTGTGTGATGATATCAGGCTTGTAAATAAATGATGAGGTTTACCATACGCTTTCGTTGAGTGCGTATGAAGAAGCTGAGTGCCTGTGTGTGTGAAGCGAGACGCTGACAGGTGCAGTCACGTGTGAAGCAACCAGGACTGCAAGAGTTGTGAAGAAAAGGCAGGACAGAAAAACTACTGAGGAAATCCTCCTCCAGAAACGTCAAGCACTCTTTGTCCACATTGTCAAAGAACATTTCGAGACAAAATAGGCCTTACCAGCCATCTTAGAACTCACGGCTCCATACTTTCAACACCACTGGATGAAATGAATGGTCATCATCATTCTTGATGACAAACAACACAGCGAAATATAGTAGCTGAGAGTGCAAAGATAGAACTCTCCTTGATTACAAGAAAACAGTAACAATGGTGATATCAAAGAAAAAGGTGACAAAAACTTGTGAATTAGAAATAGAAGAGAACAGGATAGTTTTAAATACTTAAGCGTTTTTACAACATCAGACAAAACATGTAGTGTTTCTTTATTCTACAGTTCGTCTACACAGTAAGTCAAATTATCACAATGTTACACAGTGCTCACTATCAACAGAACCATCTCGCCTTTAATGTCTTTAAATAATGAAAAAATCGACTTATCTGATGATGTGATTGACATATATAGCCCCGGTATCACAATTCGCTTCATGTCTACGTTTGTAATTGACACATATGTGTAAGTGCATCCAACGATAGATGGCTATAAATGACACGGATGATATTTTATGTCGCGTGATCATCCAGTTGACATGGCAAATATCCTTTCTACGCGTCACGTACGTTATGGATATTAAGTTGACATTCTTTTGTAATAACATGCTTTGTCCTGAGCCAGATTCTTTACCACTTCAAACATTTGTGCTGTTGAGTAAGTCTGTTGTCCGTAAAGGAACCTTCATCTTTGTCACGGGACATGCGGGAGTCGAGGGAATGAACGAGCTGATAAACTGGCTGGTTCTGTACCCCCTGCAGATGGCCAGCCCATGGATCAAGGCGATGTTATTAACGTCCTTAAAGACATGTCGAGAACAGAAGACTTTGACGTCAGTGAATCTACATCGCTGTCTAGGATGAAAGACTTGGGAGTAAGAATTGACATGGCCAGACACGAGAGGTACATCGGGAAAACGAGGTGCCTCGTCAACCAACACAGAACTGGTAATATTAGCCACCGAACAATGATGCTTATGCTGGGGGAGGATCTGAGCACCTATGGACCTGTCCGGAGTGCAATGAAGATACTCCATCTGATAACTGATAACACTTGTGCAGCTTTATTCTACTTGCTCGTTACACCTAGTAAGTATTAGTCCAAAAGGTTAGACCACAGGATTTGAAGTGTTAGTTGGCACCACAACACTTCTACAAACGACGACTAACTTATTACACAAGACGAGTTCCTTTTTTTTCATATTTAATTTCTTCCATTCTACGAATGGCAGATATACATCACATTAACGTTCACTCGCACAATATCAAATGCGCTACTATAATATCTACAACTACTCCTCTAATAGAATCAATCGAAAGGCGGCATAATTCTTGGCCATATCCATCTTCAAAACGTGGTTCGTCCACACTTGAACACAACCACGACTTGAATCATCTCTCAGTCAATTTCGCACATCTTGCTTATTCGCTACCATGACTGTTCGGAGTGCGCTCCGTGGGTCAAATTAGACTTTTTCCACGCAAGCAAAAGTTACTACTTTTCAACATGCCATAACCATCAACTACAATATGAAAAAGAGAACTGTCTGTCTGTCTGTCTGTCTGTCTGTCTCTCTGCCTGCCTGCCTGCCTGCCTGCCTGCCTGCCTGCCTGTCTGTCTGTCTGTCTGTCTGTCTGTCTGTCTGTCTGTTAGTCTGTCTGTCTACGTTTCAGTGGCAAAATCTATGTGTGGTGCCGAATGTTGGATAGACCAATGTCTCATTATCTTGAAAATAAACATATACATTAAACCATCACGGCGTCCTCAGGGGGTAAAAATGCAAAAAAAAATAAAATGTTACGCGCCTAAACAGCAAAATAATTCAGCTGTCGTTTAAAAATATGCTGGAAGACGGCCTCAAGCCCAATGCTGCAGCTAAACAGGATGCAGAAACAGAGTGGAGAGCCCTAAAGGACATAATTTACAACACTGCTAAGGAAATCCTGGGTCCAGCCCCCCGAACACATACTGACTGGTTTGATGAAAATTCCGAACACATCAACCATTTGCTGGCCAAGAAACATCTTCTCCCCTAGGCACGTTTGAATGACCCCAAGGCAACATTAAAAAAAAAAAGATACCTTCAGGAACTTTCAGAAGGTAGTGCAGCAGAAACTTCGGCACATGCGGGACTCCTGGCTGAGCAGCAAAGCTGATGAAATTCAGGGCTTTGCTGACAGACATGATATGAAAAACTTCTACGACTCACTGAAAGCGGTCTATGGTCCTTCATCACCAGGCATAGTTCCCGTCCTCAGTGCAGATGGGGGAACATTGGTCGCCGATAAGAAAGAAATCCATCAACGCTGGGCAGAGCAATTCAGCAACATCTTAAATGCAACTTCCTTCTTCGATGATGAAACCTTCAACTGCCTTTCTCAAGTCCCCACTAATGATACACTTGACGACCTGGCAACCATAGTGGAAGTAAACAAAGCCATCCAGTAACTTTCCTGGGCAAGGCACCTGGTCCTGACTCCATCACAGCAAAGATATACAAAGCAGGTGGGCTGGTCATAATAGAGCACCTTCACCACGTCTTTACAAACATATGGGTGAACGAGACCATGCCACATGATTTCAAGGACGCATCAGTAGTCCACCTTTACAGACGTAAAGGAAACCGCCTATCCTGTGACAACCACCGAGGCATCTCCTTGCCCTCATTCGCAGGGAAGATACTCGCCAGAATTATTCTCTATTGCCTCACAGCCAATCTCGATCAAGGTCTTCTTTTTGAGAGTCAATGTGGCTTCAGAAAAGAACTTGGAACTGTTGACATGATTTTCGCTGCATGGTAGCTGCAAGAGAAATGTCAGGAACAGAATTGCGAAATGTTCTCCACTTTCATTGACATTACCAAGGCTATTGGTACGGTCGGCAGAGAAGGACTGTGGAACATTATGACAAAATATGGCTGTCCACGAAAGTTTCTCCAAATAGTGCGGCTATTTCATGATGGTATGAAGGCAAGAGTACAGGAAAATGGTAAACTGTCTGAACCCTTTCCTCTCACCAATGGGGTGAAACAAGGATGTGTCCCGGCACCAACACTGTTCAGCTTCATGTTTTCAGCCATGTTGACGAATGCCTTCAAGAACAACGACATTGGAATAGACAACAACTACCGCATGAATGGAAAGCTATTCAATCTAAGAAGGTTGAATGCTAAAACAAAAATTAACAGCGACACCGTCAGAGAGCTCCTGTTTGCTGATGATTACGCTCTATATGCCAACTCAGAGGCGGACATGCAAGACAATGTTTCAGCTTTCTCACATGCTTGTGCCAACTTTGGGCGGCTCAATATCAACTTGGAGAAGACTGTAGTTATGTATCAGCCAGCTCCAGGGAATAATCACACTGTACCGAATATCAAAGTGAATGGTCATAGACAAAGTGTTGTGGACACATTCACATATCTCGAAAACACTGTGTCACAAGCTGCCACAATTGATAACGAAGTGAATGCAAGAATCTCCAAGGCCAGCGCGGCCTTTGGCAGACTGTACAAGAATGTGTTGGACAGAAATCGAATAAGCTTGCAAACAAAGCTGAAAGTCTACAAAGCAGTTGTAATATCCACACTGATATATGCTTGTGAGACCTGGACTATTTATCAGCGACAGCCTAGGAAATTAAACCACTTCCACACAGTCTGCCTTAAGAAGCTACTAAAGATTAAATGGCAAGACATATTGTTTTTTTACGGCGAGTTGCGTTGTGGTAAACGCTCCAATGGCGGCCAGAGGAAATATTTTAAAGACACTCTGAAAATCTCATTGAATGCTTTTGGAATTCATCATGACACCTGGGAGACTGCAGCCAGAGATCGAAATTCGTGGCATGCATCATTACGCAAGGTTGCAGTTACGTGTGAAGCAATCAAGACTGCAAGAGCTGTGAAGAAAAGGCAGGACAGAATAACTACTGCAGGAAATCCTCCTTAAGAAACGTCACGCATTCTTTGACCACATTGTCAAAGAACATTTCGAGACAAAATAGGCCTTATCAGCCATATTAGAACTAAAGGCTCCATACATTTAATCCCACTGGATGAAATGAATGGTCATCATCATTCTTGATGACAAACAACACAGTGAAATATAGTAGCTGAGAGTGCAAAGATAGGACCCTCTTTTATTATCAAGAAAACAGTAACAATGGTGATATCAAAGAAAAAGGTGACAAAAAATTGTGAATTAGAAATTGAAAAGAACATTCTTAACCAAGTGGATAGGTTTAAATACTTAGGCGTTTTTACAACATCAGACGAAACATGTAGTGTTTCTTTATTCTACAGTTCGTACACAAAGTAAGTCAAGTTATCACAAAGTTACACATTGCTCACTATCAACAGAACCATCTCACCTTTAATGTCTTTACATAATGAAAACATCGAGTTATCTGATGAAGTGATTGACATATATATCCCCGGTATCACAATTCTCTTCATTTCTACGTTTGTAATTGACACATATGTGTAAGTGCCGTGAACGATGGATGGCTATAAGAGAAACGGCTAATATTTAATGTCGCGTGGTTATCCAATTGACATGGCAAATATCCTTTGTACGCATCACATGCGTTATGGCTATTTGGTTGTCATTCTTTTGTTATAACATTCTTTGTCCTGAGTCAGATTCTTTACCACTTCAAACATTTGTGCTGCTGAGTAAGTCTGTTGTCCGAAAAGTCACTTTCATCTTTGTCACGGGACATGCGGGCGTTTAGGGAATGAACAAGCTGATAATCTGGCTGGATCTGCACCCCCTGTAGATGGCCAGCCCATGGATCGTGCCGATGTTATTAACGTCGTTAAACACATGTCGAGAACAGAAGACTTTGACGTCAGTGAATCCACATCGCTGTCCAGGATGAAAGACTTGGGAGTAAGAATTGGCACAGCCAGACACGAGAGGTACATTGGGGAAACGAGGTGCCTCGTCAACCAACACAGAACTGGCACTATTAGCCACCGAACAATGATGCTTATGCTGGGGGAGGATCTGAGCACCTATGGACCTGTCCGGAGTGCAATGAAGATACCCCAACTGATAACTGATAACTGATAACACTTGTGCAGCTTTATTCTACTTGCTCGTTACACCTAGTAAGTATTAGTCCAAAAGTTTAGACCACAGGATTTGAAGTGTTAGTTGGCACCACAACACTTCTACAAACGACGACTAACTTATTACACAAGACGAGTTCCTTTTTTCATATTTAATTTCTTCCTTTCTACGAATGGTAGATATACATCACATTAACGTTCACTCGCACAATATCAAATGCGCTCCTAAAATATCTACAACTACTTCTCTAATAGAATCAATCGAAAGGCGGCATTATTCTTGGCCATGTCCATCTTCAAAACGTGGTTCGTCCACACTTGAACACAACCACGACTTGAATCATCTCTCAGTCAATTTCGCACATCTTGCTTATTCGCTTCCACTACTGCTCGGTGTGCGCTCCGTGGGTCAAAATAGACTTTTTTCACGCGAGCAAGGGTGACTACTTTTCAACATGCCATAACTATCAACTACAATATGAAAAAAGAGTCCTGTCTGTCTGTCTGTCTGCCTGCCTGCCGTCCTGTCTGTCTGTCTGTCTATCTGTCTGTCTGTCTACGTTTCAGTGGCAAAATCTATGTGTGGTGCCGAATGTTGGACATACCATCGTCTCATTATCTCGAAAAAAAAAACATACACATCAAACCATCACGGCGTCCTCAGGGGTTAAAAATGCAAAAACAACTAAATGTCACCCTCCTAAACAGCAAAAAATATGCATCTGTCATTTGAAAATATGCTGGAAAACCACCTCAAGCCCAATAATACAGCTAAACAGGATGCAGAAACAGAGTGGAGAGCTCTAAAGGACATAATTTACAACACTGCTATGAAATCCTGGGTCCAGCCCCCCGAAAACATAAAGACTGGTTTGATGAAAATTCCGAAGACATCAACCAATTGCTGGCCCAGAAACGTCTTCTCACCTAGGCACGTTTGAATTACCCCAAGTCAACATAAAAAGGATGCCTTCAGGAACTTTCAGAAGGTAGTGCAGCAGAAACTTCGGCACATGCGGGACTCCTGGCTGAGCAGCAAAGCTGATGAAATTCAAGGCTATACTGACAGACATGATATGAAAAACTTCTACGACTCACTAAAAGCGGTCTATGGTGCTACATCACCAGGCGTAGTTTCCGTCCTCAGTGCAGATTGCGAAACATTGGTCACCGATAAGAAAGAAATCCATCATCGCTGGGCAGAGCATTTCAGCAACATCGTAAATGCAACTTCCTTCTTCGATGAAGAAACCATTAACTGCCTTCCTCAAGTTCCCACTAATGATACACTTAACGACCTGCCAACTATAGTGGAAGTAAACAAAGACATCCAGCAACTTTCCAGGGCAAGGCACCTGGTCCTGACTCCATCCCAGCAGAGATATACAACGCAGGTGGGCTGGTCCTAATAGAACACCTTCACCACGTCTTTACAAACACATGGGTGAACGAGACCATGCCACAAGATTTCATGGAAGCGTCAGTAGTCCACCTTTACAAACGTAAAGGAAACCGCCTTACCTGTGACAACCACCGAGGCATCTACTTGCTCTCCATCGCAGGGAAGATACTCGTCAGAATTATTCTCTATCGCCTCACGGCCCATCTCGATCAAGGTCTTCTTCCTGAGAGTCAATGTGGCTTCAGAAAAGAACGAGGACCTGTTGACATGATTTTCTCTGCAACGTAGCAACATCAGGACTGGCTTTTGATACAGTCAGCAGAGAAGGACTGAGGAACATTATGACAAAATATGGCAGTCCACGAAAGTTTGTCCAAATAGTGCTTCTATTTCATGATTGCATGCAGGCAAGAGTACAGGAAAATGGTGAACTGTCTGAGCCTTTTCCTGTCACCAATGGGGTGAAGCAAGGATGTGTCCAGGCACCAACACTGTTCAGCCTCATGTTTTCAGCTATGCTGACGAATGCCTTCAAGAACATTGGAATAGACATCAACTACCGCATGAATGGAAAGTTATTCAATCTAAGAAGGTTGAAAGCTAAAACAAAAATTAACAGCGACACTGTCAGAGAGCTCCTGTTTGCTGATGATTGCGCTCTATATGCCAACTCAGAGGCAGACATGCAACACAATGTTTAAGCGTTCTCGCATGCCTGTGCCAAATTTGGTCTCTATCAACGTGGAGAAGACTGTAGTTATGTACCAGCCAGCTCCAGGGAATAATCACACTGTGCCGAATTTCAAGATTAACGGTCATAGACTAAGTGTTGTGGACAAGTTAACCTATCTTGGCAGCACTGTGTCACAAGCTTCCACTATTGATGACGAAGTGAATGCAAGAATCTCCAAGGCCAACGCGGCCTTTGGCAGACTGTACATAATTGTATGGGACAGAAATGGAATAAACCTGCAAACAAAGCCGAATGTCTACAAAGCAGTTGTAATATCCACACTGCTTTATGCTTGTGAGACCTGGACTGTTTATCAGCGACACTCTAGGGAATTACTGCCTTAAGAAGCTACTGAAGATTAAATGGCAAGACAAGACCCCAGACGCTGAAGTCCTAGAAAGAGCGTCCATGTCCAGAATCCACACTCTACTAATGAAGAATCAGATTCGCTGGGCTCGTCACTTAAAACGCATGCCAGATCACAGGCTCCTTAATCGAATTTTTTTTTTACGGCGATTTGTGTTGTGGTAAGCACCTCCCATTGCGGCCAGAAGAAACACTTTAAAGACACACATAAAATCTCACTGAATGCTTTCGGAATTCAGCATGACACCTGGAAGACTGCAGCCAGAGACCGAAATTCTTGGCGTGCATCATTACGCAAGGGTGCATTCACGTGTGAGGCAACCAGGACTGTGGGAGCTGTGAAGAAAAGGCAGGACAGAAAAAACATTGCAGGAAATCCTTCTCCAGAAACGTCAAGCATTCTTTGTCCACATTGTCAAAGAACATTTCGAGCGAAAATAGGCCTTATCAGCCATGTTAGAACTCGCGGCTCCATACTTTCAACACCACTGGATGAAATGAAACGTCATCATCATTCTTGATGGACAAACAACAGAACACATTATAGTAACTGAGAGTGCAAAGATAGGACTCTCATTGAATATCAAGAAAACAGTAACAATGGCGATATCAAAGACAAAGGTGACAAAAACTTGTGAATTAGAAATAGAAGAGAACATTCTTAACCATGTGGATAGTTTTACATACTTAGGCGTTTTTACAACATCATATGAAACATGTAGTGTTTCTTTATTCTACAGTTCGTCCACAAAGTAAGTCAAGTTATCACAAAGTTATACAGTGCTCACTATCAACAGAACCATCTCACCTTTAATGTCTTTAAATAATGAAAAAAATTGACTTATCTGATGATGTGATTGGCATATATATCCCCGGTATCACAATTCGCTTCATTTCTACATTTGTAATTGGCACATATGTGTAAGTGCCGTGAACGATGGATGGCTATAAGTGACACAGATGATATTTTATGACACGTGGTCGTCCAGTTAACATGGCAAATATCCTTTCTACGCGTCACGTACATTATGGCTATTTAGTTGTCATTCTTTTGTTATAGCATTCTTTGTCCTGATTCAAATTCTTTACCACTTCAACCACTTGTGCAGCTTTATTCTACTTGCTCGTTACACCAAGCAAGTATTGGTCCAAAAGGTTAGACCACAGGCTTGTACAGTTAGTTGACACTACAAAACTTCTACAAACGACGACTAACTCATTACACAAGACGAGTTCCTTTTTTCATATTTAATTTCTTCCTTTCTACGAATGTCAGATATACATCACATTAACGTTCACTCGCACAATATCAAATGAGCTCCCAAAATATCCACAACTACTTCTCTAATAGAATCAATTGAAAGGCGGCATTATTCTTGGCCATATTCATCTTCAAAACGTGGTGCGTCCACACTTGAACACAACCACGACTTGAATCATCTCTCAGTCAATTTCGCACATCTTGCTTATTCGCTACCATGACTGCTCGGTGTGCGCTCCGAGGGTCAACATAGTCTTTCTCCACGCAAGCAAAAGTTACTACTTTTCAAAATGCAATAACTATCAACTACAATATGAAAAGAGTCATGTCTGTCTGTCTGTCTGTCTGTCTGTCTGTCTGTCTGTCTGTGTGACTGCGTGCGTGCCTACTTGCGTGCGTGCGTATGTATGTATGTTTGTATGTATGAATGTATGTATGTATGAATGTATGTATGTATGTATGTATGTATGTATGTATGTATGTATGTATGTATGTATGTATGTATGATGTATGTATGTATGTATGCATTTTTGTATGCATGCATGTATGTATGTATGTATGTATGTATGTATGTATGTATGTATGTATGTATGTATGTATGTATGTATGTATGTATTTATGTATGTATGTATGTATGTATGTATGTATGTATGTATGTATGTATGTGTGTGTGTGTGTATGTATGTGTGTATGTATGTATGTATGGACTCAGGCGAGAGAGTGATGTCGACGAATTGCGCAACTCTTCCTCACTTTAATCCAAGTCATCGCGCAAGTCATTCTTCATCCAACGTCACATATCACCTTCAAGCCCTGTGGCGATGGGCGAGCGGCAAAGCGGCAGGCGTGGGTACGCTGGCAGCCGTAGTCGCAGACCTGCACACAGGCGGCTCAGGCCATATGGTCGTCTTCTACTGACCGGAGCAGCAGTGGGATTCGGCAGCCCCCTGAGCGACTGAGCAGCCCTCTATAGGAACACACTGCTCACCTCCATAGCATGAGGAAGGGGCTAGAAAAGGTGCCCTAAACATTGTCTGCTTCATCACTACCTAACCAGCTAGCCGCGGTTGGTGGGTACCCTTAACTGCGGTCGACATACAAAGAAAGATAAAACAAGCAAAGCTAAGAGAGTAAACCATATTCCCTTAACAATTGGAACTTGGAATGTACGCACCCTACTTGACAAAGACGGCGCGTCGGGTCCAGAGAGACGAACAGCACTGATTGGGAGGGAGCTGGGCAGGTACAACATCGACATTGCAGCCTTGAGCGAGACACGACTTGCAGGAGAAGGCCAAATCTGTGAAATTGGTGCCGGCTACACATTTTTCTGGAGTGGAAGGAAAAGCGAGGAAAGACGCCAATCCGGTGTGGGATTTGCCATTAAGTCTGCCCTGGTCGGCAAATTAGCTGGATTTCCAAAGGCTATAAATGACAGGCTCATGACCATGAAGTTGCCTCTGCTGAATGGAAGGAAGCACGCAACCATTGTGAGTGTCTACGCACCAACTATGACCAACGAAGATGATGTCAAGAACAAGTTCTATGAGGACCTGCACAGTGTATTAACATCTGTTCCCAAAGGAGACAAACTTATACTCCTTGGGGATTTCAATGCCAGAGTAGGCACGGACACCACCTCTTGGAGTGGCATTATTGGAAAGCATGGAGTCGGAAATTGTAACAGCAATGGACTCCGCCTCCTTCAGACATGTGCCGAACATGATCTCGTGATTACGAACACAATTTTCCGTCTCCCCATGAGGAATAGGACATCGTGGATGCACCCTCGCTCGAAACACTGGCACCTCATTGACTATGTCATCGTCAGGAGGAGTGACAGACAAGACGTTCGAGTGACAAAATCCATGTGTGGTGCCGAATGTTGGACAGACCATCGTCTCATTGTCTCGAAAATGAACATCCACATCAGGCCACCACGGCGTCCTCAAGGGGCGAAAATGCAAACAAAGCTAAATGTCACCCGCCTAAACAGCAAGAAAATGCAGCAGTTGTTTGAAAATATGCTGGAAGACCGCCTCAAGCGCAATGCTGAAGCTAAACAGGATACAGAAACAGAATGGAGAGCCCTAAAGGACACAATTTACAACACTGCTATGGAAATCCTGGGTCCAGCCCCCCGAAAGCATAAAGACTGGTTTGATGAAAATTCTGAAGACATCAACCAATTGCTGGCCGAGAAACATCTTCTCCTCAAGGCACATTTGAATGACCTAAAGTCAACATCAAAAAAAGATGCTTTCAAGAGCATTCAGAGAGTGGTGCAGCAGAGACTTCGGCACATGCGGGACTCCTGGCTGAGCAGCAAAGCTGATGAAATTCGGGGCTTTGCTGACAGACATGATATGAAGGACTTCTACGACTCACTGAAAGCGGTCTATGGTCCTTCATCACCAGGCATAGTTCCCCTCCTCAGTGCAGACGGGGGAACATTGGTCACCGATAAGAAAGAAATCCTCCAACGCTGGGCAGAGCATTTCAGCAAAATCTTAAATGCAACTTCCTTCTTCGATGGTGAAACCATCGGCTGCCTTCCTCGGGTTCCCACCAATGAGACACTTGGTGACCTGCCAACCATAGTGGAAATAAACAAAGCCATCCAGCAACTCTCCAGCGGCAAGGCACCTGGTCCTGACTCCATCCCAGCAGAGATAAACAAGGCAGGTGGGCCGGTCCTAACAGAGCAGCTTCACCAGGTCTTCACAAACATATGGATGAGCGAGACCATGCGGCAAGATTTTAGGGACGCGTCAGTGGTCCACCTTTGCAAACGTAAAGGAAAACGCCGGTCCTGTGACGGCCACCGAGGCATCTCCTTGCTTTCAGTTGCAGGGAAGATGCTCGCCAGAATTCTTCTCAATCGCCTCACAGCCCATCTCGATCAAGGTCTTCTTCCTGAGAGTCAATGTGGCTTCAGAAAAGAACGTGGAACTGTTGACATTATTTTCGCTGCAAGGCAGCTGCAAGAGAAATGTCAGGAACAGAACTCTGAGATGTTCTCCACTTTCATTGACCTTACCAAGGCTTTTGATACAGTCAGCAGAGAAGGACTGTGGAAGATTATGGCAAAATATGGCTGTCCACGAAAGTTTGTCCAAATAGTGCGGCTATTTCATGACGGCATGCAGGCAAGAGTACAGGAAAATGGTGAACTGTCTGAACCCTTTCCTGTAACCAATGGAGTGAAGCAAGGATGTGTCCTGGCACCAACACTGTTCAGCCTCATGTTTTCAGCCATGTTGATGAATGCCTTTGAGAACGACGACATTGGAATAGACATCAACTACCGTATGGATGGAGGGTTATTCGGTCTCAGAGGGCTGAGAGCTAAAACCAAAATTGGCAGCGGCACCGTCAGAGAGCTCCTGTTTGCTGATGATTGCGCTCTATACGCCAACTCAGAGGCGGACATGCAACATAATGTTTCAGCTTTCTCACATGCCTGTGCCAACTTTGGGCTCAATATCAACTTGGAGAAGACTGTAGTTATGTACCAGCCAGCTCCAGGGAATAATCACACTGTGCCGAATATCAAAGTGAATGACCATAGACTAAGTGTTGTGGACAAATTCACCTATCTTGGCAGCACTGTGTCACAAGCTGCCACAATCGATGACGAGGTGAATGCAGGAATCTCCAAGGCCAGTGCAGCCTTTGGCAGACTGTACAAGAATGTATGGGATAGAACTGGAATAAGCCTGCAAACAAAGCTAAAAGTCTACAAAGCAGTTGTGTTATCCACACTGCTATATGCTTGTGAAACCTGGACTGTTTATCAGCGACACGCTAGGAAATTAAACCACTTCCACACAGTCTGCCTAAGGAAGCTACTGAAGATTAAATGGCAAGACAGGATTCCAGACACTGAGGTCCTGGAGAGAGCGTCCATGCCCAGTGTCCACACTCTACTGATGAAGAATCAGATTCGCTGGGCTGGTCACTTGACCCGCATGCCAGATCACAGGCTCCCTGGGCGAATTTTCTACAGCGAACTGCGTTGTGGTGGACGCTCCCAGGGTGGCCAGAGGAAACGTTTTAGGGACACTCTGAGGGTTTCACTGAGTGCTTTTGGAGTTCGTCGTGACACCTGGGAGGCTGCAGCCAGAGACCGAAATTCGTGGCGTGCATCATTGCGCAAAGGTGCAGTCATGTGTGGGGCAGCCGGGACTGCAGGAGCTGTGAAGAAAGGGCAGGACGGAAAAACCGCTGCAGGAGATCCTCCTCCGGGGACGTCAGGCATTCTTTGCCCACATTGTCAAAGAACATTTCGAGCCAAAATAGGCCTTATCAGCCATCTTAGAACCCACGGCTCCACACCTTCAACCCCACTGGATGAAATGAATGGTCATCATCATTCTTGATGGACAAACAACATGTATGTATGTATGTATGTATGTATGTATGTATGTATGTATGTATGTATGTATGTATGTATGTATGTATGTATGTATGTATGTATGTGTGTATGTATGTATGTATGTATGTATGTAAGTGTGAGTGTGTGTATTTTTGTATGGGTGTGTGTGTGTGAAATAATGCATATGCATTGTCTTTTCCAACTTGTTTTTGATCCCCACAATAAACACGTGCACACACACATCACAAACACACTCACACCCACTCACACACACTCACACACACACTCACACACATAATCACACACATGATATTCACACTCAAACTATTAAGTAGAAATCAATTGTCTTTTCTGTCTTTCTGTTTTATTTCAGTCGATCCTTTATTCTATCGTAAGCAAAATCCATTAATGTTCATATTGTAATGCTAATTTTATTATCAAATATATTTCAGAATGATATCCTCGTTACTCTTAAGATTGCTCACATTCAATACCGTTTCCGTATACTATTATTATAATAAATTTAATCATATATAATGAAATAACAATTTGCAATATTTAGTGGCAAGGTAATGAGATCGACCGCTACCATCCAATCAAGAGAGCTGTGAAAGTGAAGTGATTAGTTTCCGCAAAATGTCACCCCGTACATTAAACGTTTTATGAGAAAAGATGAGGTGTGAGGAAGCTCTATTAAAGGTCACAACACGAATACCATACGGCGTGCAGATGACACAGTATTCCCTGCAAACAACCAACATGATCTGCAGCATTTACTAGATGTTGCTTTATTACTCACGGATCAACTAGGGGCATAATTATATTACTAGCGAACGCAATTTATGATCATCTCCAAGTGGATAGAAACAACATAATGTATTATCGACGAAATTTTAACATTTCATTAACATGAGAATCGTCACAAATCTGTCAGCATAGTCACATAATGTAATGACATATACCTAGTAGAGACTAAAACAAGTATCCTCGTGCCATACGCAACCCTCTAGAACAGTGCTTCCCAAAGTGGTGGTCCTCGAGCCCTTCTCAATGTGAGTTTAAAAATGTATGAAAGTTAAATATCTTCTCCTTTGAGGATTGTTTAGAACGTTTTAACAGCAAGATTGTCCTTTTCTGAAAACATGATATCCGCAACCGTTTTTATGGTGATTCAATTTTAGAATAATTTGAACCTGCAGCCGTATAGCCCAAGAAGTATTTATTTTTAAAGAGAAGCGAATCATTGGTTCAATAGGAAAGTTAAAAATAGTAACCAGCTGAGACCGATACTAAAAGCCGGCCCGGTCGAAGACATTTGTTTGTTGACGACGTGCGTTTCTCTTCTTTTCTATGTGATGAAAAGTGAAAAAAGATGAACATTATGATTTGCTGATTGTCATAATATGCAGAACATACGTGATTTTCTTTGTAAGATTATAATGCGTTTTGCTATCGTCTGAGTGATGAAGGTGTTAGATATATCTGCAAAGTATTTTTCATTACAGCTGACGAAAACACGAACGTTGCCAACTTAGCGATTCTGATGGTTATGTGAGATATCAATACAAAGACAACTTGAAAGAAGAATATTTCTTTTTCGTCAGTGAGCATTATTAAGACAAAATACAGAAACAGTATGGGAATTTGTTCTCCTCTGCGGGTAGCGATATCTACAATCGAGTCACTATTTGATAAGCTTGTAAATAATAAACAGGCCCACCCCTCGCATTAAATAGTTACCGTTAGCAGCTGATCCTTAAATCATTTTCATTACAGCATACTGCAATTTAGTCAGCTTGTTTAACATGTGATTTGTATCGTTTTCCAAGATATATTTTATTTTTATTTATATTGGTGTTCATTACTGTCGGTGTATACGAATATATACACCTTTACAAAAAGACCTACGGGTAGTTTTGACATTTGAAAATTTTTCCCATTTGTAAATTTCTACAATAACATTTTTACTCATGAAAATGGGACCACCATTAAATAAATCACCGTCATCCAATAATATTATGGAGCAGTATTTAGTACCGGGACAACACGCACACAATTACGTTAAATCTTATATTTATATTAAGATGTATATTAAGGTCATATAAGATTGCAGATTACAAGGAGAAACATTTTTGTTAAACAGCACCGGTCCCTGGTGCAAAAGGAAAATGTTATGTCGGTCCGCGAAAGTGACAAGTTTGGGAAGCACTGCTAGAAGGTAGAAAACATACTCAGCACACACACACACACACACACACACACACACACACACATACATACACACACACACAAAACGTGATGAGTAAATTAAAGGAGCTCAAGTTGTACATAGATGCGATAGCGTTGTCTAGCCGGCACACTAAGTTGACGGTTAGGACGTTTCTCTGGCAATGTTATGAGGCTGTCGAACAATGGTTTGCTGTCTGCTGTTGCCGTTTGCTACTGGAGGGGGAAAAAAACTGGTCTAATACATCACATTGCATTTACTGCTGCAGCATTTTGAATGACGTTTAAAGTGGTTGCCTGCTCGTAAAATAAAGACAATAAGCTGATAATCATCTTAGGCAGTAGAAACTTTATTTCTGAGGAAATGTAAAAATATATATTGTACGCACAGAAAAATGCATGACATAGCTCTACAAGAAACAAATGGAAACCAATGTGTATTTACATATTAACAATTAACCTCACCATTTTTGGTCGCAATATGGGAGAAAACTTAGCGATAACCGACGACAGTTATCTGAAAAGAGATAGGGTTATGTAGACACATGTAAGTATTGGCAGTATGGCACAATTGGACAAGAATGCAAATCTGACCCAAGATTCTTGTTTTTGTGTGAGATGGTTATTATGATGATAACGGTGAAAATAATGTTCACGAATAAAACTACATTGCAACAACAAATTTAAATCAATAATGTGGGAAGTAACAATGCCACAAATAGTGGCTTCCTTGGCTCCATGATTAATATCGATCGGGAGTATTCAAAAGAAGTCAGAGGTAAAATGACAAAGCAATGCAGATGTCACATACCCAGGGCAGCTGGCGGGGAAAATAATAAACAAAACAAGGAAATAAAAATTACACTTGTAAGAACATGCATCTTTGCTGTTGCAGCGAAACATTCAACATTACAGAAGAAGCTGAAAGTGTGAATGCGCAATCTTCTAGAAGGATATTTTGTTGTTGTTGTTCGCATATCCTTTAACAGGACATCGCTGGCAACATCAACATCCTTCAGTTGATTGTTGATTTCTGGGCATGATTTCGCTCAGTAGTTTGCCATTGCTTTCTGAGCGACCGGTTCACATACCCTGTAAGTTACCGACACGGAGAGAACCGCTACCGATTCTCGCACACGTCATGGTACTCACGAGAGTATACTAGATTACGGAGAAAATCGTGTAACCCCTCGACCAGGCAGACCGGCTTCTATAAGAATACAATACCAGATATTCAAAATCTAGATAATCTGACATTGGAAGCAAATATGATGATTAACAGAGTCGCGTCTTCCAAATTGATTCATAGCGTACAGTATGTAAAACCATTGTCCATGTATGGGTGAGTACAATGTATATGGTGTTAGCCCCTTGTGTTTATATAGCAGCTTAATGCAGGGACCAGACGCTGGCTTGCCGGTCATGCTGACAAAGATTCTAATTCGCATCGAGTGTGATTTGTAATACCACATCTCTCAACAAGTGATATTTCAAAATATAGGCCTAGCACCATATTGACCTCAGTGCTATGCAATAACTCTTTAGTTATTATCTACACATATGTTAATATACCGACGTATGTTGTGGTTACTTTTCATAACATTCCTTCTCACCCATGTTACGCTGAGTCGATATATAAGGACACGACAATTTGAGAAAACAAACATTCTCCTCAAGGGGGAATCGAACACATGACCACCATGTCGCTACCGAGGTTCTCTAACGAAGCGATGGGCTCCACACACATACACACACACGCACAAACACACACAAACACACACACACACACACACACACACATAATTGCTACTTGGTCCGTTGTGAGGAAAGGCTGAAGTCAACCGGAATAAAGGTGGGAACGGGGCACTAACGACACCCGGTGGATGAAAGTACTTTTACAGAAATCATGGGTCTTCTCATGGTAATAATCTTCGGATATGTCCCTATTCAATTGTGTAGTAACTTGGCATATCATAACATCTCATGATATTGGCAGTAAATCATTTCTATGCACTAATATGTAATGTCTTGGCACTTCATATCATATCATGATATAAATAAAAAGAGTCGCTTAAAAGTCGACAAGGTCGACTTCATTGCAACGGGTTTTTATCCCGGATCGCTGAGTCTCCTTCCGCAGCGCGGACAGCGTCGCACAGAGCACGAACTCCGTAGCTCCAGCGACGACCCACAGGAGTCTCCGAAACAAATTCACTCGTGAACCGAAGGACGCGACCCGGAATTGAACCCACAACTTTCGGAGCCCGAGTCAAACAGTTTGACCACTTCGCCACGGAGACTCCCGTCATGATATAAACAGTAAGACATGTCATTGTTCTAATGTGTAGTATCACACGACGTTCTTTATGATAAGTGCGTGCGATGGTCGTTGTCTAGGTAACGATGCTCCTGGTGTGTCAATTGAGCTATCTAACTGTCTCACAATGCAACTCACCCCATCAGTAAACAAGATTGAGTTGGCGCACATAATCCTTTAATACAGAAAGAACACGGACAAACGGAACACAACTCTATATCCAGAAACAATATAATCCATAGAAGATAAATATCCTCCTCACAATATCAACACGCACACATCACTGTCTTCTCACGGCCTGCTCAATCTCCAATTCATAAGACAGGTAATCCAGCTACTATCCACGGCTGGATCTCACACAATACGACCCACCCACTGGGTCGGAGCCTCTGCTCACTATGCAACCCACTCTGGGTTTTAGGCCTGCATTCACAGCTCGGAGAATCACACAACACAGTTCTCCGTCGACTACCGACTCGTTCGGTGTCTAAATCTCAACTCCTTGAAGTCCCTTGACTTCACACAAACCCAACCTCAGTCGGTCTCAGCTTCCACTCCCTAGCCAAAGTTTTCCACTGTCTTTTAACCCTGCTGTCTAGCCCCTCCCTGGGCTCCCAACAACATTACTTCCCAGCCTAAAACTGTCTTTCTCCTCATCCACCCTAGGGGTTCTCCATTCACACCCGCCCCATTATTTCTCAGGGTTGATTGTATTTTCACGTAGCCAGGTCAGTCACTTTACTGTCTCCAACTTTCATCCATTCTTTCTCATGCCCGGTCACTCAACTCACTGTCAATGTCCCAGGCATATGTCATGTAGTAACTTCGGATATCTATTCATCTCATGATATCGGCAGTAAGCCATTTATACGTTCTAATGTGATGTGACTTGGGATATCAATTCATCTCATTATATCGGCAGTAAGCCATTTCTGTGGTCTAATATAAAGTGACTGTGGATATCATATCATTTCACTATATCGGAAGTAAGCATACGTATGTTCTAATGTGTAGTGACTTGGGACATAAATAATTCTTATCTAATGATGACACATATTATAGCCGTGTGTGAGTTGCTCATGATAATACAAATAATACAGATGTTAAATTGTTATACCTCAAATAGTGTCAGAATATCACGACTCATTGCTGGATGTCAGTGATTGGGGATATATTAGTAGTAGGAGAGAGGGTAACTAATTATACTTTGAGGTTGGCAACCTCAAATAAATCCTTCCATACGGGGTAATCCCGCCATCTTGTTTCGTCATAAAAGCAAACCTCATTTTTCAAATATTGGCGGGTATTATCTTGGGTCTGGTTGTCACTTCCGGTTGTCCTGATGACTACTTCCGGTTGACTTCCGGTCCCGGGCGGTGGGGCGGCGGCAGGCGGCAGTGGCGGCGGCGAGCTAAGCCCCGGGCATGTGGAATACTTATATAGATAAGTAGAGCAACTAGTCACCGGGCACCTGGGTTCGAGTCCCAGTGTGTGTGTGTGTGTGGTGTGGTGTGTCGTGTAATCGAACCCAGTCATGTAGATATCGACCCCCTTCGATGAGGAGATCGAAATCCAATACGACAGATAATGATTTATTCCATCACTCGAGTTACCCCGAGTATCCATAGTTGGACGCGTCAATAAACTTTCCACCATGATAGTTAATTCGGCAGCTTTCCTTAGTACTCATATATCAACATTAAGCGCTTGGTGAAAATCTAGTTTAAAAATATACTAAACAACCATACATTATTATTAAAACATAAACCCTAAAAAACATAATAAAAGGCTAAATTTCTTGTA
>OY992884.1:24299963-24337463 GCA_963921405.1 Cepaea hortensis | reverse complement strand
TACATTCTGGCGGAATCCTCTCCTCTTCCATTGCTCTCAAGCATGCACACTTCTCTGAGTTTGTCCTGAGTGCAATCGTGGTTACGGCTAGGTTGTACCGCATACACACTATTGTTTTGCCCCTTGTGCGTCCCTGTATCACCCGCATTACTTCAGTCTGTATGCATTCAAGTTTCACAACCCGAGTCTGAAGGACGCTGTGAACAGTCCCAAACCATACTCAATTACTGATAGAACCCGATGTTAACAGAGTATAAACAACATTCTTTGCTCCACGTCCTTTGCTGCCATGGTCTTCACCTCATCTTGTCCCTTCTTAGACCTCATAACAGCTTCTTCCACCTGGTCCCTGAATGACAGGCTTCTGTGAAAGATGATTCCTATTACCCTCTTACTCTCTCTATTAACATTTCTGCCATTTATTGTAAGATTTGGAAAGTTACCTTTAACAGTCCTATTGTCCAGAGAGCACCGTATCTCAGACACCTTATCTGTATTAATGTCACTACCAATCTATGTGCATCAGCCGATCACTTTGTTTACGATCTCTGGAACTCGTGCGCTATTTGCATCCTGCCTCTCCCCTGTCTATACGCAAATGTCAGTAACCTTCCAATCCACGATGCTTCCGTGCTTGCAATTTTGATTGCGTAACGATGAATGCCGGTCTCTCTGCCTGTGGGGTTACAACACTTTCTCTCTGTAATCCCGTTCGACCCCCGCTCGGGACTTGCGGGATACTGAGCCGGCCGCTCAGAAAGCAATGGCAAACTACTGAGCGTAATCTTGCCAAGAGATCAACATACAGCTGAAAGATGCTGGTGTTGACAGCTAAATCCTGTAAAAGGATATGCTTAAAAAAAAAAAACGATGAATAACACGGTATCCGGTATTGCGGATACTTGGGTAATAATTGGGCAATAATGACCAACTCGTAATACATACTTGCCCTCACACACACACACATATATATATATATATATATATATATATATATATATATATATATATATATATATATATATATATATATATATGTGTGTGTGTGTGTGTGTGTGTGTGTGTTTGTGTATATGTGTGTGTGTGTTTAGTTTAATTTAGTTTAGTTGACACATCAACATCACTGCTCAAGGGTGTAACCCATAAAGGCTGCGTTCTACTCCTAACTCAAGCCTGAGTCCGGAGAAACTCAGCTCAGTGCACGAACTCCGTAGCATAGACGAGGATCCTGAAATAGTTTAGGTACACTTTCCCCGCCAGCGCCGTTAGGCTACTCTCCCTCTCTCTCTCTCTCTCTCTCTCTCTCTCTCTCTCTCTCTCTCTCTCTCTCTCTCTCTCTTACAAAATCAATTTGACAATGTCAAATTTGACAATGTTTCCCTATGTAAATGTAACATGCACATTTGATGAATGAAAGATGAGTGATCGAAAGGGCCGAATGTAAGACGGGCTTGCGTGCCCAATTTGTTACCCTTTTAAAATAAAGTTCTTTCATTCGTTCGTTTGTTTGTTCGTTCGTTCGTTCTCTCTCTCTCTCTCTCTCTCTCTCTCTCTCTCTCTCTCTCTCTCTCTCTCTCTCTCCCTCTCTCTCTCTCTCTCTCTCTCTCTCGATATATATATATATATATATATATATATATATATATATATATATATATGTGTGTGTGTGTATGTGTGTGTGTGTGTGTGTGTGTGTGTGTGTGCTTGCTATCGCAGCCTCACAACGTCTATTTATTTGTTGTCCTCTGATGTTTCATGTATCGCTTGGTTTCTCCTGTTGACCGTCCACTTTGGTGTGTCCATAATGGATAATCCCTGTTTCTCCTTTTCTGTATTTTCTTAGGCGTGCTCGTCATATGGCAGGGTGGTGTGCAAAAAAGTGATTTACGATAATTCACGCCTAGGTGATGTAATAGTCAGCGTGGATGGCTCTAGCCGTATACGCAAAGGAAGGCAGTGGGGTTCATAGAAAAGGTTAATGGAAGGTTTTAGTAAAGGAGATCCTGCAATATGATACCACAACATCTAATCTGAGAATGGAGTTGGAGACAGACTTTGCGGCGTTCTGCTGACTAGAGTACAAAGAGCATACACGATTTTTTATAGTAGCAATACAATCTGCGCTGCGGATAATGGGGAATATTTTCTGCAATAATTACCCGTCTCTTGAAGTGACAAAGTGCATTCTCGCTTGCTAATTAAAAATGGTGGTGTTGACTGTTCCTATCTTTTCATTAACAGGTGACCCGGAAGACAGGTTAGTATACTATCCTTGCTAATAACATTCGGATGTAACGACTGGCAACTTGCTGTCTTGACTGGCGGTAGTTTGTAAAATGGAGTTATACCTTTCCATAACACAAAGCATGGACTGACTTTAGGGACCATGTGTTGCCCTGCAGCATCATCCCTCTCCCGGCCTGTCTAGTTTACTCCAGAGGAAAGGTAGCACCAATATGTCTGGAACAAGACAAGAAGCATAAGCTGCCGGATCAGCAAAGCAATGCTAAATCCACCCAACCACCATGGTAGACAGATCCAGGAGAAAAATATCGCTGCTAATCCCACCCAACCACCCTTGGGAGTAACAGATCCAGTGACAATGGTAGCTGTACACAGACCCAGCCATCCCTGGGTGTGACATAGCCAGTAACAAGTGTAGCTACTAAACAAAACTAACCACCCTTGGGAGTGACATATCCACTATACAACTGTAGCTGCTTCATCCAATCAACTACCATTGGTAGTGAAAGAGACATTGACAACTGTAGCTACTAAATGTGCTCACTAACATTGGTAGTGAAAGATCCAGTAGACAACTGTAGCTGCTACATCCAACCAACCACCCCTGGGAAGGATAGATCCAGTAGACAACTGTAGCTGCTAAACTCGCCCAACCACCTTTGACAGTCGTAGATACAGAAGAAGACTGTAGCTGTTAAATTAACCCAACCACCTTTGGGAGTGTCAGATCCTACAAACAACTGCTAAATCAACCCAACCACGAACACGTCTACAGTCTCTTAGTAGCCAGACACTCAGCTGCCTGTTTTTGTGCTCATGATTTCGATCCGCGCAGATGCGAATTCAATTTTTTTCATACGTTACCTGGGCTCTCAGATCCACAAACACTCAACGTGGTACACGGAAATGTTTTGGGAAGTAAAGCCTGCCAGTAGATATATTTCACAGCTCTACCGAGCGCCAATTGTTCTATAAAAGGGAGTGTGTAACACGATATGTCCAGTTGGCATGTAGACGTTTAAAGAAGCCTTTTATTATGTGTCTAAAGTATAAGCAACAACTGCAAGCTCCTCCCAGAAGACAACATACATATATATACGTTTAATCAACTGAGGAGATGAGAATCTTATTCACGTAATTTTGGGACTGTTCAAATGTCATCTAAACATTTGATGCAGTACATACACAGAACAGGGGAAACTATACTGGCTATGACCCGGTCCATTTGGAAACAATGTTTATTGAGATGTCAAGTTCAAGTTGTCTACTGCAGTTTTGGACTTATTCATATTGACCTTATGAAGCTGTATACAAAGAAGAGGAATTGGGGACAGTCGTATTCGTCCGAGTCGAACTAGTGCGCGGTGAAGGAGAGTTGATAACACAGCGTTACATGTTACATTATTACATAAGTGTGTCTGCACGAATTGTAACTATGTGTATGCATATAAGTTTATTTCTTTATTTTTGAACATTGAAGACGCAAACATAGGTTGCACGATTGATTGCCTGGCATATTTCGCTACATCTCCTTACGTATATACTGCAGACTTTACAAAACAAACAAAATCGTGAATTCTGCAATATGTACACGACGAGATGCAGCGAAACATCGTCATCATCATCATCATCATCATCATCATCATCATCATCATCATCATCATCATCATCATCATCATCATCATCATCATCATCATCATCATCTCTTGATGTGCTCTTAAGGTGTTTCGCCATCTCACACGACCACCAGAGTCGTGGAACAGCTTTGTGAACTGTGTACTGTGTACTGTGTACTGTGAGCTCCATACCACGTGGCCAAGCCATGCATATATTTACTTCTCTGCCTTGCCTTCGTTCTTTTCCCCTCCATCTTGCCAGTTGTCATAAAGTTCTCCAATTTATTTCTCCTCATAACGTATATATATAAGCAGGCGAAAACAACCCCGGAAGCCTAGGGGATGTGGTTTTATAGAAGAATTCTGGCAATTAATTGGACATCTACAATCAGTAATATGGACATTAGAGAGAAGCTAAGTCGTAAAGAAACTTATCACAAACATCGAATAGGACAGTCATAGTTTTTTGGCCACGTTATGAGAAGACACACACTGGAACATGTCGTGACCACCAGAAAGATTTGGGGAAAGAGCGATAGAAGAAGAAAGTGGGAGAAATTTTTGTTAGGCTTGTGTCATGGCAGGGAAATAGGTCAACACACGAAATGATCCATGCCGTCGGAGATTGATAGTTCGATTTATTGCATGGCATATTTCGCTGAAAAACCGATTACCAAATCCTACAAGAAACAGGTAAACACCGTAAAGTGATTAGAGCAATTCAGCTTAGACAGTCACAAATTTGTGGACACGTTCATCATCATCATTTAGTGCCTTGCCGTCTGGCGTGGGCGATCATGCCTCTCCACAAATTGTGATCTCCGACCATCCATCCATCATGTGTCATGCCGATAAGCGTAGGTGGTCAGGTTTTACCATCACCGACCATCCATCCATCATGGCGTGGGCCATCACGCCTCTCCACAAATTGTGATCTCCGACCATCCATCCATCATGGGTCATGCCGATAAGCGTAGGTGGTCAGGTTTTGCCATCTCACTCGATCACCAGAGTCGTGGATCAACACCGTGTTCCTGTCTCGACCATGCTACGTGGCCAAGTCATCCGGGAAGTAAATACCCGGATGGCTTTGTCACGTGGCATGGACTAGAGCGTAATATTGCCAAGAAATCAACAATCAGCTGAAAGATGCTGATGTTGACAGCGATGTCCTGTAAAGGATATGTGAACAAAACCAAAAAGAACATAACTTTACTGTGTTTATCGGTTCTTATAGGACTTGGTCATCAGTATTTGAGCGAAATATGTCATGCAATAAATCGAACTATCGCTTTGATTGTGTCTTCACTGTTTAAATTCAACACAGGAAACATTGTTTTGAATTATTTTTTTATTGCAGTTATCAAGAATGATCCAGGCATTAGGAGCTATCTATATGGAACTGACTATTTATAGGGAATTGTGCCGCATTCAGATACACAACTGAACACTAAACATGTTAACACATGAACCATTACTAAATTTTCCAACGAGTATTTAGATACAATTTATCTGAAAGGGCAACGATGCCAGAAGCTGTGACATGTCATTACTAAGAAACCTATTACATTGGCACCTTGCCGTCTTGACAGACGATAGTTTGTACTTTAAAAAGGCATAATAACGTTTATCCATGGCGGTAGCGAATGTGACTGATAAGGCCAATTCGCGCTGTAAATGTCCGTTCACAGTGGGTGCATGTGAATACGTGGTAATTTCCAATAGCATGCACCATCTTACGTCTCACACGCTTGGTGCATAACTTATCTGCAATAATAAGACACCTATTACTCAGATCATAACACTCCCTCAATGGTAGTATACTGTCTTTGGTAAATAAAACTACTATTGTCAACATAACCGACCTTTTATAAATACACTGACCTTAATCAAATATCATGGCTGTATTCATGTCTGAACTCACGTGGATTCCTTTGTATCGCTGTTTTAGTTTCATATTTTAAAAACAACTACTGCACACATTACAGTTTAGTGTGTTCAATTTCTCAGCTGTTATGTATTTGATGAAATAAAATTGAAAGTAACTATTCGGCTATTTTAACTTGGATGTGTAGCATGTTTGTCGAAGAGAATAAATGCCGTTAAATGGTATCTAAATGTAATAACCATGACATCAAAGTAAGTGGGGTGTCGCAGAAAGGAGGCGAATTAATTTTATGTTTCGCGTGTCTTCCTGTTTGTATTAACGTTGCATTTGAGCTCTTCAATGTCTCTCATACTGCATCCAGCCATCGCATTGCCTGGGTTGCCTTGTATCCCGATGTTCTCACGTAGAACGCTTTAGCCGCAGGTTGATCCTATTCTATTCTATCAAAAAGTCCCAACCATTTAATTTGTGTGTTCTATAAAGTCAGTAATAAATGTTATCCCTTCATTTGTTATTAGTTTCTAATTTGTCTCTCTATCTGTTTTTCCAGCTGCGTTTCTTATGCGTTTCATCGCATTTTTTATGCCTATGTATTTCTACGACTGTCCTCTTAATTTCTATCTCTTTTTATTACCTTTCTATCTTTCTGCCACTACCTTTCTGTCTTTCTTTATGTCTCTAAGTCTGTCTGTCTTGATGTCTGCCTGTCTGTCTTTTTTGTTTCATGTTTCTTTCTTTCTTTCTTTTTTTCTTTCTTTCTTTCTTTCGTTCTTTCTTTCTTTCTTTCTAGCTATCTCTTTTTATTACCTTTCTATCTTTCTGCCACTACCTTTCTGTCTTTCTTTATGTCTCTAAGTCTGTCTGTCTTGATGTCTGCCTGTATGTCTTTTTTGTTTCATGTTTCTTTCTTTCTTTCTTTCTTTCTTTCTTTCGTTCTTTCTTTCTTTCTTTCTTTCTTTCTTTCTTTCTTTCTTTCTAACCGCCATTCCTACTTTCTTTGTTTCTTTGTTTCTTTGTTTCTTTGTTTCTTTCTTTCTAGCCGTAATTCCTACTTTCTTTCTTTGTTTTTTCTTTCTTTCTTTCATTTTTTTTCTTTTTTCATACTTTCTTTCTTTCTTTATTTTCTTCATTATTTATTACTCTTACTTTGTTTCTTTCTTCCTTTCTTTCTATCTCTGTTTTCTTATGCTTTTCTGCCTGTCTGTCTTCTTGTCTGTCTTCTTGTCTTTTTTTCTTTCTTTCTTTCTATTTTTCTTTCTTTCCTGCATTCTTTCTTACTCTTTATTTCTTTTCTTCTCTTTCTTTCTTTCGATCTTTCTTCCATTTCCTTTCTGTGTTTCTTTTTATGTCTTTCTTTCTTCCTTTTTTCTTTCTTTCTTACTGTTTTTCTCTTGTTTCATGCATGCTCTTGTACTTATCATCGCGATGTCGCGTATTTATCTCAGACGTGTAATCTGTATCTTCTCAGTGTTCTTTTCCACTATTATATCTATGTTATGTACACAGTTGCAAGAGTACATGTATTCAGACTTCAAAATTGTCAGTTTTATTTTTGCTCAGTTGTCAAACTTACTTCACCACATTCAAATATTACATTTCCCAATTCAACCAATGTTTCTTCTCTTTGTTCTTCCTCTTGTTCCCCTCTTGTTTGTTGCCTTTGCTGCCATTCGTTTTTTTCATTCTTATGTACATGCTGCTGCTACTACTACTACTACTACTACTACTACTACTACTACTACTACTACTACTACTACTACTACTACTACTACTACTACTACTACTACTACTACTACTACTACTACTACTACTACTACTACTACTACTACTACTACTACTACTACTACTACTAATACTGCTGCTGCTGTTGCTACTGCTGCTGTTGCTACTGCTGCTGCTACTGCTGCTACTGTTACTACTACTATTAATGCTACTACTAGTACTACTACTACTGCTACTACTACTACTACTACTACTACTACTACTACTACTACTACTGCTGCTGCTGCTGCTGTTACTACTACTACTACTACTACTACTACTACTACTACTACTACTACTACTACTACTACTACTACTACTACTACTACTACTACTACTACTACTACTACTACTACTTGGCAATGAATGAATCTCCAAAAAACGAGAAGCAGATTGTGAGCTTTACTAACACACCCATCAGGGACACACAAAGTGGAGAGTGGAAAAGAAGAAGCAACTAAGACATTTATCATCTGTTTAAGTCCCCGATAATCACTGGTATCATGAAGGCTAATAGACTGCAATGGCTGGAGCATATAGAAAGAATGGAAAATAATAGGGAAACAGAACTCGCCTACACTCAGGACATAAATGACCGCAGACCCCGAGGTAAACCAAGAAGACGGTGGAGAGATAATATACATACGGACCCACAAGCACATGGAATCAGCGACTGGCAAGAGAAGGTCAACCAGAGAGACGAATGGAGACCGCTTGTATCTGCAGCAAAGAACCTCAATGGCTCGGAATGCTGAAGAAGAAGATATTTTTCATGCTTGGTATATTGTACGTACTTTCCACGTGCCAATTTTCAGACCTATGCTTCAAATTTTCAGGTAGGTTTTCTCAAAATGTACAATATCAAATGAATTTGAGATACATTCCACATTATACGCTGCCTATAAGAGTTGTTTCTTCCTTGAGAATATTTACATAGGCTCCACTCCAGAGAGAAAATAGCTACCAGTAACGTTTTTTTTTTAAATTTCGTTGTATTTTCATTGATATCTTTGTAATAATGCGTAATGAGGTCCCAATCTATTCCACTATGGCGAGCCATGTTCACAATGTTGTCCCTGAACACGCCTGGTGTGTGTCACACACTCTGATGCATCGCTTTCGAAGTCGTTGATCTAAACAGACTCATACGCCTTCTTCACCATCCCAGTCTTATTGTGTAATAGGGAATGACATTTCCTGTGTAATAGTATATTATTCCTACTTCACTCATGTACTTTAGACAGTCAACCAAGACTGCTGACAGTGGTGTTCCCACCGCGGTACAAAATCTGTATTAGTGAGGACACACACGAGCTAGGTAAGTCCTAATGAGTATTAACTCATTTTCCCTCTAAATTGCACCAAATTCACTCACAGTATACACAATAATATTTTAAATAATAAACATTTCTATTTTATAACTCTCTGAATATTAAGTGCGTTTTTATCCAAGCACATTGCGACAGTCTGTAATGAGAGAGAGAGAGAGAGAGAGAGAGAGAGAGGGGGGGGGGAAACTATTACATTCATGTCCATAAAATAAATATAAAACTTTTATGACATATTTCATGTTCAATAAATATTACAAATTTTACTCTACAAGACTTTAAATATCTCAAACTGTATATCTTAACATGGTATGTCACTCCGACTTCCATATTGCAATGCAATTAACTACTATATTTTATAGATTATACCATAATTAAATCATCAAAATATTCATTTAGTAAGTGATAATTCTTAATGAATAACACCTTTAGTAGACCAGTTGATTGCACAAATCATATGCAGTAGGTTCTTCTGTTTCATGAGACTTAACCCCTTGTAGAGGACTGTACATCGACTTACGCCATACTTGCCTACATAGACTCAAGCTACGATATATATATATATATATATATATATATATATATATATATATATATATATATATATATATATATATATATATATATCTTCTTCAGCGAATACACACACACACAAACACACACACACACACACATATATATATATATATATATATATATATATATATATATATATATATATATATATGTGTGTGTGTGTGTGTGTGTGTGTGTATTCGCTGAAGAAGATATATATATATATATATATATATATATATATATATATATATATCTTCTTCAGCTAATACACACACACACACACACATATATATATATAATATATATATATATATATATATATATATATATATATATATATATATATATATATATATATATATATATATATATATATATATATATATATATATATATATATATATACAACTGTATTATTATCATAGTTGTCATGGTATGGTTGAATATAAATGTTATAGGCGAGTTCTAAGAATATTTTGGGTAAAGAAAAGAACAAATGCATCCATACTTCAAGAGCTGAATATTAAAGAAGTTTGGCTATTAAAGACGATAAAACAAAGAAAATTGAAATATTTTGGTCTCTTGAAACGTCACGAAAGTTTGGAGAGAACAATTGTCAAGGTCCTGTAGGGGACATAAGAAATGACATATGTTAGAGAGAGGGACATGGGGTGAGTAAAGGGAATTAGAAGAGTCTAGATGCTGAAAGACCGGACTGCACCCATGAATGACAGTACATCTTAAATTGAACTACGCAGTACTCCTAGTCTCAACCCGGCGTATGCGAGACATCTGACTTCCCACGGGTTGCACGAGAGGAAAACACCTTGTGACCACTGGGCAGTCGAGGAGAAGTTAGAGGGGCTTTGGACACGACTGAGAGAGGATGGATGTCTGAGAGTGTGACAGGATAGATTACACTTAGAGCTTCAGGCCATTGAATAGCTGAGCCGTGTGACTTTTGCTTGTGTGTGTCGTTGCGATACGAGAGCGTAGTGGCTTTATTGTAACGTATTGCTGAATTATCGCCACATTGTGATATGTTATTAATGTGTGCTAGAACGAACGCTGATGAGACATCATTGTTATTGTGATTATATCCTAACGTAATAAATTTTATCTTCTTGACTCATGCGTTTATGTCTCATCTATGCTCGCACTATCTACCTGTCTGGAACCCTTCACTTTTAAATACCTCTAGACGCTGACAGGTTAACTATCCTGGACAGGCCCCGGTGAATGGAGGGGTTTATACCTGGGAAGAGAGGAAGAGGAAAGCCAAAGAGAAGATGGGTGCAGGATGTGGCGGATGATCTCCAGATGGATATATCGGACGATGGACATCTTGCTTATGATCAAGAGGTTTTCCGGAAGGTTGTTATGGGAGCGAGATTCAGCAAAGGACATGCTACTGAAATAAATGAATGTGTTATTATCGAATGAATGTATAACTTCCAATTATAAAATAAATTACAACAATAATAACTAATATTGTGCTGTATTATTAATATAAAAATGAAAATTCCACTTCAGGCAATAATAAGTCTATGAAATTATTGAAATTATGTTTCTTATTTTCACTTGATTTAACTTAATACTGAAATGTATCATTTATAATTAATTAATTGAAAATCAACATTCTTTTTACTATTAATGATTCAATTAGTTATATTTACTTTAAATCAATTAAGTAATTATGTTAGTAAATAATCAATTGATTGAAATTATTAATTTGAACAAAGAATGAATCATGCAAGCAAGAAATGGAAAATATTAATATTTGTGTATACTATCTGATGACACTGTTGTCATAATCTCCCCAATCTCCCCACCAGTTCTGCCACGTCTTCTTCATCGACGCCTGGCAATTACGCCAGGTACGCCTGTGAGCGACACTAACTCTGCCATGGCAGGAATGGTCAGTCGGTGCAGCGCGTGGTACACGGAGCCCACACAGGGAGACAACCCCGACTAACGAGGTTTTATAGTTGGAAAGACAAGAAAAAGAGAATCAGTACAAAAAGTACCAAGGGATCGTCAAATATTTCACCACTGGCGACTGCATTACAGCCTTCACCCAAAATTTTGAAACGATAATGGAGCATTATCAGATCCCAGAGACAGAATGGAATATTATTTATATGAGAAGTCTTTCAGGGGAACCTCTCAAAGTGATAGAGACCATTCCCAAAGATCTCAGGAAAGAATATCAATATATAAAGTCCAAAAATGAAGCAGGCTACAGAGAACAGTTTAGTAAATTAGCTCCAAAACCTACACAAACTTTCTCTGACTACATTTCAGTAGTACAGAATGCGTTTAGTAAATGGTTGGCATCATCTAAAGAGAATAACAGCTTAGACAAGTTGAAAGATTTAATTCTTAGAGATAAAATCATTTCATCTCTACCACCACCATTTTCTAAATTTCTGCAAGAATGTGAGTGCGAGAGTGTGCAACATATAGAGAAGCGAGGTTCGGCTTATTTCACAGCCAACAAACAGTATTTTACTAGTGTATTGACTGACACAGACTTTGTAGCAGCCGCTACCGATGACAGAATGAAGTCAGGTACCTACAGTAAACAAAAGCCCTTCAGGCAATCTGCAAGTAAGAACTACCAATGCAGATATTGCAATCTTCCACATAATGAAAGTGATATGTGTGACAGCCACGCATGTTACTTTACATACTTGCAAAACTATATAGATAAGCAAGATCAGGAGAGATAGAGCTATAAACGACAAATCAAATGCTTCCTTTGCAAGGCATATGGCCACTGGCGTCATGCTTGTAAAGGGAAACAAATGACCAGAAAGGCTAATGCAGCCATGTTCGATAGCTCTTCCTCAGATGAGAAACAAGTAGAAAACCATCCTGTTAATGCAGCAAGGGCCATTGATGTGTTCTATCTCGAAAAATGTACTACCTGTAATCGTTTTCATGAGGATGGCTTATTAACATGCGGCCACTCAATTCCTATTGCCAATGAAGAAGCGAATTTGGTGATAGATTCTAAAGGTAAACTTAACATGCACCACGGTTTTGTAAATGGCAAATCAACCACAGTTTTACGTGATAATGGATGTACTCTTATTGGTTTGAAGAGAGAATTTATTTTACCTTCAGACTATAGAGGCAAACATGTTACATGCAGAACTTTCTCAGGTAACATCGAGAAATACCCACTTGGATGGGCATATATTGACACCCCATTTCTCACAGGAAAGGTTAAATGCGCAGCATTATCAAACCCATGCTGTGACATAATTGTGAGTAACATTCCTGAAGTAAATGATATGCCATGTGACAATGTAATATCATCTGCTGCTGAATGTATTGTTAACAATATAATACCATTTTCTGCGGAATGTATTGTTGACAATGTTTTGTCATCTTCAAAAGAATGTATGTTTGCAAGTTCATTAACATCATCTCCTGATTGCATTGGTCTAAATGTAACATCACATTGTCATATTTCTGATGTTTCAAATGTAGTAACTAGATCTGCTGCAAAAGTACAAGATCAAATTAACCAAACTGAGGCTTTAGAAATGTTAAGCCCAGTTATTCTACCTCTCAATACCATGAGGGAAAATTTAATAAAAGCCCAAAAGGCCGATGTATCTTTGCATAAATATTTTAATTTGATAGGCCAAAAGCCAAGAATAACAAAGAATGCTAGATGGCACTTTGGTCTCAAAGGTGGTATCCTTACACGGTATTACACCAAAGATACCAACACCACTGAGCAAACGGTGTTACCAACCGAACACAACAGACAAGCTTTACATCTAGCTCACGACATACCCTTTGCAGGGCATATGGCTTATTCTAAAAGAAGATCTAGATTATTAAACCAGTTCTACTGGCCTAGATTCTGCAGCGACACCAAACAATATTGCAGAACGTTTGAAATCTGCCAGAAGCTCGTAAAAAAGGGTAAACACCGGCAATCAGAACTACAGATAACAGATCTAGCAAGTAGACCTTTCGAAAAGATCTCTGTTGATATTGTAGGTCCTCTAAACCATATTACATCAAGAGGCAATAAGTTTATTCTAATGATAATTGATCTCTGTAGTAGGTGGCCTGAGGCAATTCCACTTAAGAACATAACTGCCAAGGATGTAATGGAAGTTTGCTTCCACATTTTTTCAAGGGTAGGTTTCCCTGATACCATTCTCTCAGATAGGGGTAGTCAGTTTATAGCTGCAGCCACTCAAGCCTTTACTAGAATGTTATGGGTAAAGCAGTGCTTTAATAGCCCATACCACCCTCATTCTACGGGGATTGTAGAAAAGATGAACGGTGATCTCAAGTTACCCAGGAACACCCTGAAGACTGAGATACTTATTTACCTGCCATACTATTTGCATATCACGAAGTACCTCATTCCAGTACGGGTTTTTCACCATTTGAACTTGTCTATGGGGCCAAACCACGCGGCCCATTAACTATGTATCATTCAATGTTAACTTATAGTGTAAAGGAACATAAACCAGTATCATCTTATGAACATGTAACATCATTGCGAGATATAATTATGAAATCGTTTATTCTAGCTAAAGAAGCATTGAAACAATCTGGTGCTATTTACAGACAATATGCAAACAGAGGAAACAGGAAAATAAAATAACACTGACACCTGAACAAGACGTACTACTACTTTTGACAAGCGACAGACACCTACTGACAGACTCATGGCAAGGACCGTTTAAAGTACTGAGACAAATCTCGACAGTGGACTACGAAATTGCAGTAAACAACAAACACAAACTATTTCACATCAACATGGTAAAAGCGTACTACAACAGAGACGGAGACCAAGACGAGACTGCAGCAAGCACAACGATAGTGGACCACACAGACGATGACGATACAGAAGAAATACCGACCCCATCACTTGACACTACAGGCTCTCTACAGGACATCAACATAAATTCTAATCTTACTCAGAAAGAGATCAACAATTGCAGACAACTGTTACAAGACTTCAGTAGTATTTTCTTCAACCATCAAGGACTGACAGACTTAGTACATCATCACATTCTGACATCCAACACACCAATAAAGTGCAGACCGTACTCCATTCCCATACACTACAAAGACAAGTTACATCAAGAAATTCTAGAACTGGAGAGCAATCACATAATCAGAAGATCACAATCAAATTTCTGTTCACCGATAGTGATTGTTAAAAAGAAGGACAACTCCATACGTCGCTGTGTTGACTATCGGAAACTCAACAATATCACACAGTAGATTTAGAACCAATAAGTAACTGTTAGGACATATTGACAGAACTGGCAGACGCAAAATACTTTACGAAACTGGATATGACGAAAGGATATTGGCAAATACCGCTGCATCCAGACAGCATACATCTGACAGCATTTGCCACTCCCTGGGGTCTATAGGAATGGTGCAAGCTTCCATTCGGGCTAGTCAATGCCCCTACGACTTTTGTACGGATGACCAGACTTCTACTGACTGACATACCGAATATAATTTCTTACATGGACGACATCTGTGTACATAAGAAGACTATGGCAGACCACGTAACGACATTACAGCAGACATTTGACCGCATCGGACACCATGGCGTAACAGTCAAACCATCAAATGTTGACATAGCCTTCCAAGAAATTACTTTTTTAGGATATAAAATTTATAATGGCTTTGTCACGACTGACGACAACATCGTGTCAAGAATTCTTAAATTGTCTCTTCCGACAACAAAGAAAGAATTAAGAAGTGTCCTATGTCTGTTAAACTATTGCAGACAGTTTATTCCAAATTTTGCTTCATTGACTGGGTGTTTCACAAATTTACTAACAAAAGATAAACCTAACAAAATTGTAAACTGCGAATACCTGAGACCTGCATTCACAAAAGTGTTATCTTATTTTTCCAATAACCCGAGACTCAAATTGCCAATTTTGGACACTATTTTCAGATTGAGAACAGACGCGAGCGGGGCCGTATTATTGCAAGAACATGATCAAATCCTTCACCCAGTATACTACGTAAGTCGTAAATTAAAACCAAGAGAAAAAAATGGTCGACGCCTGAAGTTGAGGCCCTTGCTCTGGTGTATTCTGTTAGAAAATTATCCAGGTTTCTTCTAGGAAAACATTTTTAAGTCGAGACTGACAACAATCCGTTGACAATCATTACTACTGGAACTCCTACTAACCTCAGGGTAGCAAGATGGTCTCTATTACTGCAAGACTTCAGTTTCGAAGTGAGGCATATTTGCGGCACACAAAATACGATAGCCGACCTTCTTTCCAGATGTCCGTACGACACATCCGAAAGCCTACTTTTGCCTGGGCGCACACAGCAGAGCATTAATTAATCTGCAGATCCTTATAGCGCTCAGCAATGCGGCGAATATTGGATATTTAAGAAACGCAGTGTAGTAATTGTGATAAGGACAATATCCCAATGTAAATATATTATATCTTATAATAGTAAATGTGATGAATATGTGTGTAGTATGTGAAAGAAATGTAATATTATTTTTAATGTTTATGAACATTGAAACGAACAGTTCTACGAGGAATTCAAGACTTACCCTACTTGATATGTTCAAGTATCCGTAGTACCTGTGTTATGAACACTGTTGAACACTATTAATATCATCTTAGTAGAGTGTTCAAACTTTTTAAACTGTGTGAAAGAGACTACGACATCTAAATCCATCAGAACGTGTAATCCGTACTTCAAAAGAATGTTTAATCCAGCAGCTGTGCTCAGAAACTGTTGAATCCATTCGTTTACGCAACATCCCGACGGAAGAACATTGTGTTACTTACATCTAAGCACACCAGCTGTGTACTTCCGGTGTTTTTTTAAAAAATAAACTAGCAGACTATATTAGAATTCTCATAAAGAATTGAAGTTTTATATAAACTTTGTGAGTGAAATTTTGAATATCCAAATTGTATGAAAGAATTTTTGATATTTGTAATCTGAGAATCATAGTTTGATTCACTTGTTCCCAATAGTAACATTTGGTTCACTTTTGATAATAAGCATCAAACTGTGACGATTAGAACTTGAGATGTAAATGTAATTTATTTTCTTTAAAAGCTTGTGGAAATTATCGCCCATAGATTTTGTTGTTGTTTCACTTGTTACAACTACGGGAAACAATCTTAAATTATTGATATGTGTAACAGATATAGAAAACCTTCCTCATGTTGCCAGAATGGCGACACATCAAGATGACATCAACTATGCGTGGTATAATTACCGAAGTTGTAGACCTACATGAGACCTCTGACCATATGAGGTTGGGGTCAAAATGTTGGAGTCATCCTATTACGGCCTGACATGTCGTGTTTATAGAAAAAAAATTTCATTTGTCGTGAGGTGGTTGCGTGGCTTGAGAGATAGCATAAATCGATGATAGCTACCGGACTGGCTGTGTCAATTTACAACCTACGTAAATATCCAACTAATGGATTGTAATTGAGTAGTGTGGCGTGATAGCATCATTGAAGAGCGTGTGTATATACCATACTATTTTATACTATATTTCAAGGTAATCCAAAGTGTCATGTCAGATGACAAACAGTGGGTTGATTCTGACAGGTTTATTGAATAAACCTATGTATATAGCCAACATGAAAGGATACTCCTTTCATAAGAGAGGGGGCGGGAGAATGTCATAATCTCCCCAATCTTCCCACCAGTTCTGCCACGTCTTCTTCATCGACGCCTGGCAATTACGCCAGGTACGCCTGTGAGCGACACTAACTCTGCCATGACAGGAATGGTCAGTCGGTGCAGCGCGTGGTACACGGAGTCCACGCATGGAGACAACCCCGACTAACGAGGACTCACGGCCGTTAGAAGCCAGACGGCGTCGGACAGTGGTACTGGACGGACGGTTCGAATGTATGCTCGTATGGCTTGTATGTGTGAACGCAAAGAGAGAGAACGCCTATTTAAGTGTAGAAGACTGTGCGCCTGATAAGGAGTATTGTAAGTTGTGCATTGATCTATTGTGTGTATATATATATATATATATATATATATATATATATATATATATATATATATATATATATATATATATATATATATATATATATATAATATATATATATGTATATATATATATATATTGATTGATTGATTGTGTAATGACGTCGCTATTGTAATTGCGCGATGCATGTAATGTTTGTGGCGAGTGAGAAGTGTGAATGAAGTGTTAGAATTGTATTCGCTGTGTGTCACGTCAAGTCATTCTGTGACAGTGTTTATTATCATATCTGTGAGGTATTACGAGCCTGTATTATTGCTGATTGCAATTTCCTGACAATTGTCAAGTAAACGAGACTAGTTATAACTATTTCCTCGTCAGTCGACAGCATCATGTTAGCATTCACTTCTGTCTATGGATGCAATGTCGATTGCTAATTTACAGCTATGTTCAGCTATTCATATACTTATACTCAAGCGATGGTGATTTTAATGAACAGGACCTGCAAAATTTAGTAGATGCAGTTGTTACACACAGTGAACAACTAGGGTTAGAATTAAATTGTAAAAAGACACAGATTATGGTCGTCACTAAGAAGAACGAAATACCACAGTGTAATATACAAGTAAATGGGAATATTCTTCAACAAGTGAATAGGTACAATTACCTCGGAACAGTAATAACATCTGATGGGAGATGCCTTGAAGAGATTAGAACAAGAATCGCCATGGCAAAAGTAGCCTTTAGCAAGATGAAAAACATACTGACCAATAAAAAGATGTCAATTGAAACGAGAAAAAGAGTGTTGAGATGCTACATAGAACCTGTACTTTTATATGGATGTGAAGCTTGGACAATGAGCAGCCAGGCTGAAAAACATCTGATGGCTGTAGAAATGTGGTTTCTGAGGAAAATGCAAAGAATACCATGGACAGCCAGAAAGACCAATGAACAAGTCCTTCAAGAAACAAATGAAGATCGTAAACTGATCAGAGACATTAGACGTAGACAGTCACAATTTTTTGGGCATGTTATGAGAAGAAATGATTTGGAGAACTTGGTGATAACTGGTAAGATCGAGGGGAACAGACCAAGGGGAAGACCTAGAAACAAGTATCTGGATGGCTTGGCCTTGTGGCATGGTCGAGACAAAAACACGGAACTGATCCACGACTCTGTTGATCGAGTGAGATGGCAGAACATGACCGCCCACGCTTACCGGCATGGCACATGATGGATGGATGGATGGTGATTTTATGTAATTACATTACTCAGTAGCTGTATACGTAGAATATGTTGCGCCCTCATCCATTCTGACTACTAATTTCCAGCGTTAATTTCACCATAAAACTCAGTTTCAGAGGAAAGTCCTCTTCAAATTCATAATAGTTCAATCATAAACTCTGAAGATAATTTTTTCTTCATGTGGATAAGTTCATTACACTTCATTTCCCTCATCTTTGTTTCTATAACCATCATGTCTCCTTACAGGATAATACTAGTGCGACAATATAATATCAGAAATATGTTTAAAGCTACATATAGAGTATTGCTATGTCACTATGGCCTTGTAATCTGGGTGACAATTGTCAGTTAAGGATAGTCCTGGGCGTCGCTTAGCAGAGTTCTCTGTTGGTGTTAACGCCGCATAGTGCATTTCCATATATACTTAGTTTTTGTTTCTGAAATAATATTTAATCATATGCATTAACGTTGCATTTCACCATAGATGTCGCAGACCTGCTTACGCTCATCGTAAGTCCGCGGCATGCGTTATGCCAAGATACAACTCTCAGAAAATGAAAAGTTTTCAACATGCCAGCAGTTCTGAAACATGACATAACTTTTGCATGTAAAATATTATTGAAAAACGAAAGAATAATAAACAAAATTATTTTTAAAAAAATAATTCAAAAATCATGCATAATAAGATTTTGGACCATAATAATGATTAATTTCATGCTGTGAGAGAATTACAACTCATACACGGATTGATCTCAAACCGATGATTTCCTTCGCCGCTCCATCAGTGCACCCGAATGAGAATTTGATATTAGAAAAAGGCACAGCACTAACAAGGCGCCGATAAGGCCTCATCGATTCGAAACGAATCTCTTCAAACTAGTGCTTCCACATCATCTCCATGTCAGCGTCGTACCTAATGAGGCTAGATGTTATGAGAAAAATACAGTGCCGACACAGAAACGTTAGGATTCCACCGATCTAAAACGACTATTTATTTTATTACATGTTAGTTAAAGTCCAGCAAATGTAACAACAAATATTAGTATAATTCATGACCGGCTTCATACTTACACTCCCAGTCATCGCAATATATTAATGTGTTAATAACATAATGTAAACAAAGTTAATTCTAATACCGTATATTTCACTAACTATTAATGTAATTACGTTATGGTATACTATTTTCTAATACATTGTTGTCCCCGCATAACCACTATTTAATTGTTGAGATAACTATTAAATTATTTAATACTTATGGCCGTTTCTTAACACAGGCAGTACTATCTGATTACTATGATGATGCTAACCATCAAATTGTTTAGATTCGCTGAGGTACTGTCCCTTTAAAAAAAATACACAATTGACCTATATAACACTCTAAGTAAACAATAACACTATGTCACATTGATACATAACTACACATGCCCAATAACAAGTACTAATTGCAACCTTTCTATAAGATAACGATCACTTATCATGTAGCCTCTATAACTGACAGAGTTGGTTTAACGCAGCTCATTCTTTCGCTGATACAGTTGGTTTAACACAGCTTCGTCTGTCGATGTTACTTCGACCAGCGTCCCCTATTGATAGGTGTTAGAACCCATTCGCGGTACTATTTCGAGTCATGTCTCATGACTGTTCGTGAATAGTCCCGTGGTAGTTGATAATTGCTCGTCTCAGCGCCTTTGTTTAACTTTTAGTGAGCTGTTTTCGAATACTGTTTCTCCTCACCGGTGGTTTAACTCTCTCTGGCTCTGTGAATCTAGCTCATCACCGTTGCTTCCTCTGTTAACTCTACTTTTACTCTTGGAAGAAGATAATTATGTATTTTCTGACTAGCAGAATGCTAGTCGGTTATAATTAATTGTCACTGCACAACCTATCGTTCAGTTGGGTGTTCACATCCCGAACTATGTGGAGTTGGGTATGTTGAACTTCGGCCCGTAGAATTGTTTACGTCAGAACACAATGTGGATACAAACAGGAGAGCATTTATGACGTTGCTGATGTCAAGGTGGTGGGTTCGAATCACCTACACATCGGGTTCAATACTTGACGGAGGAGTTCGCATGCATGCATGCTTGCTTTCCCACCCAACCACTTAACAATTATAACAACCATCTTTAATTTCATTTTAATTGTAAAGATCCCCTCCCTCTCTTTCCCTCACAGGTCATACTAATTTTCAATTTAAAAATTAAAAACAAAATGTTGTATGTTAATTTTAACGCCTGGCCGACAAACCGTGGTGCCTACTCGCCGAGTTAGCACCCCCTGTGGTGCTATTATGGGCTATTTCACGAGTGACGTCCCCTGACGTATACGATAATATTCTCAAAAATATGTCAATTGCGCCTGACATACTAGTGTGGCGTCCCAGTACTCTATAGTGCAGATCAAACATGATAGATGGCTTGCCAGAAAAATGGGGAAACATCTGTTTAAGGACTTGCAGTTCAAAACTAATCACAGGATATACTGTATTTGGGGTGTTCACGTTGAATCATTGTAGCGAAATTAAGGGAGAAAGCGCTATCTATCTATACATTCCACCTATTCCTCCTTGCATTCAGGTCTATCTAACAATGTGTGTAAAAATGCAATCATAAACTGATTATATACCAATAGCAAACACCCGTGGGTGAAGTACTACAAACTCCATCTATAAAGCGGACATTTTCAGGGACTCCACATGATATGATCATCAATATGATCATCAGCATCATCATCATTTAGACTTGTCTTGCCACTGGACTCAGATGGACTTAGGCGAGAGAGTGAGGTCGACGAATTGTGCAACTCTTCCTCACTTTAATCCAAGTCATCGCGCAAGTCATTCTTCATCCAACCCACGGCTCCACACCTTCAACCCCACTGGATGAAATGAATGGTCATCATCATTCATGATGGACAAACAACAACAACATGTAACACGTCCTTTGCGGGACGCTGCTCTCGTCCGGGTCTCTCGATCTCCCACTATTTCTCCTGATCCATGTAGGCTCATGTCCAAGGTGTGTTAAATGTCCTGTGTCCATCCTCGTGCTAGACGACACCTGCTTCTTCTTCCAGGAACTACGTTTTCTTCACTGTTCTCTCCAAGCCACTGTGAGGTTTCATGTGGCCAAAACGTCCCAGTTTCCCAGAGATGATTCTGTTTCTAAACCACTTGTCTTTGATATTGAGGTCTTTCTGTATTTCATTTTCTTTTGTCCATGATGGTCTTACAATGTGTATGCAACTTGTGAACTCAAAAGTCCCACTTTTCTTCTTTAATGATTGCGAAATGGCCCATGTCTCTCGTCCATTGCTGCTACAAGAAATAATCATGTTCCCAAAAACTATACTTAAAATTGTTTAATGCTGTTGTACAAAAGTGATTAATTGGCAAGATACAAACAACCATACTTTCTACAGCTTAATGTTTTTATCCGTTATACAGCACTTAACTATGGGGTTATGTCCTTAATAATTATCATTAACTTTTCACGCGCACTGGTTGGGGGTGGGGGGGGGGGGGGGGGGTGGGGGGTGGGGGGGTGGGGGAGGGGGGGGTGTTGTTATATTGTGCCAGCTCCATATGTTTATAGACTAATCAACACTTGATGCATGTGAGATCAATATCACATTTCGAGTGCCGACTGTTCTATAAACCATACGGTGTCTATTTTATACCTTAGTATATATTAGCAAGTAATGCTGGCCAAGGGACAGCTGCATTTTAGAAGATGAATAGCACATACATAATACAACACTTTCATTGATTGTCGGACAGAGAGTACTGATATGTTTTATCGAACCTGTTTCGCAATCTGCTAAGAGTTTAGATTGTGAGCAAACGCACGTTCCACTTTGAACCATAGTGTAAAGAGGTTAGGAAGCAATGGGCAGGAGGTCCCTGCGACGATTGGTACGAATACCTTGAACTACCAGATAAGCTAACAAAGAGTGCCTGGAAAGACTAATAAAAGTAAAAGTTTATAACCAAATATAAGAACGAGATAAACATTATTCTCTGGTCATATATGCTAGTTAGTTAGTTAGTTAGTTAGTTAGTTAGTTAGTTAGTTAGTCGAGATTCCAAATTCACGGCAACGGTCGTCCCCATTATGCTCCATTCCTGTGCCAGTGAAAATTGCACAAAATGCTCCCCACTGTCCAATGTGAAAAGTGGAATAGACAGGAGTCTGTCTTGGCAATCCAACAGCCCGCACAAGTACACTGTGCATAATGCCGCCGCCAGAATGCCAACACAAAATTCATCCACGCACACCACAGTTCATCGTTGACGGATTCGGAAGTCACCAGAAAGACCTCATTGACCCGGGTTTTCTCATATTGCTGGGTCTTTTACCCGCCGAAAGCGTCGCATAAAGCACGAACTCCGCAGCTTCGGCGCGGACTCCAAGAAGTCTCCTGAAAAATGCACTCGAGAACCGAAAAGGCAAATCAGTCAAATTAGCAACAGCCGGTAGCCATTGTTCCGAACATGCAGGTCACTATACAGGATAGATGTAAACGCATTCCACGCGAATTTCACAGCTTACAGTGTCGCCCACGCACTCACTCAGTAGCAGGGTGACGGAACCATGTACTACCAGTCCAACATGAGGAAAATGCGATTGCAAACCGTAGCTGCCAGCATAAACACGCCACAGGCCTTAAGGTTCAACACATATCCGCTATGTTCTGGTCATATATGCTATTTGACGCACCGGGTAGCTGTGAAAGCATGATTAATGGAGAAGCTACTACCTTCCTATAACAATCCACAACTATACCTGCTTTCTGTTAGCGCCGAACGTTGGGCGGCGCTTACCAAACCCAACACCCCACATTGTGCCAACGTCTTCGGGCGGAAGAGCGCAATTGGGAGGGTACAAGTCTTACCCTGGTGTGAGGAAATGCAACCTAAAGACAAAGTGTCATGGCAGGGCAGACTAGGCCCTAAGCCTTGGTTGGCGGCTGGTCTAGGATCGAAGCTCCGACAGGCGGACAATTAGAGCATTGCTTTGCTGATCCGGCAACTTCTGCAGCTTGTCTTGTTCCAGATGTAGAGGCGTTACCTTTCCTCTGGAGTGAACTAGGCAGGCCGAGAGAGGGATCATGCTGCATGGGCAACACATGATCTCTATATTTTAGCCCAAGCTTTGTGCTATGGAGAGGCAATAACTCCATCCCTTACAAACTATCGTCTGTCAAGACGGCAAGGTGCAGTGATATATATATATATATATATATATATATATATATATATATATATATATATATATATATATATATATTCAACAACTTCTTTATAGTTTTACGATATTTCTTATTCTTTAATTATGTTGAATTTTACAGAATGTTGACCAGTCTTGGGTGTGTGGAGATTTGATTAATAGTTGAAACCTGTATGAAAGGTCTAGGGCAGTGGTTCTCAACCTTTTTTGGCCCATTCCCCCCTTCACCATATTTTCAGAACGCCATTCCCCCCCCCCCCCCTTCCTATCAAAAATTTGGCCCGTTCCCCCTTCACCGTATTTTCAGAACGTCATTCCCCCCCCTTTCATATTTCCTATCAAAAAATTCCCCCACCCCTACACAGTATACGTAAAAATGGAAGGTAAATGTAATAGCATATACTAAAACAAGTGTAGACATCCACATAAAACATGATTTGTGGGTCTACTTACTTTATAAAATGAGGTTTAGAAGGACGAGACATACATAACTGTAAAGTATGAAGAGAAAAACTAGGTCAAGTAATCGGTTCTTGTATTAACACGATCTTGAAATGGTCTTCATTCCCCCCCCCCCCCCCCTGGAAACCCTGAAATTCCCCCCTGGAGGGGGGGAAAATTCCCCACCGATTGAGAACCACTGGTCTAGGGGTTTGATATATGGACGAGGCTAATACAAGTAGAACTGTAAGCTGATGAACTATAACACAGAGGCAACGAGTCGTGTTTTGTTAATATGTGAAAAGAAGGGTACAGGGAATAAATGTGGCGATAAGAAAGATCAGCGGTTCAAATTGCAGTAAAATAATGCTGGATGGTAAAATTACGTTTGCTGGGGAATAGCATGAATGTAATTGTTCCAGAATAACAAGTAGCGAGTTCTGTGGAGAAACATGAACACCTACACGATTTGATAAGTGTATGATGATGATGAGTCGTAACTTTTATTACACAACGAGCGTCACAGACATTGCATAAACATATCATTAACAGTGTTTTTAGTATGAAAATCACGACCTATAAACATCATAATAGAGACCATAAAAGTCAACATCTGCTTGGGGTAATAGATCGCACTAAAGGGGTGACGCTGCATGTAATGACAAAGACCTCAAGCGTAGTCCATACACACTATTTATAGTAGTTATGGACTGAATTTTGCGTGTGGATTAGCTTTCCCTATTAGCAGTGTCCCTCGCAATCAGGCGATCCCACTCCGACTTCAGAGGTAATTGCAATTTACGTCCCCAATTCAAGGACGACAGGTCAACATTATAGTACAGCTGTCCGGTGTAGGGATTGAACAGCTTACCTCGGTATCAGTACACCGAATGTTTGAGAACACGCGTTCTTACCCATTCGGTCATGCGGACCTGCATCAGAGTCACATGACAGGCATAGATCTAGATAGACTGCATCACACACACACACACACACACACACACACATACACACACACACACACACACACACAATAGTAATATAACAGTATGAAAAAAAAAACAGCAAACAAACAAAACAGCGTAAAGCAGCATTTAGCTGTAAACGCTAGGTCCTCGAGATACGGACGTAAAGTTCAGCGGTAAAAATAAAGTATGGAGAAATGCACACAGCCACGTAGGTCGCCGTGGTAGAGAGGTTTAACGTCCCGATTTAAGCGTACAAATATCCTAGTATTAAAAAAAGCAATTATCATTGTATGTATCTAATCTGTAGAAATTATAAAAGTTAGTTGCATATCCATTTATAGGACATCGCAGTCAACCCCGGCATTTTTGGCTTTTTGTGATTTCTTGCCAAGTTTTCGTTCAGTAGTTTGCCATTGCTTTCTGAGCGACCGACACTCATACCATTTTCATGAAATCCAACGCAAAGGGGGGGTCTGCTGCCAAATCGCCCGCTGCTGTGCTTCGAACGCGGTATGCGAGATTACTGAGTCCGAAAGCCTTGGCCAGGGGTCGGCTGAATGTTCACGAGGTCATTCATATAGTTTTGCCATGATCAAGCTAAACGCTCGGTCAGCTATCCATGATAGGGAGATTGTACACCATCATTGTTTCTTCTTGTTTCTTGTTGGTTAACATGTTTACCATTCAAGCCGTGAAACGTACGATTTCTGCACGAAAAAGTACTGGGTTTGCACCACTAAGCAGTCTGTCCCGTCTGAGTGTAAATACCCACCCACACTATCAAATGCTTTTTTTTTGTTTGTTTAATCGATACATGCTTATTTAATTGATTTGTTTGGTTTTTTTTCCGATATTTGAGCTTTAAACACCGTATTTCGGTAATTGACATGAACAAGGCGTTTGGTTCGTACCGGTATACAATCAGCGTTGCCAGTACTGGGTTGTGCTCTATGTTTAAATGCTAATTTGCATTGTGCAATATAATATTACATGTTACGACTAAAATCAAACCCACCAATCGGTTTCACGGAGTATTATTAAACAGCATTCACTAACTCCTAAGTTACAGACGCCGGTAAGAATTGTTTCTGCTAATATTCTCTACAAACTATTGTCACTTTTCACGTTCTCTAATTTGTTGGCTAAAAACAACTCTTCTTTCGGTTAATAATTAAGAAACGCGACATCGGTCATTATATTGATTGCATTGAACTCTAGCCACGCCCTAGAACTGCCCGTCTTCTATCTGGAATATGACCAGAAGCGTGGTCGGACACGCCAGTTGGTGAATTTTTTTTGACAGCGACGCGATCATATAGCAGGCATCTAAACGTCATCACCACGTGGGCCCTCCCTTCTCTGTGTAATCATTGGATTACATTCCTGTGCCCTGTCTTCTCATGGATTGAATCCGATTGGGCGGGGTAATAACTCCATGCCACGTCATCAGGAGACAATGGAAGACTATATAATTGAAACATGCATGCGTTGTTACCAGGCTCTACTGTGTGGACACGCCAAGAAGGTATGATAATGACAATGTCGAATTGTATTATTGCTATACTTATCATTAGCACTCTATCCCACTTCGGGGCATAGCCTCTCAAACAGCTCAATCCAACCCGTTCTATCTTTAGCTATCCGATGTAGCTCCGCCAAGATCTCTCTCCATATATTTTCATGTCTATGCATCTTCACCGTGTGTTTTATGTCTTCTTTTATTTCTTTGTCCTTGCTAATTCCAAACAAAGACCTTCTAGTTATACTACTCTCAGGTTCTCTGAATGTATGTCCTATTCAGTTCATTGCCAGCGACTTTTCTTCACCTGGTGATTCACTTCTATTTGTCTTGTTCTCTGCTTGATTCCACATTGGTAATTCAGCCATGCCATCTTACCTTCACTATTGTCCGCAGCCACACATTAATACATATGTGTAGTTCATTATATAATAAAGAATATAATAGAATACAATCAGGAATAATACACATAAATGCAAAGTGGCTAAAGAAGAATGAGTGAATCAAAAATGCATGGGAATTGGGACAAACTATGTAAAAGACTCACATTCCATATATCAACGAATAAATACAATAACAGGTAGGAAAACACGAACTACCACTGGGTGTTTAAAATGGAAGAACATTTCAATATTGATGGGACAAGATGATGCAGTGAATAGATGTCAATAGACAACTGAGAGAGCTGTACAATGATGGGAGACCGGATGTAAATATTCAAAACAATGGTGAGGGTCCACCAATACTTGCAGCGGAGTTGAAAGATGTACTACATCGCATAAAGAAAAGAAAGGCACCCGATCCAAACAGCATTACAGTAGAAGAAATTTAGGATATGGCTGATTTTGGAATAGAAAAGCGGACACAATTTCTACAAGACATCATCACTAGTGGGTACATTCCTAGTGACCTATTACAATCCACCTGTATAGCTCTGCCAAAGATAACAGGCGCCTTAGAGTGTGAAGTGCATCGCATAATAATTCGTATGATTCACATGACAAAGATGTTACTCAGAATAATTATGAACAGAATAAGAAACAAGATTAAACCAGAAATTATTAATAAACAATGTGGATGTGTGGAGGGAAAGGGCACAAACAACGCAATGTATATTTTTATGACACAATTAGAAAGATTTATAGAAGTAAAAACTGATCTGTGCTTATGCTTCATAGACTGCATAAACGCATTTGACAATGTGAAGCATGAAGAAATAATACAATTACTAGAGCAACTAATCATCGACTGCAAAAATCTGCGAGTAATAAAGAACATATATTGGCAGCAAACAGCAGCCATAAGAATCAACAACCTTGTATGAACATTTCAGTGTATTCAGAAGGGCGTAACTATTAGTGTTGGAACTCTTCGCTGGCTGCTGGGGATGGGGACGGAGCGCTTATGGGAATGTCCCGAATGCTGTGATGTCGGTTCCTAAATCAATCAATCATTCAATCAATCAATCAGAAGGGCGTCAAACAAGGTTGTATATTGTCTCCTGAGTTGTTCTCATTGCACAGTGAATATCTAATGATATCTACCGATAATATTCCAGGGTTCCTGGTTGGTGGACATAATATAAATAACTTACGTTATGCTGACGACACCGTCTTGATAACAACAAGTCAGAACGATATACATGAAATGATAGATACAGTGGGTGTAGAAAGCGAAAGAATGTGTCTTAGTTTGAATAGTAGAGAGACAGACGTCATGGTGATATCAAAGAAACAGATTGTTCCTAAATGTGCAGTTAACTACAGGACGCTGTTATAGGACAATTGCAGAAATCCAGATTTCTAGGAACTTGGTTAACATCAGACGGATGATAGATACATCACTGAGATACAGCGCAGAGTAGGACAAGCAAAACTGCATTCTGTCAAGTGTATATCGTTTTGAAACAATAAGTCATTGCCCTTGAAAGTCAGAAAAAGAGTTCGTGCATGTTAATTAGAACCATTTTTAACATACGGATGCGACACCTGGACTATTAATAAGCAGGCGGAAAAATTCCTGGAAGCTTGGAGATGCGGTTTTATAGAAGAATGCTGAAAGTTAATTAGACCTCCGAAAATAGCAATCAAGATGTTTTTGATTGATTGATTGATTTAAGAACCGACATCATAGCCTTAAGGGCATTCCCATAAGCGCTCCGTCCCCATCCTCAGCAGCCAGCGAAGAGTTCCAACACCAATAGTGTCATTAGCAGTCAGGATGTTTAAAGGCAGTCACCGTTTTTTTTTTTTTTTTTTGGGGGGGGGGGGGGGCACGTTATGATGAGACGAAAACTGGAACATACTGTGACAACAGGAACTATTTGCGGAAAGAGAGATAAAGGAAGACAGCGTGAAAGATTAGGAGATGCATCTGGGAGACGCCACATGTATCTATCCTGAGAGATACATTCCCAGTATGACAGAACAGGGCAAGGTGTGGTGAGTAAAATAAGACGTGACAAGCGCAGAAAGCAGGAAAAGCAGGTGGGAGCAGCCACCGTAGTGGAATCTTGAGGTGGAGAAGGCGTGGTTGGATAAACGTGGTGCTGTAAGGAGATGGCAAAATGCCAAGAAGAACAGAGCTGGCCATCCCACTCCCTGCATGCACTTAGAAAGAGAGATGCACACAAAAGTACGCTTTTTTCAAAAACCTGGTCAAGGTGATTAACATTGAAAAATGTGCAGAGGTGTGTCAAAGAGTAAGCACAGACAAATCACTGAAATTGTTCTGGTGACTACATAAAAGCATGAGCTGGATAGTCAAGAATAAGAGCATTTCTGACTTCCAAGGTGCTGACCTCATCTGGCAGAGGACTGACGAGGACAAGGGCAAAGCCCTCGTTGAACGCTATCTAGAGCAGAGCAAACAGACAGACATGAGAGGCCGAAATCTTGCCAATGAGGTCACCTCAGACAGGTGCAAGGCCCAGAACACTTCGGATGAAGACACAGTGACAGTGAAAGAAATCAAGGCTGTGCTTCGACGATAAAAAAACAGCGCTCCAGGGCCTGATAGCATAAGATACAACGACATCAATAGGTATACCGACAATGAGCTAGAGGAACTAGCAGACATGTACAACAACAGTACAGGGAGTGCTAGCATCAAGGAGGTGTGGTTACACAGCTATCTGATTCCCTTGCCGAAGCCTGGCAAAGACCACACAAAAATTCAGGGATATCGAGTAATAACCATGCATAATACAATAGGCAAGCTGCTGGAGAAGTTAATTGCCAGGAAAATATCAAGCCAGCTAGAGAAGCAAGGTATTTTCCCACCTACCCTGGGTGGGTACCGTCCAAAACGAGAAACCTCGACCAATGCAGCAGTTTTTGCCCATGATGTCTATGAAGTTTTCCACTCAGGTATTGAAACTTTTGCGATTGATCTTGAGGACGCGTACAAGAGAAATTTTTTTTGTTTTTTGTTTTTTGCATATCCTTTAAAGGACAGGACATCGCTGTCAACAGCAGCATCTTTCAGCAGTATGTTGATTTCTTGGCAAGCTTACACTCAGTAGTTTGCCATTGCTGTCTGAGCGGCAGGCTCACATACCCCGTAAGTTACCGATGCGATTCGAACCACTGCTGATTCTCACCGTCATCACGTTACCTACGAGAGTATACGAGATTACGGAGAGAAGTCGCTAACCTCTAAGCCATGAAGCCGGTGTACAACAGATTACCTTTGGATTTTTAAATGCATCAGCTTCTTGAACTCAAAATAAGTCCATTCCTCCTTTGTTGGAATGCTGGAGCCCTCTTCCAAAGGAAAACAGTTTTTAGATGTGGCAGTTGGACATCGGAACCAACAACAATACATCCTGGCCTACCACAGGGATCATCATTATCTCCGGGACTGTTCAACGCCTACAATGTGAGAATCACCAGTGAGCAGATCACTGGACCTGGCAGGACATTGTCATATGCGACGATGTTTTAGTGTATCGCCAGAGTTAGGATAGATATCAGGTTGCTGTGGAACTACAAACCGAACTCATCGCATAAGTACTTGGTGTGGTGAGGTTGGGGCAATGGTCAACCCAACAAAGGTAACAGTGACTTGGTTCTCGTTGAATAATCATATTGTCAACACTCCAACACCAACTGTAAATCTGTGTTCAGAGACGGTGGAAAGAACGAAGGCAATGAATTACCTGGGGATACGGTTTGATCGAAGCTTTGCTTATAATGAGCACATAGACCAGATGATAACAAAGGCCAAGCTACCTTCTTGATTTTCCAACCATTGAAGACAGAATACAAGTCTGCAGAGCTCGCACCTACCTCAGAGTTAACGCAAACACAAAACATCCTCTGCATAGTAAAATTATGAAGGTGAAAGGCTGCAGGTTAAAAAGAGGACGGTCGTGGATGGGTCAACCCGAAGACATTCTTCAACAGGTGTGTTCACTTGAGGACTTAGAACCTGGCGAGGAGTGGGTACAAGTGCCAACAGATTTCTGCACATCTTTTTCAGTCTGCATTCAACTAGATAGAAAATGCAGACAAGAAAACCCGGCAGCTGTAGAGGCGGAAGTACAAGCGTTTATCTTTGAGAATTCGCTAGACGGTGATGCTGTCATTTACACAGATGGGTCGGTCGTCCGACATGTGAGAAGCTCATGAGCCTTTACGGCTCAGGCCGGAGGGAGAATTGTGAAGGAGGACTCTGGTGCTTTTGCTGAGACCACAAGTAGCCTTACTATGGAAGTCATGGCAGTAAGTAAAGCAATAACATGGCTCGAGACACATACATTCACTAGGGCATGACAAGGCAGATGTGTTTGCGGCCTTGTGGGAGCACGTGTACACCTTGGAGGAGCAAATGGATCACCATGGTCTGGTTAGAATGAGGCAGCGAGGAGTGACGAGGGGATCTGGCCGACGCTCGACGCTCAGAGGAAAGGTGAGATGGACATATAATTAGATTGCTACTGGAACTATTAGTGTTGGAACTCTTCGCTGGTTGCTGAGGATGGGGACGGAGCGCTTATGGGAATGTCCCGAATGCTGTGATGTCGGTTCCTAAATCAATCAATCAATCAATCACATTCACTAGGGCATGTTTCCTTAGCGACTCAATGAACATGCTCCAGAGGATAGAGATGGGGGGGGGGGAGGAGTGTGTCCGAAGAGAATGGTTGCTGTCTCTGGAGCGGTCTCGGCTAGCAATGATTAGTTTCATCTTCGTGCCAGGGCATGCGGGAGTACAAGGGAACGCTACTGTGAAGGGAGTAGTAGGGCAGGAGGTAACTACTTATCATTTGGGGGCCATCGTGGGGGGGGGCGGAAGTTGTATTTCCATATATGAATGTTATACCTCCCACACCGCCCCCCCCCCCCCCCCGTGAAAACGGCCCGCAAATGACCCAGATATTTGAAATTGGCGATTATTTTCTTGGTTCTGGGTGACCACTTAAGCGTGGCATGGGTTATAATAGATGAATAACCAAGCGCCCCGTCAGGAGCCAAGAGGTTAAAGGTGGCCTTGGATAGCGACAGCTTAATTTTCACATCCATGGTTTATCATTTAGCGATCTTGCACAAAAATGTCTGCGTGTAGTCGACCCATCATATCTATTTCTTGACTCTCACTGGTTAGTTGGCGTCGTATTCTTAGTCCCTTGTTGTTTTCGCCTTGGGTGTCATCGGGGAATTTAGCCGTGTCATAGTAATAGAGGGCGGCTGAGAGATGTCTCTTTGTGGCTTCTTCCCCATGATTCAACGTCGCTTCCAAGTAGGCTCTATACGGAACGTATTTTCACTAGGGGTGATTAGAGTGTCGTTGAGTGAGACGTCCACCTGAGAAAATAAACTGTGCATGTAATAGTTGACAGGAGCGACATCGACCGTTGGTGGTAGTTTGCCACCGTTGGGTAGTGTGACTTTAGCTCTGATGTGTAAGAAAGTGTTAAACAGATCCAGATACTCTTCACTGGCACCAGAGATGACAAATTCTATAGGTGCGCTGGGGGCTTGTGAGGCTAAAGGGTGTATTTCCAGAAACTGTCCCTCTTCCACAGCGGTTTGCGTGGGTGGTACGCTAAATAGATCCAGACCAGAATGCAGACATTCGCAAGAATGAGGGTGAATCAGAGTCATTATGCAAGATATCCGAGTTTTGCTGCTTCTTCTTATGAGCTCGACGTTGTGCGGGGGTTAGTTTTATACGTTTACTGGGTTCACCAGGTGGCGCTGCGCGTCTCTTTCTTCTGATACCACTACCTGATTGGCTAACGTGGTTGACAGCTCCTTGCAGTAGACGCTGACCGGCTTGCTTAGCGTGCTCTATGAAGGAATCCCCAACATTTCTACCAGCCAAAGCATCTTTGGCAACTCGCAGACCTGTACCGAGACCTTCTCTAAGTAGGGCCTTACCACCGGTCTTTAACCTGGGTAGAATCGTGCGACCGAGTCCACTGAAGAAGCTGCCGATACCCCGACCTCGCTGACTCCGACCACCCACAAAGACCGTCATGCCATGTCCAGCTTGATTACAGTAAAAGTCCTCATAGAGTCTTGGATTTCGACGTAGTGCCACATATTTCATTATTTTAGGTCTGATCTCCTCCGAATTCGAAAATGTAACGTCAGCACTGAAGTGCCGGAAGTGAATGAGATATTTGTGCCCGTATCGGTGGTTAAAAGGATTTCCACCGTGCCGAAGGAGTACCGACTCAGCGGCACGTAATGAGGTTTGTCATAGGCGCGATACACCGAAGCCGACAGCTGACTCGTGATAAGAACCGTCCTCAGTAAAGGAACCATGACGTCTCCGACTGGTCTCGCCGCTATGAGATCACAGTAGACGTAGATATTTTGCAGATCGTTGTTTAGGTCTATCGCCAGTTGGCCTTCCATTAATGGATTGGTGTGTGATATCTTCGAGGAGTGAAGTCCTAATATCTCTTTCAGCTTTTCGCTAAACATAGCCACGGCCCCCGCTTTGAATATTTTCACGATGACTTTCTTTGAGGTATTGTCGAAAAAGAATCTGACTCGCGTCTGATCATCGACTTCCGACTCTTTCATTATTCGATTCAGCTCCGCTATAAACGCATCTGGTGAGCTGTATAGCCCTGAGGGACACAGTTTTCTGGAATTTCCTCTGGTGGGTGAGTTGTATCTTATCCACACTTCATGCTCTAGCACATTACAGTAGTAGTTGGGAAATTGAATGTCGGCCAGACCCACTTCGTAATGTTGATGCACTTCAATAGTCTGCGGTAACTTGACGAAATAGTGACCTGGAGTGTTCTTGGGAAACATGTTGGGCGAAGCATTGCTCGGTAATGTCACATAGAAACTCATATTTGAGGGTTTGGTAGCATGTAACCCAGACAGCTGCTTAGCAGAGCGATCCAAAATTTGCCCTCGGCTGCGTCGACGCTGTTTCGAGACAGATTGAATAGTGATAGGCCGATGACGGTGTATATAACGATCAGTTGACAGAAGAAGACAATCTCTAGTTGCGGCACTCACCGACCAAACATGCACCAGACTGAATTTCTTTCTCCTTCTGTGGTATTTTGTGAGTCAGTTTCCACGTTGGTTTCTTCCATTAGTATCTGGTTAGGTCTGAGACCCAACTGTTGAATGACTTGGGATACCAGAACCACTTGACTAAGTACTCTTTACCACCTCGTCTGGGTCGTTCTTGTAAGACTGATTCGATGCGACCCACTCGCTTGTCTCCGACGAGTTGTATTTCTTCTAGGTAGAATGACCCTTGAAGTTCTTCCCCCGAATCGTCCTTTAGCACATACGTGACCGGACTGGTCTGGTTAATACGACTGACTGTAAAAAAGTTCTTCTGTCCACGAGGGCGTATAACCCTTTTTAAAAGGTTGGTTGGGCTGAGCTAGTCGGACTCGATCGCCGGGTTTAAAATACACTTTTCTGTCGAATGTCTTCTGATACAGGTTATTCCACACCTCATTTTGATTCGTATAGTTGACTTGCATGGGCGCCATGCGAATACTTCTGTGATACGATACGTTGTAATTGCGGATCAGTTTATCTATCACGTCGACTTAGCGAAGTTGATTGGTCTTGGTGAAATAGCGCCACATTTTATCTTTCAGGGTTCGATTGAATCTTTCCACTATTGCGGCTTTCACATCTTCATTCTCAGTGGTAAAGAAATGCACACCTCGATCTTTCAGAAATTTTAAAAATGTCCGGTTGACAAATTCCGAGCCTTTATCAGTCTGAAAATTTATCGGTTGTCTATCACCAAAATTTTTACTCACGGCGTCTACTAGCTCTTTCCCCGTTTTCTTTATGATTGGAATGGCCCAAGCATATTTACTAAACACATTGAGACACGTCACTAGATACGACATCCCATCATTGTATGTTTGTAGTTTTCTCATATCTATCAAATCGACTTGAAACTGTTGATTTATACCACCGGTTATGGTTTGACGTCTCTGGAAACGACGACGTATCGGTTTATGTAAAGTTTACGTATCCTGATGTCGTAGCCAAGTCTCTACTTTCTTCAATTTAGTATTCCGTTGTAAAGCGGCGGCTCCGCCGTAGGCTCCGGGTTTCTGAGGGTCGTAGTAATATTTTCTTAATTGCGAGGCCATTTTACCCACTTGGGTGTAGGTATCCTACTCTTCTTTTTGCTTCGCCTGAGTCTGTAAGGTGTTGTCTCGACTGGATTGGACTTGACTACTTGACCTTTACCCGGTTCAATGAGTGTTGGCTGACTTTTAGCCAGCGTCGGTTGAAGCGGTGTCTCGATGACTGAAGCCGATACCGGGCTGACTTCGGGTTTTTGTTCCTTGATATCCACTGTACCTAAAGGTTTATGTCTGTACTGTTCAAGTCGGTTCAGATACCGCTGCAAAGTCTGTTGATACACTCGGACTTTTTACCGAGGTGGTAGATCTTCGTTCTCCGGGACATTTTGCATTTGATGATCCAAGTCGCGCAAGTTATCTGTTAATGTATCGGGTGGTACGTAGGGTTTTTCCAGCATTCGGGGGTCGATCAAGATCATTCTATTCATTATAAGCCCACGATGCCTTTAAGCACATTGAGAATAGGACCTAATAAAGCACCTATCAAACCACCTTGTTGCAAGATTTGTTTCCTCTTCTTGATAGATAGCTTCTTTCGCGTGAGAGCTCTTAGACTGTTCTTGTGTCGCCGCAATCGTCTCTTCTGAACAGGTGTCAGTGGAACATTACCTTTCAACACATTGTGACAGCACTCGCATATTGATTGGACGAGGTCAGGGGATGCCGATTTAATTACGGCTTTAGCGTCAGCCGGCTTCACCTCACCTAGAAATCGCAGCATGGCCCTGTGACGTTTTATTCGGTGGGACATATTATTTAGGTATGTAGACGACTTGACGCTGATCTGGAAAAATATGACTTCGTAAGCGGAGCTGATCCGGTGTTTCCTGTCGAAGGTCAAACAACAAATAACCGTGTGGAGTCGCTGTCGCGTCCTTAACACTCTCTTGGACATACGACACGCGGCCTGGATACATCTGCTTACCTAGGTTGGTAATCTGAGACCCGTCAAGTGGGTTCTTAAACACCACTAGGTAATGTGAATTCAAACTAATAGTTCTCTGCTCTTTATTTTTCCCAAAGAGATTATTGACTATATACATGACACTAACGTTGCGATGATGACTAAATTTCGTAAAAAGTTTAGTCACCCTATCATCTGTTTCGGATATTAATTCATCTATTACCACTAGCCGACGTCTATCACTGTCCAGTGGTCCATATCCGGTAAGCCTTCGTTAAATGTAATACCCTTCATTGTCTCATGCATGGATTGCCATTTTCCGTAGCACCATATAATCTCCTCTAGAATCGGAACGACCATGTCTGCTAAATGAGAAAGAAACTTTTGTACAAAGACGGATTTTCCACACCTCGTTGGACCAGCAATCAAAGCCGTAAAAGGATGTTTCCATCTCGGATCTATGACTAATAATAATCACCTACACTCTAGAGCCATGTATTTTATGGGACCCCACCGCGACCCCTGCCGCCCCGCCGCCGCCCCGCCGCCGTCACCGCCGCCGTCATAAACGCCACCGCCCCTAGACCGGAAGTGACATCCGGAAGTGGTCACCCAGAACCAAGAAAATAACCGCCAAGTTCAAATATCTGGGTCATTTGCGTGCCGTTTTTTAGGGGGGCCAGTGTGGGAAGTATAACTTCCTGCCCCCCACGATGGCCCCCAAATGATACGTAGTTACCTCCTACCCTACTACTGAAGTGCGGACGCGCTATGGACCAGGCTGACATTCTGAATGCTCTACGAGAAGTAAGACTTTTGTGAGAACCAAGTGATGACTGTGAATCTACAACCATGGCCAGACTGCGAGAACAGCAAATTAAAAGAGGGGTTGCCAAACAAAAACACTACGTAGGAAGCCAAAGACGACTGATAAACCAACATAGAACTGGTGTGGTTAGTCGCTACACGCTGCGGGATTTGCTGAGGATGGGATCCGAGCACTTATGGACTGAATGGTTCGATGTGCATTGGGGATGATCTGTCGACTAACTAACTAACTAAATAGCGTAAAAGATTATTGACAGTCTTGTGTCATGGCACGGAAGGGAATTAACATGAAGTGATACCTGACGTCTCCATCCCTTCAAATTTGCCACAATGTACTTCAGCATGTTTACTCCCGTGATGTGCTCAAAGGATGTGACAGG
>OY992884.1:24269963-24294963 GCA_963921405.1 Cepaea hortensis | reverse complement strand
AAAGTCACTCTGTATTGTTCTTGAATTTCTTTATCTACTTTCAGAACCTCTTTATTAAGTCTCAAGTTTTTAACCATTTTCCCCCTCTCTTTAATCTTACTTTTATTTGTCCACATAGTGGCACATGATCACTATTACAGTCAGCATCAGGCATTGTCTTTACATTAATAAATGCATTTCTAAATCTTTTATTAATAAGTATGTAGTCAATTTGGTTGCGAATTTTCATATAAGAGCTTTTCCATGTGTACAGTCGTCTTTTATGGTGTTTAAACCATATGTTTCCAATTATCATATCATTAATATTTGCCCATTCTATAAGTTTCTCTCCTCTTTCATTTCTTGTATCTAAACCGTAATTCTTCACCATATCCTCTATTTTTCGCTTTCCTACTTTTGCATTAATATCCCCTAGTATTATTTTTATTTCTTGTGATCCAATTTGGGATATTGCCATTTCACCTTCATCGTAAAAAGTTTTGTATATCTTCATCACTACTGTTTGTTGTTGGTGCATATACTTGTATATATATATATATATATATATATATATATATATATATATATATATATATATATATATATATATATATATATATATATATATATATATATATTGGTTTGTCTTTGACTTTGACCATTATAACTCTATCTGAAATGCACCAGTATCCAGTCATAGGGGAAATTTAATTACTCGCCGTCCACGAGAAAATATCCCGGTCATCACCGGGGCTTGAACCCGGGACTTCCAGCACTCTAGGTGGACACCATACCCCGAGGCCAAGTGTAAAACATATAATGTGATGTCGAAGAGAAATAAAAAGATGAGTTAGAAAATGTTCACGTGTCTTAAATAGATGCATTATTTTTATGAAAACTTTGAAGATGCCTTACAGTTTTTATCATTTTGTTTATAACTCACGTGACTGTAGATAAATTCTTTAAACATTTTATAAAATTTAAGAAAAATACACCAATTATTTAAATTACATAATATAGCAATGCTACTAAAGTAATGTCCCTTGATATAACTTTTCTTAAATTAAGTCCCCTTGCAATATTTTAATTAATGTTAATTTATTACGTACAAACTTGTTATTAAACTAAATAACTATGCCAGTTGACTCCGCGGGAATGGGAAGAACATCTGTACAAAATTTCATCTCAATCGATGAACCGTTCGGGAACTCATAAAGGACACACACACACACACACACACACACATCACACACACACACACACACACACACACACACACACACACATTGTCTTATATATATATATATATATATATATATATATATATATATATATATATATCCACCACGTGCCTTGTCGATAAGCGTTGGCGGTCATGTTTTGCAATCTCACTCGATCACCAGAGTCCTGGGTCAACTCCGTGTTTCTGTCTCGACGATGCCATGTCGCCAAACCATCCAGGTATTTACTTCTCGGCCTTCCCCTTGGCATTTTCCCTTCGATCTTGCCAGTAGTCACCAAGTTCTCCAATTGATTTCTTCTCATAACATGCCCAAACAATTGTGACTGCCTACGACACATTTTTCTAATTAGTTTAGGATTTTCTTTTGTTTCTTGAAGGACTTGTTCATTGGTTTTTCTGTCTGTCCATGGTATTCTTTGCATTTTCCTCAGAAATCATATTTCCACAGCCACATATAAATGTGTGTGTGTGTGTGTGTGTGTGTGTGTGTGTGTGTGTGTGTGTTACTTTATCATGGCGTGGATTGTTATAATCCTAAAGGTCACACAGGATCTCAAATCATGATGGTCAGAGAGAGTGGAACACCGCACCCATACATAACCTGACTAGGGTGTGTTCCCAGTGAAGATGCAATCTTCCTTGAACAGCTGACGACTCCTCTCTGTTTGATGATAATTTCAGGCTTCACAGCAGAGATATATCTTTCCTCTGTTCGGATTTCTCCCTGTGGATAGCATGCGTCCCACACAACGTGACACTTTCTGCGTGGTAATTCAACCTGTTCGTTCAAGAGCTATGTATAATTTCTCAGCTGAACTGACTTAAGATTTTTTCAAATAAGTTGTGCAGACACACTAGACACTTTCTCAAACTCAAAACCGAATATATATATATATAGTAGGCCTCTTTCAGTCCTGAAGGACTATACAGTTGTGCCGCTTGGGAGGTACCTGGCAGCTCCGCTGGTGACTGTATAGTCCAATTCGAGAGTGGATATCCCTGTCACAGTTTCCGCATCTGTAAGACGAGGCAACTCCCGCATTGATTGACTGCGTTTTACGCCTGTGCCGCCTGTCCTCAATTTGTTGGATCAGATTGCGCTAAAAAAACACCAGTCCGTTTCGTCCATCTCTTCTCCAGGAGCATCTGTCTGTTGCAACTCTTTCCCACGTGTCTGGATCTATTCCAAGGGTTGTCATATCTTGTTTACACCGGAGGCGTCTCTACTTGAGGAGGTTGTGCACTGTGGTAATATCTGCTCTTTCAAGCACCTGTTTGTTTGTTATGTGGTCTTTCCATGTTATGCCCAGGATACGTCTCAGACATCTCATATGGAAGGAATTCAACTTCCTATCCTGTCTTGAGTACAGGGTCCAGGATTCAGACTCATAGAGTAGTGTGCTAACAACACAAGCTTTATATACTTGAGCTTTTGTACGCCCTGTTAATCTATTATTTTCCCAAACTCTTTTAGCTAGCCTGGAAAATGTTGTGGCTGCCTTTCCAATGCATCTGTCGATTTATGTCTCTAATGAAAGATTATCTGATATTGTCGACCCCAAATTCACAAACTCGTGGACGACCTTCAATTCGTAATTAGAAATTTTGATTGACGGAGGCGCACCAGCGTCTTGTTCCATCACCTGTGTTTTATTTAGGCTAATGGTGAGCCCAAAGTCTTTGCAGGCGGCTGCAAAACGATCTATGAGCCGTTGGAGATCTTCTGCTGTATGAGTAGTCAGTGCTGCATCATCTGCAAAAAGTTGTTCTCTTACGCATGTTGATCTTATTTTATGTCTTTGCCTTGCGTCTTGATGGATTAAAAAGTTTGCCATCAGATCTTGTATGGAGGTATATGCCTTCAGTGACCGTCCCAAATGCCTACTTTAGGAGAACGGCGAAGAAGATACCAAAGCGTGTAGGAGCAAGCACGCAGCCCTGCTTTACTCCGCTGCTGATGCTGAATGACTGGGATGTTCAGCCGTCAAATAAAATGGTCCCCTGCATTTTTTCGTGAAATGATTTCACGAGACTAAGAAAGGTGGGTGGACATCCAACATTTTCAAGGACCTTAAAAAGGCCACTTCTGCTCACGAGGTCAAATGCCTTTGTGAGGTCGATGAAGGCAATATATAATGGCTTCCTCTGGTCTCTGCACTTCTCTTGGAGCTGCAAGAGTGAGAAAATCATATCGATGGTGGACCTGTTGGGTCTTAATCTGCACTGCAATTCGGGGTAGATTCTTTCAGCAAGAATGTGTGATCTTTTAAGGATTACTCTGGCAAAATTCTTGCCTGTAATGCTGAGTAGGGAAATGCCGCGATAGTTGTTGCAGTATCTTCTGTTGCCTTTGTTTTTATAAACGGGAAACGATGTTTGCGTCTTTCATATCTTATGGTACTAATTTTTCTTTCCAGCAGAGCTGAAATATTGCATACAGTTCTGGGATAATTGTTTCTTTGCTTCATTTTAAAATTGCAGGTGGAATGCTATCTTTTCCAGGTGCCTTGCCGGGTTTGAGAGAGTCTAGTGCAGTGTTTCCCAACGTGGGGCCCACGCCCCACAGGGGGGCAATTCAATTGTTAAGGGGGGCAATTCGAAAATGGAAGAAATCGGCTGAATATAACAAAACGGGGAGACTTGAGACTGAAGTTAACTCAATTGGAACCTGACATAAGATCTCTTTGCAGCAAGCATCAAGCGCAAGGATCTCACTAAATTTAAATAATAAATAATTACTAATAATTAAAATAATATTGAAAAATCTTTCATTAAAATTATTTTGTACTTGAATTTCAGTTCTCCATTATATGTTTTGAAGATTTACTTACTGTGTTTGCTCAATAATTTCCTAGTGATTTCTTCCTAAAACCTATCATTCAAGTTTCTTTAGTGAACATTTCAATTTTTGAATATTAAAAATAATGTATATGTTGAGGGGGGGGGGGGGCGTGGGGCGGAGGAGGGGGGCAATATGAATCTTAGAAAGGCTTAAGTGGGGCATGGTACAAAAAAGGTTGGGAAACACTGGTCTAGTGCTTCGCTGATTTCTGTGAGACATGGTTCGTTATCCAGGGCATGCATGGCGGACTGTTGATCGATGGCTTCCAGAGCTTCTTCACTGACAGTGGTATCCACTGAGTATAGCTCTGAGTAGTGTTCTACCCAGCGATCCATCTGTTTCGCTCGATCTTTTATGATTAGCCCCTCAGTTGATCGTAAAGGGGTCATTTTATTTTTTGATGGACCGACAGCTTGCTTGATGCCCTCGTACATTCCTTTTATATTTCCAGTGTCTGCACAAGTTTGAATTTGAGCAGAGAGCTGTAGCCAGTTCCTGTTCGTACATCTTCTTGCCATCTGTTGTACTCTATTTCTAGCCGTTCGCAATGCCTGCAATGTTTTCTCTGAAGGTGATGTTTTATACATTAATAATGCATGTCTCTTTATCTCCAGGACTGGGAGCATCTCTTCAGAGTGTGCTTCAAACCAGTCGGTTGACTTAGCTTGCTTCTTGCCAAATGTTGATAGTGCAATGTCATAATCTCCCCACCAGTTCTTCCGTGTCGTCGTCAATGACGCCTGGCAAATACGGCCAGGTCCACCTGTGAGCGACACTAACCACGCTGTGACAGGAATGGTCAGTCGGTGCATGCGTGGGACATGAAGTCCACGCAGGGACACAACCCCGACTAGCGAGAACTCACAGTGGTTAGCGCCAGACAGCTTGGTACTGTTGTACAGGACAGACGGATTGAATGGTGCTCGTATGACTTGTGTGTATGAACGATAACAGTTAGAAAGCCTGTGTGAATATAGGAGACTGTGCGCCTGGTATGTATGATTGTGAGTTGTATACATTACATTTATATATCTATTGATTGTATTATGGAATCGATATTGAAATTGCGCGATGCATGTAATGGTTGTGATGAGTGAGAAGTGTGAATAAAGTGTTTGAATTGTATTTGCAGTGTGTCACGTAAAGTCATTCTGTGACAGTGTTTGTATCACACCTGTTGGTGATTACGAGCCTGTGATTTTGCTGAATGCAAGATTCTGACAGGTGTGAACGTGGGTGCATCGTCCATCTTGAACCAATTATAAAATAGGTGTGAACGTGGGTGCATCGTCCAGTTTGAACCAGTTATAAAATAGATGCGAATGAGGATGTATCGTCCATCTTTGAACTAGTTGTAAAATAGGATTGAACGTGTGTGTAAGTGGAAAGTTTTGTAAAGAAAACAACATGGAAAGTAAGTTGTTGAATGTGTTGAACGGACGACAGTACGGCTAACAAACATACTCGACAGCACACAAACCTACAAAACTTAGTTGACAACGCATAAACCACATAAACATGCATATCCTAATATTTTCTTCTTCCAAAAAGCAACAGGGTTTTGTGTCATCCGAAACCGTTAGCAAGTAAAGTACATTTTTTCCGGGCAGTAACGATCAGGCAGCGATTCTCTGGTACAGTGTTCCAACATACTCCAGAGCTCCAAAGTCACTTAAGTATTATCTTTTTTCACATATACTTTTGTGTGTAAGTCTAGGCACAAGCTGTATCTGATAAATATTGTACACATTATTGTATTTACTAACACCTTATAATTAAAATTTGTTTGTACATTCATTGTATCTGAAATAGTTCATCATGTCTACATTGAACGAATTCATTGAATCTGGTGTAAAACTAAATTTAACTGGTGATGAGTTGACAAAATGGAGTGAGGCAACGTATTCAGAGCAAACTCCTATTACAGGAAAAAGCTAGGGAACGGGAAGACAGAGCTGCTGAAAGAGAGCTGAAAAATGCAGAATTATAGTTAATGGCCTAAACCAAACAGGCAAAAACAGATGCTGAGATAAGAAAAGCTGAGATCTTAGCCCAGAGTAAGAGGGAAGAACTTGAAATGCAGCTGAAAATTAAACAGCTTGAAGCTGAAACATCAGCAGATAAAGATTCTAGAAAGTCAGAAAGACTAGAAACAGAGAATCAGTACAAAAGGTACCAAAGGATCGTCAAGAATTTCACCACGGGACATTTTGGAACGATAATGGAGCATTATCAGATTCCAGAGACTGAATGGAACATTATTTATATGAGAAGTCTTTCAGGGGAACCTCTCAAAGTGATAGAGACCATTCGCAAAGATCTCAGGAAAGACTATCAATATATTAAGACCAAAATTATGTCACACTTCCTGTTAGATGAAGCAGGCTACAGAGAAAAGCTTAGTAAGTTAGCTCCAAAACCTACACAAACTTTCTCTGTCTACGTCTCAGTAGTACAGGATATATTTAGTATATGGTTGTCATCGATCAAAGTAAATAACAGCTTCAATAAGTTGAAAGATCTAATTCTTAGAGATAAAATCATTTCATCTCTACCACCACCATTTTCTAAATTTCTGCAAGAATGTGAGTGCGAGAGTGTGCAACATATAGAGAAACGAGGTTCGGCTTATTTTACAGCCAACAAACAGTGTTTTACTAGTGGATTGACTGACTTCGACTTTGTAGCAGCCGCTACCTATGACAGAACGAAGTCAGGTCCCTACAGTAAACAGAAACCCTTTAAGCAATCTGCTGATAAGTATTACCAATGCAGATATTGCCATCTTCCACATAATGAAAGTGATGTCTGTGACAAACACCCAGGGTACCTCACATACTTGCAAACCTATATAGATAAGCAAGATAAAGAGAGAAAGAGCTATAAACGACTAACCAAATGCTTCCTTTGCAAGGCATATGGCCACTGGCGTCATGCTTGTAAAGGTAAACAAATTACCAGAAAGGCTAATGCAGCCATGTTTGATAGCTCTTCCTCAGATGAGGAACAAGTAGAAAATCATCCTGTTAATGCAGCACAGGCCATTGATGTATTTCATCTTGAAAAATGTACCATCTGTGATCGTTTTCGTGAAGATGGCTTATTAACATGCGGCCACTCAATACCTATTGCCAATAAAGAAGCTAATTTGGAAAACTTACCATCCACCAAGGGTTTGCAAATCTGCCACCGTTTTACGAGATAGTGGATGTACTCTTATTGGTTTGAAGAGAGACTATTTTAACTTCAGATTATACATGCAAACATGTTACATGCGGAATTTTCTCAGGTAACACCAAGAAATAGCTACTTGCATGGGCATATATTGACACCCCATTTCTCACAGGAAAGGTTAAATGCGCAGCATTATTCAACCCATATTGTGACATAATCGTCGGTAACCTTCCAGAGGTAAATGATATGCCACATGACATTATAACATCTTCTGCCAAATGTATTGATGATAATGCGGTATCACCTTCAACTGAATATATTGTTGACAATGTATTATCATCGTCGAATGAATGTATGTTTGGAAATTCATTAACTTCATCCGCGCCGTGTCGGCTGGCGTAGACGTTCATGGCTCTCCATAGATCTCGGTCTTTGTTTTTCTGGATCAACTCTGCTGCTGATATTCCTCCATGCCACCGTCTCAATCCATCCAGCATCACTTCTCTTGGTCTACTTCTGCCTCTCTTCCCCTCGATCTTTCCAGTTGTTACGCTGTTCTCCAATGTCTCTCTTCTCATCACATGACCGAGGAAAGCTGTTTGTCTCGGTCTTATTGTTGTATGTAATGTTCTAGTTTCGTTAACCTGTTTCAGGCAGTCGTCGTTAGTTACTCTGGCAGTCCAAGGAATTCGCAACATTCATCTCAGGAACCACATCTCTGTTGCTTCTAATTTCTTCTTAATTTGTTCATTTACATTCCAAGATTCACTGCCATACAGCAAAACTGGATCTACATAGCATTTCATCACTCTCTTTCTTACATTCAGTGATAGTGACTTATTGCATAAGATACTCTTCATTTTCTTAAATGCGGCTTTTGCCTGCCCTATTCTGCTCCTAATCTCTGTTGTACATCTTCCATCTGATGTTATAAATGACCCTAGGTATATAAAATTATCAACTTGGTTATGGATTTTCCCTTCTATTTCTATGTGATTGTATTGGCCTAAATGTAACATCACTTTTTCATGTTGTTGATATTTCAAATGCAGTAACTAGATCCGCTGCAAGATTGCAAGATCAAATTAATCAGACTGAGGCTTTGGAAATGTTAAGCCCAGTTATATTACCTCCTAAGACCATGAGGGAAAATTTCATAACAGCCCAAAAGGCCGATTTATCTCTGCACAAATATTTTAATTTAATAGGCCAAAAGCCAAGAATAACAAAGAATGCTAGATGACATTTGGCCCTAAAAGGTTGTATCCTTACACGGTACTACACCAAAGGTACCAGCGCCACTGAGCAAATGGTGTTACCAACCGAACACCGCAATCAAGCATTACACCTAGCAAATGACATACCCTTTTCAGGGCATATGGCTTATGTGAAAACTAGATCTAAATTACTTACCCAGTTCTACTGGCCTAAATTCTGCAGTGAAACCAAGCAATATTGCAGACCTTGTGACATCTGCCAGAAGCTTGTTAAAAAGGGTAAACACCCGCAAGCTGAACTACAAATAACAGATCTAGCAAATAGACCTTTCGAAAAGATCTCTGTTGATATTGAAGGTCCTCTAAACCATGTGACATCAAGAGGAAATAAGTTCATTCTAACGATAATTGACCTCTATAGCATACGGTCTGAAGCGTTACCACTTAAGAACATAACTGCCAAGGATATAATGGAACCTTTCTTCCACATTTTTTCTAGAGTAGGGTTTCCTGATACCATTCTCACAGATCGGGGAAGTCAGTTCATAGCTGCAGCCACTCAAGCCTTTACTAGAATGTTAGGGGTAAAGCAGTGCTTTAATAGCCCATACCACCCTCATTCTACGGGGATTGTAGAAAAGATAAACGGTGATCTCTAGCATATGCTATCAAAAATTTCCCAGGAACACCCTGAAGACTGGGATACTTATTTACCTGCCATACTATTTGCATATCGCGAAGTACCTCATTCCAGTATAGGTTTCTCACCATTTGAACTTGTATATGGAGCCAAACCACGCGGCCCATTATCTATGTGCCATTCTATGTTAACTGAAAGTGTCACTGTACATAAACCAGTATCATCATATGAACATGTAACATCATTGCGAGATAGGATAATGAAATCTTGTGTATTAGCTAAAGAAGCACTGAAACAATCTGGTGCTATTTACAGACAGTATGCAATCAGAGGAAATAGGACAATAACACTGACACCTGGACAAAACGTACTACTTCTTTTGCCAAGCGACAGACACTTACTGACAGAGTTATGGCAAGGACCGTTTAAATTACTGAGACAGATCTCGAGTGTGGACTATGAGATCGCAATAAAAGACAAACACAAAATATTTCACATCAACATGTTAAAACCGTACTACAACAGAGACGAAGACCAAGACGAGACAGCAGCAAGCACAACTATAGTGGACCACCCAGACGAGAACTAGTCCGACGAAATACCGACCTCATCACTTGACACGACAAACAATCTGCATAACATCAAAATAAATCCTAATCTTACTCAGACAGAGACCGACAATTGCAGACAACTGTTACAAGACTACAGTAGCATTTTTTCCAACCATCTAGGACAAACAGATTTAGTGCATCATCACATTATTCTGACATCCAACACACCAATAAAGTGCAGACCATACTCCATTCCCATACACTATAAAGACAAATTACACAAAGTAATTTTATACTTAGAGAAGAATCATATCATCAGACGGTCACAATCACTATTGTGTTCACCGATAGTGATTGTGAAAAAGAAGGACAACACCATACGACTCTGTGTTGACTATCGGAAACTTAACAATATCACACAGTTGGATTTAGAACCAATGAGTAACTGTGAAGACATACTGACTGAACTGACAGATTAAATATACTTTACAAAACTGGACATGACGAAAGGGTATTGGCAAATACAGGTACACCAGGACAGCATACATCTGACACCATTTGCCACACCCTGGGGACTATACGAATGGTGCAAGCTTCCATTCTGGATAGTCAATGCCCCTGCGACATTTGTACGGATGACAAGACTTCTTCTGACAGACATCCCTAATATAATTTCCTACATGGACGACATTTGCATACATACAAAGACGATGACAGACCATGTAACAACATTACAGCAGACATTTGACCGCATCAGACATCATGAACTGACAGTTAAACCATCGAAAGTCGACATAGCCTACCAAGAAATTTCATTTTTGGGTTATAAAATTTGTAACGGCTTTGTCATGGCTGACGATAACATCGTGTCAAGAATTCTTAAATTGTCGCTTCCGACAACAAAGAGAGAATTGCGAAGTGTCCTAGGTCTGTTAAATTATTAAAGACAGTTTATACCCAATTTTGCTACGTTGACTGAGTGTTTCACTAACCTACTAACGAAAACAAACCTAACAAAATTGTAAACAGCGAATGCCTAAGACCTGCATTTACAAAAGTGTTATCTTACTTTTCTAGTAACCCGATTCTTAGATTACCAAATTTGGACACTATTTTCAGACTGAGAACTGACGCGAGCTCCCTAGCGTTTGGGGTAGTACTTTTCCAAGAGCACGACCAAATTCTCCACCCAGTGTACTACGTAAGCCGGAAATTAAAACCAAGAGAAAGAAATTGGTCGCCGCCTGAAATTGAGGCCCTTGCTCTTGTGTACGCAGTTAGAAAATTATCCATATTTCTTCTTGGGAAACATTTCATAGTCGAAACAGACAACAGTCCATTGACAATCATCACGACTGGAACTCCTACTAACAACAGGGTACCAAGATGGTCACTATTACTACAAGATTTCAGTGTTGAAGTCAGGCATATCCGCGGCACACAAAATACGATTGACGACCTTCTTTCCAGATGTCCTTACGACACATCCGAAAGCCTAATTGCGCCTGAGCGCACACAGCAGACCAATAAGTAATCTGTATGTATATATATATATATATATATATATATATATATATATATATATATATATATATATATATATATATATATATATATATATATATATCACCGTCACTACTCCTAACAATGCTTTTGTGCGTTCTCGTGCACAATTTTTACGTCTTCATCAAACTTCCCTATTTATAAGTTTGCAACAATATTATCTATCTTTCATTAACTCTCCCCCATCACCTATTCTGTTACATATCCCTCCTATGCCATTTTGAGACTTTCCGTATGAAAGTCTAAAAAATAAAACTGGTATCATGAAGGCTAATAGAATACAATGGCTGGGCCATATAGAAAGAAAAAAAAAACAATCACTGGTATCATGAAGGCTAATAGACTACAATTGCTGGGCCATATAGAAAGAATGGAAGATATTAGGGAAACAAAACTCGCTTACACTCAGGAAATAAATGACCGTAGACCCCGAGGTAGACCAAGAAGACGGTGGAGAGATAATATATATACAGACCTACAAGCACTTGGAATCAACGACTGGCAAGAGAAGGTCAATCAGAGAGACGAATGGAGACGGATTGTGTCTGCAGCAAAGAACCTCAATGGCTCGGAAGGCTGAAGAAGAAGAATATGTATGTGTATATATATATATATATATATATATATATATATATATATATATATATATATATATATATATATATATATATATATATATATATATATATATATAATACACCTTACAGGACGTTGCAGTCAAAATGAATTTTTCAACTGCTGTTGATGTATTAGGCAAGTTTTATGTTTAGTAGATAGCCATTACTGTCTTTGACGACCGGCACACATGCCCCCGTATGTTACCAGTGCAGCGCGAACAGCAGCCGATTCTCGCAGCTGCTGTTTTCACTACATGGATAAACGGGATTACGAACAATGTCGTTAACCCCTTTGCAGGGGAGACCGGCTATATATATATATATATATATATATATATATATATATATATATATATATATATATATATATATATATATATAATACAATGTATGTCCGTATGTATGTTATTTATGCGTTCGCGAACGGTCCATCCGATTGAGACGAAATGATCTACACGTGTTCTTCTCATTCCTGTGCTGCCAACTGGCATATATTGTTAGTTTACAAACAGCTATTTAAGTAATAAAATTTAATTTTTTTAATGACATTATAATTTATATATAGCAAGGGGACTTAACTTAAGCAAAGTTATATCAAGGGACATAACTTTTAGTAGCTTTGCTATATGTAATTTAAATAATTGTTGCATCTTTCTCAAAGCTTTATAAAATGTTTATCTACAGATATCTACAGGCATATGTGTTATAATATATAATGATAAATTCTTTAAGACATTTTCAAAGTTTTCATAAAAATGATGCATCTATTTTAAATATGTGAAAATTTTCTAACTCATCTTTGTATTTCTCTTCGACATCTATACAGTCATCCCAGCATTTTTTGGGGTTTTCGTGATATCTTGATAAGTTTACGTTCAGTAGTTTCAGACTGCCCTGTTTAGTTATTGGGATGAAGATTGTTCTCTTCCAATATGTTCACCATATTTCCGGAAACGGAAACGAGAGCTTATATGACTACTAATATAAATGAAACGAGACGCACCCTACCAGGGACGGGGCGAAGCCAGGCCGGGTCGTCTTATTTCGGAACCGGAACGGGAGCAGGGGCGGAATATGAATTAAATGAGACGCTCCCGCCAGGGGCTGGACGAAGCCGGACCGGGTCGTCCTTTTTGGGAACGGGAACGGGAGCCGGGGCCGAATATGAATTAAACGAGATGCTAACCGCCAGGGGCAGTGCGAATCCGGGCCGGTCGTCTAGTATGTGTGTGTGTGTGTGTGTGTATGTGTGTATGTGTGTGTGTGTGTGTGTGTGTGTGTGTGTGTGTGTGTGTGTGTGTGCATGCATGCATGCATGTATGGTGAGTGTGTGTGTGGTAAGGGAGGGGATGTGAATAAATGTGTATGCCTCAAGAGATCTGTCAGTCCTTGCCAACTTGTATTTCACCTACACATTAAACGCGAGCACACAGACATATATACACACGAACCTCGCATACACTTACCATATGTACCCACTTTAATTATTATGTAGAAATGAATTATATTTTACTTCTTTCTATTTAATTTCAGTTGACCATAAACACTTTCGTAAGCAACGTTTATCAATGTCCATATTATGATGCTAATTGTTTAATCAATTTTATTTCAGAGTGGTATTACGTTACTGTTAAAGTAGTCCGGATTAATGTTCTTTCCTAATAGTGTAATAAGAAAAAAAACCATAATAATAATAATAATAATAATAATAATAATAATAATATGCAATAACACTGCAATTGTCGGGTGATCATCAAAGGGTGAGATACCAAGTGTACTACTTTAAGACTGTTAGATTGGCCATATGGGAAACATTCCTCACAGTAAGAATAGCTTATAAAATTGTAAAGACTAGGTAGTTATGACAACCGGTCCCTAAAAGAAAATGATATCCTGCACGTTGTGCCAGAGTATGACTACAGCCGCTTTTTTCTGCTATGAAAATGTTCGACTAAGTGCTTTTTCATACAACTAGAATACAGAAGCACAAATACATGTAAAGTTTCATTCACTAACTACTAAGGTCTGCTTGTTAAAAAGGCAACATTGGCACCTTTCCTTCTTGATAGACGATAGTTTGGTACATTGTGCTTCAAAAAGGCTTAATAACTACAACTCATGGCGGTGGCGAATGTGATTGATAAGGCCAATTCGTGCTGTAACTGTTCGTCCACAGTGGATGCATGTGAAAATATGGTAATTTCCATAATCATGCACCATCTTAGTCTCTCACGCTCTGTGTGTGCTTTATCTGTAATAATTTTCTCGGTTGTCTTTAATCCATTTCTGATGGTTGGCCTCCATGTAACACGTACATCGGCAACTTGCTCCCAATGTGCATTATCAATGCCGGTATCAATCATGTCCCTCTTACACACATCTGTGTATCGTAGTAGAGGCCGACCCTGAGATCTCCTACCCATCTGTAATTCACCAAACAAGATGTCCTTTGGTATTCTACCATCGTCCATCATCCTAACGTTTCGTATCTATCTAAGTCTACGAAGACTGAGCAAGTAACACACCGTGACACAACCTGATCTTTCCAATACTTCAGTATTTGTGATTTTGTCTTGCCATTTAATACCAAGTATTCTTCACAGACACCGGATATGAAAGCGGTTCACTTGTTTCTCTTGGTGTGAGTAAGTTAACCAGTTTTCACTGCCATAAAGAAGAGTACTGAGGACACAGGCTTGTTAGACAAGGACTTTTGTTTTAACAGTAAGCTTCGTTTTCTCCCAGACTCCTTTTGCTAACATGTTTATTGTTGTTGCTGCCTTACCAATCCTGATTTTGATTTCCTGGTCTATAGATAATTTGCTATTTAACTCTGATCCTAGAGATGTAAAATAGTCGACTATCCCCAGATCGGCGCCGTCAATAAAGATTGATGGTACCCCATGTGCACCTTGTGACATAATCTGTGTCTTCTTTTTGTTAATTATTAAACCAAATTCAGAACAAACGTTGGAGAATGCAGATAGTTGATGTTGTAATTCTTCCTCAGAGTGGGTCGTAATTGCAGCATTATCCGCAATAAGCAACTCTCTAATTAGTATCTTCCTAATATTAGTCTTGGCCTTCAATCTCTGAGCATTATATAGGCCGCCATCGGAGCGTGAGTGAATGTATACCGGTATCCTGATCACGAAAGGCATATTTCAGTAGAAGTGAAAAGTATATTACAAAGTGGGTGGGGGATAGTACACAAACTTGCTAAACTCCACTCTTAAAATTCAAACTCTTCTGAAGTTGCACCATAAAACTTAATTATACCCGTCATGTCTGTGTGGAACAATTGCACAATGGACAGAAGAGTTGGTGGGCAGCCAATCTTCTTTAGTCCCTTGAACAGACCCTCACGACTGTCCAATTCAAATGCCTTTGTGAGGTCGATGAAGGCAATAAACAGTGGTTGATTTTGTTCACGGCATTTTTCTTGCATCTGACGCAATGAGAATATCATATCAATGGTAGACCAGTTCTGACGGAAGCCGCACTGTGATTCGGGGTAGACTTGATCTCCCAGGACTTGAAGTCTGCGCAGGACAATTCTGGCAAATACTCTCCCAACAATACACAGAAGTGAGATACCCCTATTGTTGTTACAGTCACTTAGATCGCTCTTGTACTTGTACATTGTTATGATGCTTACATCTTTGAAATCCTGTGGGACTTGTCCTTCTCGCCAGCATAGCTCTGTTAGCTGGTGGATCTGTAGAGTGAGTGTGTACTGCCCACTCCTGATTACCTCTATTGGAATCATATCCTGACCTTGAGCCTTGCCAGATGAAAGTTCATTTATAGCACACTTTATTTTTGTTATGGTAGGAAGTGTGTCCAGGTGATCAAGAGTTGGCAGGATCTATATGGCGTTGAGGGCATCATCCTCTAGTTTGGTCTCACTTGAGTAAAGCTCTAGTGCTCTTTCCATCTATCCATCTGATGTTTCTTATCAGTGATGATGTCTTCAGTCAAGGTTTTCAGTCGTGTACTTCTTTTGATCATTGGACCACATGCTTTCTTTATCCCTTTATGCATGCTTCTGATGTTTCCCTTTTCACTTATATTTTGAATGGACTCGCATAACTTGATCCAACATTCAATTGCAGGCTTCCTGGCAGCCTTTTGCACATCCTTCGCAGCTTGCTTCAGCTCACTGAGAGTGTTGCGCGTTGATATTTTTTTAGTTTCTTAAGAGAGCTATCTTCTTCTAATCAATCAAGGGCTGCAGTGTCTGGCTGTTTGCCGCAGACCAGTCCTGCCTCTTATGATCCACAGTGCCGTAAACCCCCACCACTGTTTTATAAAGAGGTCACTTGAGTTTACCCCACCTTTCTCTTGCTGTACAAATTTCTTATGTATAAGTGAAAGCGCCATCAGGTTGTTGTTGGAATTCAAAGCACTTATCAGGATCGTAGGTGATAATAATATTAATCCTGGGGCTATATCTGTGTTTTGCTGTGTAGATTCTCGTTGGTCTCAGTCTATCCTTTGCAACAACCATAGAATGATCCGTATTATAGTCAGCACTGTGATCACTTTGAGGTAATGATGTTTGCTTCAGATGTTGTCTCCAGTGTGATGATGAAGTCCAGCTTATGAAAATGGCCGGATCTTGGATCCATGGCCTTATGCAGCACTTTTGTTTAAAAAAGGAGTGTGTAATGCGCATGTTATTTTTGGTACAATGCTAAAGCAGCAATGACGTACAGACCAGATGGAAACAGAGGAAGAGGCCGACCACGTAAACGCTGGACGGAGGGAATAACAGAATCCATGGGAATGTCGATATACGAAGCCCATAACCGGGCACTCTCACGAAGTTTATACTTCACCTCGACACCGCAAGGTACAAGAGGAACATGATGAGATGAGATGAGATGAGAGATGAGATGCTAAAGCAGCCTTTGCCCATTTTCATTCACGCGACCGATGCTGTATTTACCAAGGCACACTGGCCATGAACTCGAGTCCTTGCCCACACGAGCATTGAAATCGCCGAGCATATAAATGTAGGAGGGTTTTGGAACTGCCTTTTGGTCACAGGGTCTAACTCCTTACAGAACAAATCCTTCACATCATCAAATGAAGCGAGTGTCGGTGCATTTGCAGTAATAACGGTGGCAAAACCACAAGAGGTTGTCAAGCGCAGGGATAATAGACTTTCATTACCTCCTTCTGGAATTTAAATCATTCCTAGTAGCGAATTCTTCACTGCAAAGCCCAGACCTTGTTGCCCTTTTTTCTGCCTACCCTCTACCCTTCCAAAAGAAGGGTAATAGTTTTCCCTGTGACCCTTCCTCCAGGCGGCGAGACTCCTACAGGCCAGCAATATCAATGTTAAGACTATTGAGTTCGGCATCAATCACAGCGGTTTTTTTCACATCGTTAGTATTTGTCAAGTCGATGGAAAATCCTGGACACATAGTTCTTACGTTCCAGGTGGAAAGTCGTAGCTTGAGGTTTGTACTTTTCTTGTTATTAGTACCCGGTGCATTGGTTTTACAGCCTGCAATTCAGATTTTGTCCTTGCCCCAAGCACCCATTGAGCAGGCAGGCGGTAGCTTATCAGTGACACCTGTAGGTGTCTCCCACCGTCAGAGGCAACCCGTGCCGCCCAATGACTACGCAAATTGAAAGGGACTTATAAACCGTAAATGTTACCGCTCGCTTTGATTCTGCGCACAGTTAAGACCAGCTGCCCACCAATGCTTAGGGCCTGGTCTGCCCTGCCATGACATGTTGTCTTTAGGTTGCATTTCCTCGCACCAGGATAAGATTTGTATCCTCTCTATTGTGCTCTTCCGCCCTAAGCCGTGGGAACAATGTGGGTGTCGGATTTGATAATCGCCGCCCAACAATCGGAGCTAACAGAAAACTGGTAGTACCATCTACTGTCATACGGTAGCACAGTAATATCTGACTCAGGCCTCACTCACAAATTAAAAAAAACACGGCAGACAGTTATTTAAAATCGATACATACATACATGCACGCACGCACGCACGCACGGATGCACGGACGCACGCACGCAGCACGCAAGCACGCAAGGCAGGCAGGCAGGCAGGCAGGCAGGCAGGCAGGCAGGCAGGCAGGCAGGCAGGCAGGCATGCATGCATCCATCCATCCATCCATCCATCCATCCATCCATCCATCCATCCATCCATCCATCCATCCATACATACATACATACATACATACATACATACATACATACATACATACATACATACATACATACATACATAAATATCTTATTATGTCTGTTGTCTACAGCTCCTATTCGCCCCACAGGATTACGTAAGTGAAGTTAATTTATCGATATACAATAGGCATTATCAATATTTGCATTTTCCCTTTAATGTCTGTAAATACTGATAAAAGAACTCAACTGCTCATGTCGTTCACATATCACCGTAATCTCAATTCGTTTCAACTTTACATTTGTCCGACTCCAGTGTTTTCACTTCGTATTATATGCATATATGTATTTGTCAATTGACACAATCAAAATCCCAGGCAGTAAAACCAATGCACCAGGTACTACTGAAAGGAGAAATAGAAACCTCAAGCTACGTGTTGCAACCTGGAACGTACGAACCAAATGCCCAGGAGTTTCCACTGATCTGACGAACATTGACGATGTGTGAAAACCGGCGGCGATTGATGCCGAACTCAATCGTCTTTACATTTATATTGCTGATCTGCTGGAGACTCGCCTCGCTGAGAAAGGGTCACTCAGGGAAAACAATCACGCATTATTTTGGAAGGGTAGAGGACAGGCAGAAAAAAGCCAACATGGTGTGGGCTTTGCTGTAAATAATTAGTTAATTAGTTAGTCGCGGTTCCAACTTCACGGCAGCGGGTCGTCCCCATATTGCTCCGTTCCTGTGCCAATGAATATCACACAAAATACTCCTCACTGCCCTATGTGAACAACGGAATAGAAAGGAGTGCCGGCAAGCCAACAGCCCGCACAGGTACAGTGTGCATAATGCCGCCGCCAGAATGCCAACACAAAAGTCCTCCACGAAAAATACAATTCATCGTCGATGGAAACGGCAGTCACCAGAAAGACTTCATTGACCCGGGTTTTATCCCATATGGCTCGGTCTCTTTTCGCAGGGCAACGCACCGAAAGCGTCGCACAAAGCACGAACTCCGTAGCTACAGCGCCGACTCCCATGAGTCTCCTGAAAAATGTTCTCGTGAACAGAAAAGGCAAACCAGTCAATCCAGCAACAGCCGGCCGCCATAGTTCGGAACACGCAGTTCAGACTAGAAACAACCGCGGACCTATGCAAAAGCATTCCACGCGAAATTCACAACTCACAGTATCTCGCCATGCACTCACTCAGTAGCAGGGCGACTGAACCACAGCCTCCTAAGTCGCCTCTTACGGCGTGCATGGTAGGCAACAGTGTTACTATTATTTGCTCCCCCGTATGGGGCCCGGCAACACACGGGCGTTTAGACATACATCTGACTATACATAGGCATACATGCAACTAGAAACATAACAATGTACATATGTGTTGTATATAATCATAAACAGTTATGTTTCAATAAAAAAACGTGGTAGCCTAATTGATAGGGAGATTCCTTGATAACGCAACGAAAGCGCTCAGACACTCAGATTTCAACGCCTGAGTTTTTGTCTCGCTAGAAAAGTATGGTTAAAGAGACCTACTGAGGCCAGACAATGGTAGAATGGCATGACTAGACAACGCCACCGTCGGCCTTCCGACTACACAATTTAATGCTGATGATGGGGATGACGATAATAAAAATAACTGTAGAATAGATATAATGTATGCTGTCAGCACAACACTTGCACAGACGATGATTCCAAGCCAGATCTTGATCTACCAGATTTCTGTTGCTGTTAATGTGCCAGTTTGTAACCGTTATTAAGCCGTCTTTGTAACATAATGTTCTCGAGTTGACAAATAAGTGTTAATGGTACCGATGCGGGACTCATAGAGAAGGTCTGCAGTAGTGGACAGCGTTCTACCACAGCCACCACATCTCTCTCGCTGAGAATGGTGCAGCCAACATCTACGTGCAAATGCTCCAAAACATTCATGAAGGTACTAATGATGTGTTCAAAACATGGTCGAATTCTGTTCTCTGCTCTAACTTGTGTATACCAGTGAAGTGTGGCCAACGGAATTGCAGGTATCAAGACACATTGCATGCTCTCAAAGTGGTTGATCTTCTCCAAATGGTATTCAGCCTTTAGGTCTGTGCATTTGGACACCAGCACATTCCAGCCCTCGTCTGAGTATTGACGTCCTAAAGTGCGACCCGATGAATCATTCGAGTGGACCCAAACAATGATTAACTTAAACTCGCCATAGGGGATGGACTCCCTGTGGTCAGATTAGTGTCCTAAACCTGCAACTGGCCTAGCAAGCCGGCAGGGGATCTTCATACTGCTCGTAGAAAAACTAAGAAGTATAGACGGACTGACCCAAACGGCTATCGACCCGGCAATGTTAATGGACTACTAGATAGATCAGCGATTCAAAAAATAGGCACAATGAACATCTGTTTTTTCAATAGTAAAGAAGAAGAGTTTATAGAAACAATGGAGGAGAGGAAAATTGGACTGATGGGAATAGCGGACACCAGAACAAAGGGGAAAGGATGCAAGGAGCTCCACCGCAGTTACACGTTTCTTTACTCTGGAGTAGAACAGCAAGAAAGGGCAAGACACGGTGTGGGAATGGTCATCGAACCACGACTAGCAAGAGGAATACAAGAAATAAAATATATATCAGAAAGAATCATAACAATGAGAATAAAAGAACAAACAATTACAACATATGTACAGATATACGCACCATGTAATGCAAACAATAATGAGCAAGAATGCGAGAACTTCTACGAAGACATACATGACGTGCTAAATAAAATAGATAAGCAGGACAACATCATAGTTATGGGAGACTTCAATGCAAGACTAGGACATAACAGAGTGAGCATAGAAAAACATCTGGGAGCATTTGGAGATCAGCAAAATCAAAGGAATGATAACGGAAGCAGACTGATAGAGCTTTGCAGCCAACACGACCTCTATATAACAAACACATTCTATAAACATAAAGATTCACAAGTATACACCTGGTATAAATGGAACGATCTTGATACTAAAAGCCAAATTGATTTTATATTAACAAGAAATAACAGAAAGAGAAATATATTAGATGCAAGGGCAGTGCCCAATTTCAGTATAAACACAGATCATAAAGCAGTCGTTGCCATAATAAGAACCATCAGAAGAAGAAAACAAAGAGCAGGAAAATACATGCCATACGAATCAGTGAACTTAAAAAAAAACTTAAAGACGAGGCAGTAAGGGAAAATTATGAGAAAGAACTATTGAACTCTTTGTAAAATTACCTACAGAAAGAAAAACAGTAAAAGAAGAATGGGAGATGTTCAAATCAAGCATTTTAAATACTGCAAAAATAACATGTGGAACCACGAAAAATCGCAAATCACGGATATAGAAAATAACAAGTTGGTGGAACGCAGAAGTAAAGAAAGCGGTTAAAGATAAAAAGGAAAAATATAAAAAGTGGTTGAAGAGCAAACAGGAATGTGATTACAGAGAATATAGAATAGCGAGAAGACATGTGAGTAGAATAGTAAAGAGGGAAAAACAAAAAGACTTGGAAGAGTATGGAGAAACCCTAAATAAAAACTACAAGGAGGCAACTAGAAACTTCTACAAAAAGATAAGTGCAATGCGAACCAGAGGAGAACTCTTTGACCCAACTGAAATAATTAACAGCGAAAATGGAGAACCAATAAGTGAACAAAAACAGATCCTAATAAGATGGAAGCAGTATTTCGAACAACTTCTCAACATCCCACCAGATGTCACAGGAATTCAAGAGACTCACACAGATGTCACCGAAGAACTAGAACCAGACATACTAAAAGAAGAAATTATAGAAGCCATCTGTTTAGCCCCATTGAACAAATCACCGGGACAGTATGAAATACCAAATGAACTAATTAAAGCAGCAAGAGAAGTAGGAACAGCTTGGCTACATAGACTATTCAACCATGTTTGGGTAGAACAACAGACACCACGAGACTGGGGAAACGCCATAATTATCCCAATTTGGAAAAACAAAGGCAGCAAAAGAGACTGCACACAATACAGAGGCATTTCACTGTTGAGTCATACTGGGAAAATATTTTGCCAAATTCTTGAAAAAAGATTACGAACTACTTTAGAACCCCAGCTAAGCGAAACGCAACTTGGATTTAGGAAAAACAAAGGATGCACAGACGCAATTTTTGCTCTTAGACAACTTATAGAAAAATCAATCGAATTCAATGAAACACTCTACTTAGCCTTTGTCGACCAAGAAAAGTCATTCGATAGGGTAGATAGAAACAAGCTGTGGGAAATCCTTAAACAATATGGAGTGAGTACACATCTAACAAACCTATGTAGAAGTTTATACAACAACAGTGAATGCATAGTGAGAGCAACTGGAGGACACTCGGAACCCTTCACCATAAGATCTGGAGTACGTCAAGGTTGTGTCCTGTCCCCTCTCTTGTTCATAACATATATAGACAACATATGTAAAGAAACCAGCCAAGAAGAGACAGCAAGAATACCACATGACGAGTACACAGAAGAAGAACTATCTGCAAATCTAACCATTAGAGAACTCCTGTTTGCGGACGACCATGCACTAATAGCAAAATAAGAAGCTGAATTGCAAGACCACATGAATAGTCTAAACGAAGTGTGTAGGGAACATAACATGAAAATTAGCACAAGCAAAGCAGAGGTAATGACTATAACTAAAGAAGAACAAACAGCAACAATTCACCTAAACGAACATCCCTTGAAACAAGTAAAGAGTTTGAAGTACCTAGGAAGTATAATATGATCATATGGCAGATCATAATACGAGATCGAAAATAGGTGCAATAAGGCAAATCAACTCATTGGACAAATGGCACCAATACTAAAGAACAAACATGTATCAATAACTACTAAGAAAGCACTTTACAACACAACCTTCCTACCAACTCTGTGCTACCAATGCCAAACCTGGACAATGACAGAAAAAGAGAAAAGAAAAATCACAACAACAGAAATGAGGTTCCTGAGAAGAATACTCAACGTATCAAGAAGAAATCAAATCAGAAATGAAGAAATCAGGACTAAAGTGGGGGTTAAAGCAGCACTAGATTTTATTAGAAAGCAGCAAGTCAAATGGTTTGGCCATGCAAGTAGGTTACCAGTCAACAGCATGCCACAACAAGCAATGATGTACAGACCAGATAGAAACAGAGGAAGAGGCCGACCACGTAAACGTTGGACGGAGGGAATAGCAGAATCCATGGGAATGTCGATATACGAAGCCCATAACCGGGCACTCTCACGAAGTTTATACTTCACCTCGACACCGCAAGGTACAAGAGAAACATGATGAGATGAGAGATGAGATGAGAATGATTGAAATTACAGCTGGAGTTAATGAAAGACTATTATTCATGCGCTTGGAAACTTCTTGTGATTTTGCCTCCATTATCACTGCATACGCACCGACGCTCACTTCTTCTGATGATGTGAAGGATACATTCTATGAGGAGTTAGTCTCTGTGATCAATGCAGTTTCAAAATCCGACTATATTTATATGCTCGGTGATTTCAATGCTCGAGTGAGAAAGGACTCGATTTTATGGCCAGGAGGTCGTATAAAGACTCGTCTGCGGGCGCTTCATACACTAGCTTGGCACCATGGAATTCCCGCAATCGGCATGCCGCCAATGAAACTGAATTGACGGTGAAGGCCCCAGATTTGTGACCCCGAAGTTTCCACCCTGTGCCTTTGGTAGTGTGTTACTGATGGACAGGCAGCAACTTATTAATTCGATCTCGGTAATCCGCCAAACTCATAATTTCGCCTGTCAACATAGCCTGGAGCTCTTCGTCGTTTCTCGCTTGCCACTTCCTCTTGTCAAGCTCGTGTTGATTGTAGCGGGTGACTCTAGCGATAATAGTATTAATCGCGGCATTGTATGAAAAGTCGAGCTCGTTTGGGAGTTGAAAATCGGGTCGCTCTTTGCTCTAGGCCAGTCATCCGCTTCTAACGTTAATTAACCCAACACAGGGGCGATCGGCTGGGTCGAGGCCGCTTCCAGCGCACGAGGCGCGGTGTCCGCCCGGGGATTGCCCAAATAATGAGCCAAATCCCTGAAGGAGCCGTTGTTATTTCTGCCAACTGCCTGGTCTAAGCCTTGGTTAAGTCCCGGCTCTCCTCGACCTGGTAAGCTGAAACCTTAGTGATTGGCGTGAAGAGCTTAGCAGCCTCCGCCTGTAAAACCTCGCTTCCAGTCTCTTTTCCTGAAACCGCTGCCTCAGGAGGTCCCATAGAGCTAGATATTCTCGTACAAGAGACTAGCGCTCTGGCAGACTTGATACTTTAGCCCACATTACTTTAGCTATCGCTATGCTGTTTTGTAGCTATATCTTCTCGCTTTTTTTGGTTACTCATTCATTGTATATGTCTTAATAGAAGACTTGGGGAAATGGAACCGATCGAACCCCTAGTGGTATTTATCGTCATGGACATTGCTGGTAAGGTCAATGACTGCGCAACCGTAGGGCTTGCGAATGCACTATGTAAAGAACACAAGAAACTCTTCAAAGGGCATGTTATCATCAATAAAGGAGTCATGAATAGCGCGCAGTTTCTTCGTGTCTTGACTGAAGATCACAAGTATGTTAGCGTTGTCGGGATGACCTGATTCGGGATTCGGAAGAAGCTCTGGGTCAAGTAGAAGGAGTCAGCGTCCCCGTGCCGGCCCCGGTAGAAGTTCTTCTAGATAGGCCACTGCTTCTCCACCATGACGTCATCAAAGATCATGATGGAGCTATATGCGGGGTTCAAGTCCTTGACTGGGATGATGCCACCTGCTGAGCTATGGCAGAAAGAGATTTCTTCCTCCGAAGCATGTCTGACAGACGACACCGAATCGTGAAGGAACTAGTACCTGCCCTGCATAAGGACTTCGAATACATGTGCAGTCGATCATTCATACATACATACATACATACATAAATACATACATACATACATACATACATACATACATACATACATACATACATACATACATACATACA
>OY992884.1:24259963-24262463 GCA_963921405.1 Cepaea hortensis | reverse complement strand
AATAGTCTTTCATTTCCTCCTGCTGGAATTTCAATCATTCCCAGTAGCGAATTCTTCACTGCAAAGCCCACACCGTGTTGCCTTTTTTCTGCCTGCCCTCTACCCTTCCAGAAAAAGGTGTAGTTGTTTTCCCTGAGTGACCCTTCCTCAGCGAGGCGAGTCTCCTGCAGGCCAGCAATATCAATGTTAAGACGATTGAGTTTGGCATCAATCACAGCCGTTTTTCTCACATCGTCAATATTGGTCAAGTCAGTGGAAAATCCTGGACACATGGTTCTCACGTTCCAGGTTGCAAGCCGTAGCTTGAGGTTTCTATTTTTATTTTTGTTTGTACCTGGTGCATTGGTTTTACAGCCTGCGATTCAGATTTTGTCCTAGCCCCAAGCACCCATTGAAGCAGGCAGGCTGTGGCGGATCAGCACCCAATTGGCTGGGGGCTGCCCAGCTTGAGGCGGGCTGTAGCTGATCAGTGACACCTATAGGTGTCTCCCACCGTCAGAGGCAACGCGTGGCGCCCCATGTCTACGCCAACTGACAAGGACTTATAACCCGTAACAGTTGCCTCTCGCTTTTATTCCGAGACCAGTTAAGACCAGGGATGGAGTTATTGCCTCTCCATAGCATAAAGCCTGGGCTAAAATATAGAGATCATGTGTTGCCCATGCAGAATGATCCCTCTCTCGGCCTGTCTAGTTCACTCCAGAGGAAAGGTAACACCCCTACATCTGGAACAAGACAAGCTGCAGAAGCTGCCGGATCAGCAAAGCAATGCTCTAACTGTCCGCCTGTCGGAGCTTCGATCCTAGACCAGTTGCCAACCAAGGCTTAGGGCCTGGTCTGCCCTGCCATGACAATTTTGTCTTTAGCTTGCATTTCCTCGCACCAGGGTAAGGCTTGTACCCTCCCAATTGCGCTCTTCCGCCCGAAGCCGTTGGCCCAATGTGGGGTGTCGGGTTTGGTAAGCGCCGCCCAACGTTCGGCGCTAACAGAAACCAGGTAGTACCGTCTACTGTTATACGGTAGCTCAGTCATATCTGACTAAGACCTGACTGACACACACACACATATATATATATATATATATATATATATATATATATATATATATATATATATATATATATATACACACACACACACACACACACACACATATACATACATATCCTTGTATATATGGTCAAAATAAAAGGCAAAGTGATGATGATGACGAAAAAATACAACACTTTTACGATGACGTAGATATGGCTAAGTCCGAAATTAAATCACAAGAAATAAAATAAAACAAGGAGATTTTAATGCAAAAGAAGGAATCGGAAAAATGGAGGATGTAGCTGGGAATTATGGTGTAGGTACATAAAATGAAAGAGGAGATAAACTAATAAAATATGAGTTAATTAATATAAAGACAATGCCGGGTGCTGACTGTAATAACGATCATGTACCACTATGTGGACTAATAAAAGTAAGACTGAAGAGAGGAAAAAAATGTTTAAGAACATGAGACTTAATTTTGAGGTTTTTAAGGTAGATAAAGAAATTCAAGAACAATACAGACTGACTGTTAAAAATATGTACAATGCAATAGCTAAAATACAGAGTATAAATTAACAATTGGAAATGTGAAGGGACTCCATTCATCAAACAAAATATTACCGGAGAGAAGCCACAAAGCTAAGAAAAAAATTGATGTTATAGTATATAATATATAGTAATATAGATATTATTGGGGGAAGATGCTATAATGAAGAGGTGGGGTGAGTATATAAGATTATATGATGGAGAAGGGAAAGAAATAACAGCAGAAAATAACATAGAAGATCCATCTATTCTAAAAGAGGAAGTCACTGACGCTATTAAACATATGAAGAATGGAAACACAATTGGGCCAGATGGAATCACAATAGAAAATTTAGAAGTACTGTAAATTTTGAAGTAGATTTATTAACCACTATGTTGAATATTTACAGCAGTGGATATCTATCGAGTGATATGCTGAAATCTGTATTTATAGCTATACCAAAATGATCAAGAGCAACTGGATGCGAAGATTTCGTACAATTAACTTCATAAACCATGTTCCTAAGTTTCTACTCAGAATAATAATGAGAAGAACAACATACCTACCTACCTACTTACCTACCTACCTCTCTACCTACTTACCTACCTACCTACCTACCTACCTACTACATACATACATACATACGTACGTACGTACATACATGCATACATACATACATACATACATACCTACCTACCTACATACATACATACATACATACATACATACATACATACCTACTTACCTACCTACCTACCTACTTACCTACCTACCTACCTACCTACCTACATACATACATACATACATACATACGTACATACATACATACATGCTTGCATGCATACATACATGCATACATACATACTTACATACATACATACATACCTACATACATACATACATACATACCTACTTACCTACCTACCTACATACTTACAT
>OY992884.1:24234963-24254963 GCA_963921405.1 Cepaea hortensis | reverse complement strand
TACCTGTCGCAGAACTCAGTGGGTCCGCCTCGTGATGTTTCTCCTGGAGGACATGTCCGTTGAGACATCGGGCAGTCGGGTGAAGAAAATCTGCCGGTGAAAGGGAATTAACCGGTAATTTGACTCAACCCGACAAGAGTCGTTGCTCGCCCTTTAAGACTATTCCAGTAGTGGGGTGGCGGAACAGGTTTTCGGGCAAGACAGACTGCACATGTCCGACGCAAGCGCAGTCGATTGTCCTGGAACAAATAATCAGTTGGGGACGAAGGTTGCTGACAGGCAGTCGACATTTTGGCCAAGTGCTAAGTGAGAGAGAGAGAGCAGGACGCCGTGTCTTGACGAGGGTTGAGGACTTCTTACATAATGTCCAGTTGCATTGACAACGCTTCTCTTATCCACTGTCGTGCTGTTTGTGTGAAGGTATGTATACAACCTTTTTCCTTAACTAGTGCGGTGTTAGTGATTCGAATTATGAGATTTCGTTAACGCGTGACCGGCGCGAGAAAGCATTGGTACGGTTGTGTTTTCTGACTGTAAATTTAGCCTGTGGCAAACGCGTGTTTACCAGCACAGTATTGCTAAGCTATTTCGTAGGGTAGTAGCGCGCCGCTTATTTACAGACCCTGTAGATTGGGAAAATCGGGTTCAGGGAAGCGAGACCTGTAATTTGAGTTCACACATGGCCAACTTTGTAACCTCGAGCGTCGGCGTGGCCAGCGTTGCCGAATCATTACCCGCAGCGCTACCGGAAGTGGATTAAGGAGTCGCTTAGGATATATCGTGTGATATATCGATGAACTCGGGCGAGTGCAACGAATCGAATGCACCGGTCGGGCGGAACCTCCAAGGTCGTTTCAAGGTCGTACCGGGAGTCGAGCTTCGGATCACATGGTGGGGCGACCACTGGCTTTCTTCTTTGCTTTCCTCACATCTGTCTTTTAAGTAGATCCCTCGATGGAATGTCAGCTTAATATATAGTGGATTCCTTAGAGGTGGATAGAGGGAGAAGGGACCATTGCGACATAATTGTTCATATTGAACATGACACCGTTCTAAATGCCCCGACCTGGGACCAGGGAGGGGGGAACGGGGTGTGGATTTCTGCTACAGGGGGATCACCCTGTATATTTATTTGGAGTTATTGGATTGTGCCTACGGCATGGTACGACATCAGCGTTGGCGGAAATCAGGAAGGGGGTGTGGAAGTACTGCCATCGACCCTCCTTCAGGGCCCTTCTATCTATAAGTACAACTAACTTACTAACCGTATGTGTTGTATAGCTATGTTTCAGCAGAGACCCATATCTCAGACTCCAACCTTGGCCCAGTCCTACGTTCGTCTGGGAAAGAGGATTCAGGTGGACAGCTGCCGCGTTGGTTCTAGGTCCAGTCTGTCCTCGAATGTTCGAGTGGCTAATGAAAGAGTGCGGCCCTAATGGGAAGGGTCCACTCGTCTGAGTAAGGGGGACCTAAGTGTATCTGCTGTGGGTAAGTCTGATTCATGGTGCTCTCATTGAGTGTTATCCTCCACAGTTTCTATCTTGTTGAGTGCAGAGCGGCGATCGGGTGACGAGTCCAGTGATCCGGAATAGGGCGAGAACCGGTGTGAACAGCTTGGAAGTCCACCACCTCAGCGAGCAGTACTTACAATCGAGAGTACGTGTCAGAATGGGCTCCAGCTAACTCATCGCCCACTCCACGTCTGATAGCCCCGGTTGTTCGCCATGACAGCACCATATCGCCTTGTTCGTTACTTCAGCTGGGCAAGTATCTGGTTGTTGTCAGTGTCCCGGTTGTGAACCTGACTGACTGCCTTCATGCCAACTAGTTATGATGTCTCCGCTACCAAGTGCCTGGTACCCTGTGGTGCCTGATATTGTGGAATAATTTTTGTCTGTTTTGAACTCTATCTACAGTGCCACGTTTCAGCGAGGGAGGTTTCTATGCTGTGATATTTGCGGTATGAGTCGGATGATCTGCGCGGGTTGCATAGACAGTTGGGACTGCTACTATTATTGAGTGAGAGATCACCTTCTCGCTATACCCGCAGTACCATCGAGACTTCCAGGCGCTTCAGAGGAGTGTCCTAGTTCCTCCGCCACCCGAGAGACAGTATTTATCCCTACACTAGGGTGGTTCAGATGTCAGGGACGTCATCCACCGGAGGTCCCAAGTACCAGTGAGCCGACTCGCTAGCCATCCTATCCAAGTGGAGAAACTCATACCTGGAGGGAGGCCTGAGATACTTGGTGAGCGTGTCTGACTTACCCAAGAGTGTGACTTGAGGCCCTGACGATGATGACACTTTCTCCAGGAGGCTACTCGATCCTTGCCACGTCTTATCTCTCATAGATACTACAAGGCCTATCTCGGAATCATCAATATCATTCGCATCCATCTTGTATAATACACCATATTGTTACCATAGTTAGCTGCCAGAGTTGCGTCATGAGTTCAGGACGAGGTTTGAAAGGGGTAACGTCCCTTGGTTGAGAGTGATTGTGATAGGGTTCCAAGGGCCGAAGGGGTTGTGTGGACTGAGGTCACATATGTCCCAGGGCTAAAGGTATCCCGTTGTTAAAGTGTGATAGCAGGTTCCCTTCACCCCAGGGAGTGTTGTGACACTACTTACCTACCTACCTACCTACCTACCTACCTACATACATACATACATACATACACACACATGCATGCATAAATACAAACATACATACATACATACATACATACATACATACATACATACATACATACATACATACATACATACATACATACATACATACATACATACATACATACCTACATACCTAACTTCCTGCCTTCCTGCCTGTCTGCCTACATGCATACATACATACATACATACATACATACATACATTCGTACGTACGTGTACGTACATACATACATACATACATACATACATACATGCATACATACATACATACATACATACATACATACATACATACATACATACATACACTGTAGCGTTTCTTTATTCTACATGCCTACATGCATGCATGCATACATACATACATACATACATACATACATACATACATACATACATACATACATACATACATACATACATACATACATACATACATACATACGTACTTACGTACGTACGTACATACATACATACATACATACATACATACATACATACATACATACATACATACATACATACATACATACATACATACATGCATACATACATTCATACATACATACATACATACATACATACATACATACATACATACATACATACATACATACATACATCCATCCATACATACATACATACATACATACATACATACATACATACATACACTGTAGCGTTTCTTTATTCTACAGATTATCCCTTCTACAGTAAGTAATGTTGTTCACCTTTACACAATGCTCATTATCAACAGTTACATCTTCCTTATAATGTCTTTAACAACTGAAAATGGACCCATCTGCTTATGTCATTGACATGTCTATGGTATCACTATTCTCGTCATTTCTACATTTGTCTTAACACCAGTGTGTTGCACATGGGTATGATATATATGGAGGCAATATCTATTTGTTTCTGTCTGCATTGTGATCAAAATTATCTTCACAATATTCCCCCATGTATTCGCATTATAGCAAAGTAAATGTAGTTTTCCTACAAGTTGTATATAACATAATGCATACTGAGATATTTCACATAAGTAGATCAGCGAAAGAATCCTGATTAAATTGCCATAGCCAGACTATTGAAGAACTACAGAAAGACACCAATTAGATGTGCAGAAATATGCGATAATTAACGGGCGTTAGATAATAAAGAACAAATAGCTGTGGCAACAAAAGATGGTAATTTATTAACGGAGAAAGAATATATATTTGAAAGATGGACTGCATGTATAAAAGAGTAGAATGATGACGACGGTAGATCATAAACACTCATTTACGATAAATGTGAAGGACCTCCGATAATGAAAGCTCCTGTGGACTGTGTTATAGATCATATCAATCAATCAATCATGTGCCATGCCGGAAAACGTGGGCGGTCATGGTTCGCCATTTCACTCGATCACCAGAGAACATATGAATAGCTGTGATTTACTAGGATCAGATAACTTCAGCTTTGGAGACATTACAGCTAATGGACAACTGGGTAAGGAAGTTATAGCAATATTGTTGAATTACATCTATCTTCACCACGTTCTATGTCGATACTCTTTGGTAGTCATGCTTGACCATCTCACACGATTATAGTCATGTATAAATTGTTGTTGTCTTTAATCGACCGTACATATATTTACCACTCTGTCTTACACTTGTTTAATTTCCTTTCAATATCGTAAGTTTTTCCCAAGTTATCTATTTTATGTCTTTACACACTACAAACACACACACACACACACACACACACACACAGACACACACACACACACAATCACACACACACACACACACACATATATCACTGGCACCTTGCCGTCTTGACAGACGATAGTTTGTGCTTTAAAAAGGCATAATAACTTTTAACTATGGCGGTAGCGAGTGTGACTGATAAGGCCAATTTGCGATGTAAATGTCCGTTCACAGTAGGTGCATCTGAACATGTGGTCATTTCCATCATCATGCACCATCTTACGTCTCAAACGCTTGGTGTCTGACTTTTCTGCAATAATTTTCTCCTTTGACTTTATTCCATTTCTGATATTTGCCCTCCATGCAACGCGTTCAGCGGCGACTTGCTCCCAATGTGCATTATCAATGCCTGTATCAATCATGTCCCGCTTACACACATCTTTGTATCGTAGTAGAGGCCGACCCTGAGATCTCTTACCCATCTGTAATTCACCAAAAAAGATATCCTTTGGTATTCTACCATCATCCATCCTCCTAAGATGTCCTATCCATCTAAGTCTACGAAGACTGAGCATGGAATAAACTGTCACACAACCTGATCTTTCCAATACTTCAGTATTTGTGATTTTGTCTTGCCACTTAATACCAAGAATTCTTCGCAGACACCGCATATGAAAGCTGTTTAAATTGTTCTCTAGGTGTGAGTAAGTTGTCCAGGTTTCACTGCCATAGAGAAGAGTACTAAGGACACAGGCTTGATAGACAAGGACTTTTGTTTTGGCAGTAAGCTTCCTGTTCTCCCAGACTCTTTTTCTTAACCTGTTCATTGTTGTTGCTGCCTTACCAATCCGGATGTTTATTTCCTGATCTAGGGATAATTTGCTATTTACCACTGATCCTAGATATGTAAAATGGTCTACTATCTCTATTTCGGCGTTGTCAATAAAGATTGATGGTACCCAATGTGCACCTTGTGACATAATCTGTGTCTTCTTTTTGCTAATTGTTAAACCAAATTCAGAACAAGCATTGGAGAATGCAGATAGTAGACATTGCAATTCTTCCTCAGAGTGGGTCGTAACTGCAGCATCATCTGCAAAAAGCAACTCTCTGATCAGTACCCTCCTAATTTTGGTCTTAGCCTTCAATCTCTGAGCATTGTAGAGGCCGCCATCTGAGCGTGAGTGAATGTATATACCACCATCCTGATCACGAAATGCATATTTCAGTAGAAGTGAAAAGTATATTCCAAAGAGGGTGGGAGCTAGTACACAACCTTGCTTAACTCCATTCTTGATTTCAAATTCTTCAGAAGTTGCACTATCAAACTTGATTATACCCTTCATGCCTGTGTGGAACGATTCCACAATGGACAGAAGAGTTGGTGGGCAGCCAATCTTCTTTAGTGCCTTGAACAGACCCTCACGACTGACCAAATCAAATGCCTTTGTGAGGTCGATGAAGGCAATAAACAGTGGTTGATTCTGTTCACGGCATTTTTCTTGCATTTGTCGCAATGAGAATATCATATCAGTGGTAGACCGGTTCTGTCGAAAGCCACACTGTGATTCGGGGTAGACTTGATCTCCTAGGACTTGAAGTCTGCGCAGAACAATTCTGGCAAATACTTTTCCAACAATACACAGAAGTGAGATACCCCTATAGTTGTTGCAGTCGCTCCGATCGCCCTTGTTCTTGTACAGTGTTATGATGCTTGAATCTTTGAAATCCTGTGGGACTTGTCCTTCACGCCAGCATAGCTCTATTAGCTGGTGGATCTGTATAGTGAGTGTGTCTTGCCCACTCCTGATAACCTCTATTGGAATCCCATCCTTACCTGGAGCCTTGCCAGATGCAAGTTCATTTATAGCACACTTAACTTCTGTTATGGTGGGAAGTGTGTCCAGGTGGTCAAGAGTTGGTAGAGCCTCTATGGCGTTGAGGGCATCATCCGCTAGTTTGGTCTCACTTGAGTAAAGCTCCAAATAGTGCTCTACCCATCTGTCCATCTGCCGTTTCTTGTCAGTGATGATTTCCCCAGTCAAGGTTTTCAATGGTGCACTTCTTTTGATCACTGGACCACAGGCTTTCTTTATTCCTTCATACATGCTTCTTATGTCTCCCTTATCACTTGCAATTTGAATGGACATAACTTGATCCAATAATCATTTGCACACTGCCTGGCAGCCTTTTGCACATCCTTCCTAGCTTGCCTTAGCTCACTCAGAGTGTTACGCGTTGGTCTTTCCTTGTTTCTTAAGAGAGCTTTCTTCTTCTTATCAATCAAGGGCTGCAGAGTCTCGCTGTTGGCCGCAAACCAGTCCTGCCTCTTATGATCCACAGTGCCGTAAACCCCTACGGCAGTTTTATAAAGAGTTTCCTTAATTTGACCCCACTTTTCATTTACTGTACAATTTTCTTGAGTATCAGTGAAAGCGTCTTCAAGTTGCTGTTGAAACTGAAAGCACTTTTCAGGATAATGAGTGTTAATAATATTAATCCTGGGGCTAGATTTGTGTTTAGCTGTGTAGATTCTCTTTGGTCTCAGTCTAACCCTTGCAACAACCAAAGAATGATCCGTTTCACAGTCAGCACTGTGGTAACTACGAGTCAATGATATATGGTTCAGATGTTGTCTCCGTGTGATGATGAAGTCCAGCTGGTGCCAATGGCCGGATCTTGGATGTTTCCATGTGACCTTATGCATCTCTTTTGTTTTAAAAAAAGAGTTTGTAATACATAGGTCATTACTGGTGCAATGCTCCAGCAGCCTTTGCCCATTTTCATTCATGCGACCGATGTTGTATTTTCCAAGGCACACTGGCCATGAACTCGAGTCCTTGCCCACACGAGCATTGAAATCACCGAGCATATAAATGTAGTCAGATTTTGGAACTGCCTTGATCACGGAGTCTAACTCCTCATAGAACACATCCTTCACATCATCAGAGGAATCGAGTGTCGGTGCATATGCAGTAATAATGGTGGCAAACCCACAAGAGGTTGCCAAGCGCAGGGACAATAGTCTTTCATTTCCTCCTGCTGGAATTTCAATCATTCCCAGTAGCGAATTCTTCACTGCAAAGCCCACACCGTGTTGCCTTTTTTCTGCCTGCCCTCTACCCTTCCAGAAAAAGGTGTAGTTGTTTTCCCTGAGTGACCCTTCCTCAGCGAGGCGAGTCTCCTGCAGGCCAGCAATATCAATGTTAAGACGATTGAGTTTGGCATCAATCACAGCCGTTTTTCTCACATCGTCAATATTGGTCAAGTCAGTGGAAAATCCTGGACACATGGTTCTCACGTTCCAGGTTGCAAGCCGTAGCTTGAGGTTTCTATTTTTATTTTTGTTTGTACCTGGTGCATTGGTTTTACAGCCTGCGATTCAGATTTTGTCCTAGCCCCAAGCACCCATTGAAGCAGGCAGGCTGTGGCGGATCAGCACCCAATTGGCTGGGGGCTGCCCAGCTTGAGGCGGGCTGTAGCTGATCAGTGACACCTATAGGTGTCTCCCACCGTCAGAGGCAACGCGTGGCGCCCCATGTCTACGCCAACTGACAAGGACTTATAACCCGTAACAGTTGCCTCTCGCTTTTATTCCGAGACCAGTTAAGACCAGGGATGGAGTTATTGCCTCTCCATAGCATAAAGCCTGGGCTAAAATATAGAGATCATGTGTTGCCCATGCAGAATGATCCCTCTCTCGGCCTGTCTAGTTCACTCCAGAGGAAAGGTAACACCCCTACATCTGGAACAAGACAAGCTGCAGAAGCTGCCGGATCAGCAAAGCAATGCTCTAACTGTCCGCCTGTCGGAGCTTCGATCCTAGACCAGTTGCCAACCAAGGCTTAGGGCCTGGTCTGCCCTGCCATGACAATTTTGTCTTTAGCTTGCATTTCCTCGCACCAGGGTAAGGCTTGTACCCTCCCAATTGCGCTCTTCCGCCCGAAGCCGTTGGCCCAATGTGGGGTGTCGGGTTTGGTAAGCGCCGCCCAACGTTCGGCGCTAACAGAAACCAGGTAGTACCGTCTACTGTTATACGGTAGCTCAGTCATATCTGACTAAGACCTGACTGACACACACACACATATATATATATATATATATATATATATATATATATATATATATATATATATATATATATATATATATACACACACACACACACACACATATACATACATATCCTTGTATATATGGTCAAAATAAAAGGCAAAGTGATGATGATGACGAAAAAATACAACACTTTTACGATGACGTAGATATGGCTAAGTCCGAAATTAAATCACAAGAAATAAAATAAAACAAGGAGATTTTAATGCAAAAGAAGGAATCGGAAAAATGGAGGATGTAGCTGGGAATTATGGTGTAGGTACATAAAATGAAAGAGGAGATAAACTAATAAAATATGAGTTAATTAATATAAAGACAATGCCGGGTGCTGACTGTAATAACGATCATGTACCACTATGTGGACTAATAAAAGTAAGACTGAAGAGAGGAAAAAAATGTTTAAGAACATGAGACTTAATTTTGAGGTTTTTAAGGTAGATAAAGAAATTCAAGAACAATACAGACTGACTGTTAAAAATATGTACAATGCAATAGCTAAAATACAGAGTATAAATTAACAATTGGAAATGTGAAGGGACTCCATTCATCAAACAAAATATTACCGGAGAGAAGCCACAAAGCTAAGAAAAAAATTGATGTTATAGTATATAATATATAGTAATATAGATATTATTGGGGGAAGATGCTATAATGAAGAGGTGGGGTGAGTATATAAGATTATATGATGGAGAAGGGAAAGAAATAACAGCAGAAAATAACATAGAAGATCCATCTATTCTAAAAGAGGAAGTCACTGACGCTATTAAACATATGAAGAATGGAAACACAATTGGGCCAGATGGAATCACAATAGAAAATTTAGAAGTACTGTAAATTTTGAAGTAGATTTATTAACCACTATGTTGAATATTTACAGCAGTGGATATCTATCGAGTGATATGCTGAAATCTGTATTTATAGCTATACCAAAATGATCAAGAGCAACTGGATGCGAAGATTTCGTACAATTAACTTCATAAACCATGTTCCTAAGTTTCTACTCAGAATAATAATGAGAAGAACAAGGAAGGAAATAAAAAATGTAAATCGGTTAAAAGTAGTATTGATTTCTGGAAGGAAAAAGTATTTACAGTGCAATATATATTTTACGCATACTAATAGATTGGTCAGTAGGGACACAGCAAGATATATATTTGTGCTTCACAGATTACATTAAGGCATTTGAAAAAGTAAAACACGATCAACTGGAAGATATTAACATTGATGGGAATGGGCTCAGAATAATAAAGAATATTTATTGGAACCAAGTAGCAGCAATTAAATTGGGAAATAAAGGGGACAATTATAAACAAATAAAGCTAGTAGTAAACAGGGTTGAGTCTTGTCACCGGATCTCTACTTCCTCTATAGCGAAGTAATAATGAGAGAGATCAAAGATAAGCCAGGAATATTAATCGGAGGTTATCATATAAACAATACACGCCATGCAGATGACACATAATTGGTTGCTGATAATGCAAGAGATCTACAACAATTGTCAGATATTGTAGTAACTGAGAGTGCAAAGCAAGGACTCTCCTTGAATATCAAGAAAACAGTAACAATATTGATATCAAAGAACAAGATGACACCAGTTAGTTAGTTAGTTAGTCTCGGTTCCAACTTCACGGCAACGGGTCGTCCCCCTATTGCTCCGTTCCTGTGCCAGTGAATATCACACAAAATGCTCCTCACTGCCTTATGTGAACAATGGAATAGACAGGAGTGTCGGCAAGCCAACATCCCGCACAGGTACACTGTGCTTAATGCCGCCGCCAGAATGCCAACACAAAAGTCCTCCACGAAAAATAGAGTTCATCGTCGATGGAAACGGCAGTCACCAGAAATACTTCATTGACCCGGGTTTTATCCCATATGGCTCGGTCTCTTTCCGCAGGGCGACCCACCGAAAGCGCCGCACAAAGCACACCTTTGATGACACCAGTATGTGAGATATAAACAGCAGTGAAAATAGTGGAAGTTTTAGATACCTCTGAGCATTTATAACATCAGATGGACGATGCACAACAGAGGTTAAGAGCAGAATAGGGCAAGGAAAAGCTGCATTTAAGAAAATGAAGAGTATCCTATGCAATAATACAATATCATTGCATGTAAGAGAGCGAGAGAGAGAGAGAGAGAGAGAGAGAGAGAGAGAGAGAGAGAGAGAGAGAGAGAGAGAGAGAGAGAGAGAGAGAAAGGGTGCTAAATTGATGTATAGAACCAGTATATATATATATATATATATATATATATATATATATATATATATATATATATATATATATATATATATATATATATATATATATATGACAACGATGTAACGCTCATTCTTCAGGAGAATCTGTTTTTAGTGTTTTTGTGTGGATCATATTTTGTTATTTCGTATTCGATTTTGGAAATTGTTAACAAAAAGCCTAGGAAGGCAGGTGGTGGATGAAATTATGAGGGCAGCCGATAGAAAGTTGTTGGTTTTGGTCTCAAGTTTCGCGACGTTAGGCAGAAGATCTCTTTATCGAGACAATGGCTACTGTAACCCGGCCAGTATGTCACTGACTGAAAAGAAAAGAGGATGGGGACGGAGCGCTTATGGGAATGTCCTGAATGCTGTGATGTCGGTTCCTAAATCAATCAATCAATCAATCAATCAATCAAGAAAACAATGTAAACTACCTTCATTAATGTTGCAGAATCTATCATGATTCGATTAAGCACTGATCATCACAAGAAAAGGACAGGAAAATAAATTGGAATTAGCAACATGGAATGTTCGGACTTTTAGTGAAGACAGAAGATTAGATAGCATAAAACAAGGAATGGAAAGAGAGAAGTTTAATATAGTAGAGGTGTGCGAAACGAGATGGAAAGGAGGAGAGAGTAAGGCAGATGCATATTTTAAGATTGATTATTCTGGGGGAGAAGAACGACAAAGATAAGTAGGAATTATCTTGGATCGGCAAAAATCAAAATCTGTTCAATGATATTGGGTTGTGTCAGACAGAGTTCTACTAGTTAAATTAATCCGGCGATCTTTTAACATAAACGCCATTCAAATATATGCCGGAACAGGAGAATCCAGTGAAGATAGTATAGAGAGACATTATGATAACATAGAGTCTGCTTTGAAGAAATGTAAAAATTCAGAAATAAATATCACACTGGATGACTTCAATGCAAAAGCAGGAAATCAATGGTATGGATGTATAGTAGAAAACCATGTTTTCGGAGAGAGAAACGAAAGAGGACACAGACTTGTAGAATGTGCAAAAGAACAAGAATTGGTTGTAGGAAACAGCTGTTTAAACAACATCCTTGAAGATTATGGACAAGGAGGAGTCCTGACAGCAGGATTAGAAACCCGATTGATTACATTCTGATTAACAAACGTTTTCGAAATGCTTTAACAATTGCAAAAACAGTTCCCAATGCTGATTGTTACAGTGATCACAGATTACTTGCAGGCACATTGAGGTTAAAGATAAAGAAAATCAAGTATATAACAGGAAACACTAAATATGATCCATGTACAATGAGAAATTACACCAAAAAACGAACAAAATTCATCATAGAAGCAAAGAACATATTTGATATATTGTCTGATCTAGAGATCCTATTTCAAGATGTGGTATGATCAATGAGAAATGTTGGAGAATGCAAACAGTTTGGCAGCAGAAACAAACATTCCAAAATTAAAGAAGGTGGGTCGTAAGAAATGAATGACTGAAGACATGTTTACAACTAATGGAAAAAAGACGGCTCAACAAAAATAATCCTGCCCTATATAAAGAAATTCAATGACAATCAAACTATTATGTAATGAACCAAAAGAAGCGTGGCTTGAGAAAAAAATTCATAGAAATTGAAAGACAATGCAACAGTAAAAAATACCGAGTCAATGCTAATATAATTCACGAACTTACTAATAAAGAACATGTACATCAGCAGGATGTCTAAAAACAATTGATAACAAAATCATAACAGAAACAGATCAGATTCTACATGTATGATCAGACTATGTGAAAAACATGTATAATGATAACAGAGACGAACAGTATGATATTCAAATTAATAATGAAGGACCGCCAAATTTGAAAGTAGAGGAACGGAATGTTCTTAACCATATATCTGCAGTCTGCTACTGGTACTATTAGTGTTGGAACTCTTCGCTGGCTGCTGAGGATGGGGACGGAGCGCTAATAGGAATGCCCCGAATGCTGTGATGTCGATTCCTAAATCAATCAATCAATCAATGTTCTTAACCATATGACAACTGGCAAGACCCCCGGTTCAGATAACATCCAAACAGAAATAATTAATGTTATAGAAGAATAAGGAATAGATAAAATCACCAGACTGCTGAATACAATATATGATACCGGAGATATCTTCTTCTTCAGTATTCCGAGCCATTGAGGTTCTTTGCTGCAGATACAAGCCGTCTCCATTCGTCTCTCCGGGTGACCTTCTCTTGCCAGTCGCAGATTCCAAGTGCTTGTAGGTCTGTATATATGTTATCTTTCCACCGTCTTCTTGGTCTACCTCGGGGTCTACGGTCATTTATGTCCTGGGTGTAAGCGAGTTTTGTTTCCCTATTATCTTCCATTATTTCTAAATGCCCCAGCCATTGCAGTCTATTAGCCTGCATGATACCAGTGATTAGCGGGAACTTAAACAGATCATAAATGTCTTTGTTGCTTCTTCTTTTCCACTCTTCACTTTGTGTATCCCTAATGGTCCTAAAGATGCGTCTTAAGATTTTGTTCTCAAAGGTTTGTAAACAAGGCTTCGTCTCCTTTAGTTATACTCCAGGTTTCAGAGCCATACAGCACAACTGGTCTGATCAGTGTTTTGTATATTGTGATCTTGGTGTTACGAGATAGCTCATTTGATTTTAGCAGATGCTGTAGTGCATAGTATATCTTATTTCCATAGAAGATTCTAGCTTGTATTTCTTCTTTTATTGTGTTGGAGCAGTTGATTATTGTACTAGGTATTTGTATGTTTCCGTTCTTTTAATGGTCATATTATCTATTTGTATGTGGCCGGTGATTTTAGCCGTTACTTCTTTTGAAATTACCATATATTCTGTCTTATCTTGGTTGATAACCAGCCCCATTTGTTGAGCTTTTTCCTTTAAGTGAGTCAATATTTCCAATGTCTTTTGTTCATTTTCCCCTATACTATTTATATCATCTGCATAACCAAGCAGTCTGGATGTTCCTCCAATAACACATTCCTCCTTTACCTTCCTTACAACTTTCTCTAGAGCCAGATTAAAAAGGAGCGGAGATAGTGTATCACCCTGTTTCAAGCCAGATCTTATTTGGAAAGGGTCTGATTTCCTACCTTTATATGTTACTATATTATAAGTATCTTCCATGCATAGTCTGGACATATTGATCAACTTCCTTGGTATTCCAAATTTCTGCATAGCATTCCATAGTCTATTCCTATGGACATTATCATAAGCCTTTTTAAAATCCACAAAAATGTAATGAAGATCTTTTTTATATTCCCAATTTTTCTCGGCTATTTGTCGTAAAATAAATATCTGATCTATTGTTGATCTGCGTTGTCTAAAACCCGCCTGGTAGTCACCTAATATGTCTTCTGAATATAGTTTTAATCTATTTAGTAATACCGCGGATAGTATCTTATAGCTTGTGGACAGTAGTGACATCCCTCTATAATTTTCACATTGGAACTTGTCTCCTTTCTTAAAGATAGGTATCAATAATGACTCTTTCCAGTCATGGGGTAGTTCTTCTGCCCTCCAGATTTGTATTATTAGTTCGTATATCTTTAGATGTAATACATGGCCGCCTGCCCTTATAAATTCACCAGCAATTCCATCAGCCCCAGTTGCCTTATTGTTTTTAAGCCGTGTTATTACATATAGGATTTCTTCAAAAACAGGTTCTTCAATTAGTGGTTCACACGTTAGAACCTCTTCCTGTGGGAAAGTGTTACTTGGAGCTTCACAATTTAGTAATTCAACAAAGTATTCTTTACATGTGTTGCACATTTCCTCATTGGTATTTATCATATTCCAATTTTTGTCTTTTAAACCATATCTGTTGTGTTGGTGCCCTCGTTTCATTGACTTCAATTCTTTAAAAAACTTTCTGGATTCGTTTTCCTGGTGATTCGTTTCCATATCTTTGATTATATTGCTCATATATTCTTGTTTCTGCTGCCGAACTATTTTTGTAACCTCTTTACTTTCAGTTCTATTTTGCTCTTCATTTTGGATGTTGTTGATGTCATTTAACCACAACTATCTGGCATTCTTTTTCCTAAGAAGATATACCTTATGAATTATGTACGTCTCTATTTATCGCAATACCAAAGAAATCAGAAGCCTTCGAATGTGATCAACATCGAACAATTAGTATAATAAGTTACATCACGAAGATTTTGCTACGAATCATCAAGCAAAGAGTGAAGACGAAAATAGAACCTGAAATAGGAGAAGCACAATGTGGGTTTGTAGAAGGAAAGAGAACAGTAAATTATGTGAATTTGCTCCGATCCGTAATTGAACGTTCTATAGAAGTAAACAAAAATATACATCTTTGCTTTATAGACTACACAAAGGCTTTGGATAGAGTAAGACATGTCAAATTGGAAGAGATGATTGCAGATCTACAAATTGATGGGAAGGATATTATACTTATAAAAACATATATTGGAAACAACAAGCTGTCAAAATGATTGATAATGAAGTGGGTCAATATCAGCCTATTAAAAGAGGTGTAAGATAGGGATGTGTAATATCCCGAGGTGTGTTTTCCTTATACAGAGAACATATTTTCAGAAATGTAGAAGCTATAAATGGAATCATCATTGGATAACGAAACATCAATAACATTAGGATTCAGATGATATGGTATTGATTGCAGACAATGAGCAGAATCTGCAATAAATAGTAAATGTTGTTGTTGCGCACAGTGAACAACCAGGTTAGAATTAAATTGTAAGAAGGCACAGATTATGGTCGTCACTAGGAAGAACGGAATACCACAATGTAATGTACATGTAAATGGAAATATTCTTATACAAAAGAATCAGAACAATTATCTCGGAATAGCAATAACATCTGATGGGAGATGCCATGAAGAAATTAAAACACGAATTGCCATGTTGAAAGTAGCCTTTAGTAAGTGTAGCAGAATGAATATCATATCAGTATTAGCTTAGGGGTGCAAGACTACAGCACGCTTGAGCATCGATATAGAACAGTAAGAAAGATGCTCAAGTCGTGACGTAGCGGGTTGTTGGGTAGTGACCACCAAGAACGAGGGAGGAGAAGACAACATCATATTTGATTCTGTACTTGGATTTTGTATCGACCATCATGTATAAATAAAGCCTGTTTTGAAACAACACAGCAGAACTTGTTGATCCTCTGTATACACACATTGTTACAGATGGATTATTGGTGCCGCATACAGGATTCGATTTTTTACTTGAATGTCGCGTGAACAACGTGAAGTACGAAAGTCAACATGCCGCATTCTAAAGTGGACTAACCAATTTGTTCAGGTACGAACGATATTTAGACATTCATAAATAAAAGAAAAAGTTCAAAATCGGACCAACTATAATTGAATCAAGGTCAAAATTTAAGCGTTTTTCAGACTACCTAAATTAAACTTACACACATCAAGATTTTTGAATAGAGCCATCTACATAATATGATTGCCTATGACTTTGGAGTTTTATCAAGCTGTTTTTCGTCAGAAATACTTGAAGCAACGTGATGTTTGTCGAATTGCTGTGAGGTTTGACTTGCATTATTTCAGCCGTTAAGTAACCTTGTGTTGAAGGTCACATACTTACATACTAGCAAAGAAATCTCAAGACAGCTATAACAACTCGAATTGGTTTAAAGGAGAATTGGTTTAAAGGAGAATTGGTTTAAAGGAGCTGTTTCCTTTTGTTATGTTCATTTAAAATTGACTTGGAGAACCTGAAGAAAAATGAGAGCTTATTTTGAGTCAACCATATTGCTCCTTCAATTAGAAATCACGAGAAAATACCATTGCATTCGCTCATCCTGAATTCTAACAAGTCAGAATGTTTTTCAACAAAAGCGAACATCGCAATAGGGGACCTTCGGAGGTGGTTGGGCAAACTGGGTTGCCGACCTGCTGAAGAAGGGACCCAAATCAAATCTAGTCGCTTTATCGTTAGACCAGTTTTCAAGACGTCGCCTGGAAGTGCCCTGTTCAGGGTGAAAAGAAGCATCAAGTCTGGTAGGGGCTCAACCAGGGGCTGAAAGTGAAAAGGAAAGTGACGAAACCTGAGACGCTAGAAGAAGGACATCACTGAAGTCGCGTTTGGATGACTACTAAATAATACGAACTCCAGACGTTTGAGTATACAGGAACCGTGACAAGGGATATTTTTTAAAGAACGTACCTGAATTCACGCTTCTCTTGGATCAAGGAAAGACATGCTCGACGGTAATTAAATTAAGTATAACTGCTAAGAGAACATTTTTTAATGTAATTTAAATAAGATCATTTAGATAAATTGTTATAAATGTGAATTTGCTTGTATAAGTGTATAGCAAAATATTTCAGCATGGCAGAAGAACAAGGTTCACTGACACAAGTTTTGACTGGGGTAGGAACGGTAATAGGTAAACTCAACACAGTCATGAAACAACAAGGAATGGCAGCTGAAATTGTTAAATTTAGCGGACAGGCGAAAGATTTTAAGAAGTGGATAACTTCAATAGAGAAATATGCATATTTGGTGTCAGCATCAGATGAAGAGAAAATGAAACTTGCTTATCAGGCAGCAACAGAACCGGTTTCTGATCTTATCAGAAGAAAATTAGAGGCTAGGGTAGATGAGACATGGGAGCAGTTCAAGGACGATTTAGCTCATAAATACGCTGAAATAACGGACCCACAACATGCGTTTTCAGTGTTAAGACAATCAAAACAAAACACTGGAGAGACTGTACAATTATTCAGCGATACGTTGATTAACCTGGCTGAAGAAGCATTCTTAGGACAGAACGTACGAGGAGAAGAGGTGGAGCGGATGTTGGTCGGGATTTTTGTAGACGGTATAAAGTCAGATGGACTTAAATTTAAGCTGATGAGGGAAAATCCTGAGAGATTATCACAAGCCGTAGATATAGCAGTACAAGAGGAGAACTTGAGACGTAGATTTAGGTTGAGAGTAGGACGAGAAATAGGTACCAGTCGAGAAGATAGGATTGAAGAGCCTATGGAGATAGGACAAACAAGGTTAGGATGGAATAGGAGAGGAGGTATACAGACATTACAAGGTAGTAATAGAAATGCTTATGATGAAAGAAGACAAATGAGATATCCTACAAGTGAGACGGTAGGTAACACAAATAACACAAATATAGTCTGTTGGTCTTGTGGTCAACGTGGACACATTTTTCGCTTTTGTGGTAACAGGCGTGTCCAGTCGAATACACAAAGTAGAAATGGCAATAGCAGATTAAATGGAAATGTTGAAGAGAGACACAGAAGTTTTACAAGTACAAGAACGCAGGAAAACTGGCGCCCTACCTATTAAATAGGACCTGTGGTAGGAGGGAAAATAACAAGGTCCCAAGATTTAAAGAATATGTTAATAACAGGTATAGCAGGACGGGTAGGGAATGCTCTCAATTAGATGAAATCAAACAGTTCACAGTGAATAAAACAGATCCCAGCTCATGTATAATAGAAATAGGGAAGTATAGAGTTCGTACATTAATTGATTCGGGAGCTCAGGTTAGTGTGATCAAAGAAAGTTTTTTATACAAAATAATGAGAAATTGCAAAATATTCAGAAGTCATAATAATCTTCACTCTGTTATAGGACAGAATTTACAAGTAATTGGACAAACAATAATGAATTTTAAGTTAGGAGGGATCAACGTAAGACATCTTTTTCATATAGTGAAAGATTTAAATAGAAATATGCTTATAGGAAGAGATTTTCTAATACAAAATGGTGTAAGACTTATGTTTGATCTACATAAATTAAAATTCAAGGACGTGTACGTAGATTTAGAAGAAGACATGCACATTTCATCACTGGTTAGAGTTAAAATGTCTACGACGTTAAAACCACAGACGGTTAATTTGATACAGGCAAAGGTAAAAAGAAATCCGTATTATGAAGTAGGACACACAGTTAGAATCAGTGAATTGCAAAGAGAGGTAATTGATGAGCATGGTCTAGAAGTTCCGGGTGGAATAATATCATTAGATAAACACTTAACTTTTCCAGTAATGATTATTAACAACACGGGTAGAGAAATTAAATTATACAGAGGATGTGTAATAGCCAAAGTAGATCATAACATTAATGACATATTAGCAACAGATAGAGTAGAAATGCCGGGAATAAATTATTCAGAAACTCCTAGTGAAAGAATTTCTAACAGACGCGGACGCGAAAGAAAAGGGATCGTGCAGAAGGATGAATTGATCCATCCATTCAGAACAAATACAGCCCAAATACATTCACTAGACAAAATAACAAGAGAGCAAGGGCACACGTAGAGCACTTAAGAAGAGATAATGATGATAAGGGAAATAATAATTATAATAATAATTATTATTCAGACACCGGATACTTAGATGAACAAGTCGTCAGAAGAGCTACAATACCCCCAGATTTTAGAACAGATCCAGCACAAAGTCAATTAGTAACAACTCCAGTTTGTGATGATACTCAAGAACAGACAATACCGAAAACGATAGAAGAAAAAAATATGAATGAGAGTCATTATGATAGCATAGAATCTATGGAAGAAGAGATAGGTGCTCCATTTAAAAATACTAGACAAGCAACGAAAAGGAGAATAGAGAGACAGAGAGAAAGAGAAGTGAAAAGACAGAGAAGAATTAGGGAAAATTCATCAAGCGACGAATTTATACCCCTATTAGAAAGGTCGTTAAGAAACGATGATAAAAAAAATTAGATTGGATATAGAAAGAAAAAGATTGGCAGCTGCTAGTAATAGACATACAGATGAAGAAGAAATGGATGAAAATTCAGAATCAAATAGTAGTATGGAAGAAAGTAATACTTTATACGAAGAAGAAGATATTGATGTGGAGATAGCACTTATTCAAAGGAACTTGGAGTTACTGAAGAAATGGAAACGTAGGAAATAAATTGATAGAAAATACTGCAGATAGCAAGATATAAATTTCATTATTTAAAAAGGAAAATGATACTTGAGGATGTATATGACACATTTGTTATAGAAAAGGGTTCTATTGATACTTATAATGACTTGTCTTGAAGAATAGACATAATTAGGTAATAAGATAATTAATATGGATATAGATTCGAGTGAGGTATATTTTTTTTTACTGTAATTTGATTGCCAATTGATTTTATGGTTTGACTTCTTGAGTTTTCTTAAATAGATAAATAAGTTAGTTATTGTTAGTCCATAAAAGAGACTAACAATATATAGGATGTATGTTATATTATTTTAAAATATGTTTTTCTTTGTATGAGTCAAT
>OY992884.1:24199963-24229963 GCA_963921405.1 Cepaea hortensis | reverse complement strand
ACATACATACATACATACATACATACATACATACGTACGTACGTACGTACATACATAATACATACATAATACATACATACATACATACATACATACATACATACATACATACATACATACATACATACATACATACATAAATACATACATACATACATACATACATACATACATACATACATACGGGACGCAGAGGTGTTTCCAAGGCACCAGGGCCGGGTTATATACTGGCCAAGACCTATTGACGCGTCCTCGTTGAGCGTCCTGGGCAACAGGTCCCTTCGGGGTCCTGGCTAAAGTCAGTAGGATCGCCGATTCCTCCGAAGTCGGAGAGTGTCTGCCTGTACGGCGAGGAACCACCAGTCTGCACACCAATAAGCCAGACATGGGACAACGGATACTCACGCAAATCTCAGGTCCGGTATGACATCACACTGATGTTGGACAACAGGATGCCTTCATCCGACATACAGGACTTCGCGTTGGAGCTCAAGCCAACGAACACAAGCAAGCAAGCAAGCAAGCATACATACATACATACATACATACATACATACATACATACATACATACATACATACATACATACATACATACATACATACATACATACATACATACATACATACATACATACATACATACATGCATGCATGCATGCATACATAGTAGTAGACACCTTGCAGTCTTGACAGACTAAAGTATGTGAGTGGAATATGGCCAATATTCCATCACAATGTCTGGGCAGAGCTTCAGAGATCATGTGATGCCCAAACGACATGACCCCTCCCTCGGCCTAGTCTTGTGTATTCCAGAGGAATGGGTAACCAATACGTCTGGCACAAGGTAGGCTGCAGACGCTGGCGGCTCAGCGTCAATCCACCGAGACCTCACCACCACGAGCCGGTGGCGAGTTATGGCCAGACCCTGACACCCAAGGGACACGGCTTAGAGACGTTCAGCCATGTCCCACAGGTGAGGGCCTTGTACGAGCCCGGACCATGAGGGCGCGCACATCTGTCAATCACAAGTGTCCGGACCTGTGTAAAGCGTGCACTATCGGGGACCGCTATAAGTCAGGTGGGGAGTCTGACGATAGTGCATGCATACATACATACATACATACATACATACATACATACATACATACATACATACATACATACATACATACATACATACATACATACATACATACATACATACATACATACATACATACATACATACATACACACACACACACACACACACACACACACACAATACAGTAAATATGTTTTGTTTTTTTTTGCAGAATCTAATGGCATAAAGCCTAGAGGTACATTATGTTTACAAACTTTCAAATAATTAGAAAAGAAATGTTGCTTTCCCTACATTTGCATATGTTTGCATGTTACAGTATGTATGTGAGATGTCAGATTGTGTATGTGCACATGTGAACTGATGTCCTAACTGCGTATAAGAATGTGAATAATCAAAATGTGTTTCCTTAAAGGTAATATGCAGATACATTTTTACAAGCCATGACTCAGTCTTGTGAGATGACCTGACTCAAGAAGCGACATCACACTACTCGTGGAATTTCCATAAGTACTAAATACTTCAAAAGCCCCCGGTCAGTCCCAATATTTATGGTACCAGTAGCTGTCTGATTATGTTTTATTTTGATTTTCCTCGGAGATGTGTGTGTCGTTCAAATCCTCTTGTCACTCCCCGCAGCACTAATCTCTGAAACCCGATATGATCTAGTCGCTCTTCATTACTATACACACATTCCAAATCACCATGACCACGATTCTGCACCATTACCCAATAAATGTGTGATTAACTAGCCACTCTGTTCGTCTACTCGATTCCCATCATATCATCAAGTTCTTTGGGAGCAAATCGTACAGATGGTCACTATTTTTTTTATTGTTATTTGGAAGACTTCCATTATGCCAGAAGCATGGCTGTGTTCACCCTTCTTAGCACATGTTGTGATTCCGTTACAATCACGACATGTGAGCACTGTGTGTCCTCCAACAAGTGAAACGCCGCCGTGGATGTCTCCAATACCATTCCCAGACTATATGTTGTGTTATCATAAGCCAGGCTCTCCAGCACGTAAACACCGTCCACTAAGGTTTTCCGCGATCCTCGGGAACTTCTTTTACCTCTAAGCACAGAGCCTTCCGTTCAGATGATCACATCGCCAGGTCGCGAAATGTTGAGGATCAATTCTTGTACCTCCCATTCAGTGCAGTCTGCAGGCCAATCTTTGAATTACCCAACCAATATTATTATGCCGCTGCAAATTTCTGACTTTTTCACTTACATTCTGACAATCCTCTCCTCTCTCATTGCACTCATGCATGCACACTTCTCCGAGCTTGTCCTCTGCCTGAGCCATCCATGATTTTCCTCTTATCCCCATGTGGACCTTAACTATGTCCAGGGATACATTCAGGTCGTGTTTCACGTCACACGTCTTTCGAGATATCATTTAGCCTGCATCACTTGAGCCTGAGTGCAATAGTGTGTACGGCTGGGTTGTATCGAATACCCACTACTGTCTTGCCCCTTGTGCATCCCTGTATACCCGCATTACTTCAGTCTGTATGCATTCAAGTTTCACAACCCGAGTCGTGTACGCTGTGAACAGTCCCAAAACCATACTCAATTACTGATAGAACCCGATGTTAACAGAGTATAAACAACATTCTTTGCTCCACATCCTTTGCTGCCATGGTCTTCACCTCATCTTGTCCCTTCTTAGACCTCATAACAGCTGCTTCCACCTGGTCCCTGAATGACAGGCTTCTGTGAAAGATGATTCCTATTAACCTCTTACTCTCTCTGTTAACATTTCTGCCATTTATTGTAAGACTTGGAAAGTTACCCTTAAAAGTCCTATTGTCCAGAGAGCACCGTATCTCAGACACCTTATCTGTATTAATGTCACTATCAATCTATGTGCATCAGCCGATCACTTTGTTTACGATCTCTAGAACTCGTGCGCTATTTGCATCCTGTCTCTCCCCTGTCTATACGCATGGACATCATCTACAAATGTCAGTATCATTCCAATCCATGATGCTTCCGTGCTTGCAATTTTGATTGCGTAATCATGAATAACACGGTATCAGGTATTGCGGATACTTGGGTAATCATTGGGCAATAATGGCCAACTCGTAATACATACATACTTGTCTACACACACACACACATATATATATATATATATATATATATATATATATATATATATATATATATATATATATATATATATATATATATATATATGTGTGTGTGTGTGTGTGTGTGTGCGTGTGTGAGTTTGTGTATATGTGTGTGTGTTTAGTTTAATTTAGTTTAGTTGACACATCAATATCACTGCTCACGGGCGTAACCTATAAAGGCTGCGTTCTACTCCTAACTCAAGCCTGAGTCCGGAGAAACTCAGCTCAATGTACGAACTCCGTAGCATAGGCGAGTATCCTGAAATAGTTTAGGTACATTTTTAACTCGACACTTTCCCCACCAGCGCCGTTAGGCTACTCTCTCTCTCTCTTTCACTCTCTCTCTCTTTCTCTCTCGATATGTGTGTGTGTGTGCGTGTGTGTGTGTGTGTGTGCATATGATGGAATGCCTGCCGACTGGCGGGTTTGATCAGTCTATATTGCGATCTCTAACAGTACGTTTCCATTAATGTGCTGACACTCTTCCATGCCACGACACACACATTTTCTCGCGCTGTCCTTCCCTGTCTCTCTGTCCGCAGAGTTTCCAAGTTATCACATTATGTTCTAATGTATCTCATCTCATCTGGTGCCGACAAATGATGGCTTCCTATTTCTGTTACTTCTAGCGTCCAGCCAGAGGACATATCAGATAAGTGCACTGTCTAGAAACTCATTGTACCGGGAGTGCAGGGTCAATCCAGCAGGAAGTGATGAATGAGGTGTGTGTGGGGGGAGGGGGGGGGGGTTGCCTCGATGTGTCTTCCCGCAATAACTAACAACTGGAATCGAAAAATCGATAACTCGTCAACTAACTGAAAACATAGAACACAGTTCTCACCTGAATTCGTAGAACATGAAATAACTGAGGCATTCTAGCGAACGTTTTTACACTTTAATATATGTGCTGCAGAAACAACGGGATAACAGCTCTCCAAGAACATAAACTGTTCTTCAGACAGGGTCGGCGTTTATTTATATATTTATGGATAAGCTCCCTGGTCTACTTCGTTCACCTTGAATCCCAGTCTCAACTCTCACGGTTCAGTATTTCAGAAAATCGCCTAGGTTTTTCCACGCCCGGTCCTTTCATTGATGTATCTTCGTCAACACATTCCTCTCTCCTGTTGCTCACTTGCCGATCCTCGCAATCATTGCGTCCCGAATATCCCTTTTAACACGGAGCCTTCAGAAAACACAACCGCTTGCTGTCGCAGCCTCACAACGTCTATTTATTTGTTGTCCTCTGACGTTTCATGTATCTCTTGGTTTCTCCTGTTGACCGTCCACTTTGGTGTGTCCATAATGGAAAATCCTTTTTCTCCTTTTCTGTATTTTCTTAGGCATGCTCGTCATATGGCAGGGGGGTGTGCAAAAAAATGATTTACGATAATTCACGCCTAGGTGATGTAATAGTCAGCGTGGATGGCTCTAGCCGTATACGCAAAGGAAGACAGTGGGGTTCATAGAAAAGGTTAATGGACGGTATTAGTAAAGGAGATCCTGCAATATGATACCACAACATCTAATCTGAGAATGGAGTTGGAGACAGACTTTGCGGCGTTCCGCTGACTAGCATACAAAGAGCATACACGATTTTTTTTAGTAGCAACACAATCTGCGCTGCGGATAATGGGGAATATTTTCTGCAATAATTACCCGTCTCTTGAAGTGACAAACTGCATTCTCGCTTGCTAATTAAAAATGGTGGTGTTGACTGTTCCAATATTTTCATTAACAGGTACCCAGGAAGCCAGGTTAGTATGACATACTTGCTAATTACATTCGGATGTAATGACTGGCACCTTGCTGTCTTGACTGACGGTAGTTTGTAAACTGGAGTTATACCTTATATCTCGGGAAGACCGAGAAGTAAATACCCGGATGGCTTGGCCACGTGGCATGGTCGAGACAGGAACACGGAGCTGATCCACGACTTTGACAATCGCTTATCGGCAGGGCACATTATGGATGGATGGTCGGAGGTCACAATTTGTGGAGAGGCATGATCGCTCACGCCAGCCGGCAAGGCAATAAATGATGATGAAGAACGTGTCCACTAAATTGCGACTAAGTTTAATTTCTCTCCTGGTCTAGGGGTTACACGACTTTCTCCGTAATCCATGGCAGCGATTCTCTCCACGTCAGTAACTTACGGGGTATATGAGCCGGTCGCTCAGAAAGAAATGGCAAACTACTGAGCGTAATATTGCCAAGAAATCAACAATCAGATGAAAGATGCTGATGTTGACAGCGATGTCCTGTAATCGGTAGCGATTCTCTCCACGTCAGTAACTTACGGGATATGTGAGCCGGTCGCTCAGAAAGCAATGGCAAACTACTGAGCGTAATCTTGCCAAGAAATCATCAATCAGATGAAAGATGCTGATGTTGACAGCGATGTCCTGTAAAGGATATGCGAACAAAACCAAAAAGAAATAACTTTACTGTGTTTATCGGTTCTTATAGGACTTGGTCATCAGTATTTCAGCGAAATATGTCATGCAATAAATCGAACTATCGCTTTGATTGTGTCTTCACTGTTTAAATTTAACACAGGAAACATTGTTTTGAATTATTCTTTTTATTGCAGTTATCAAGAATGATCCAGGCCTTAGGAGCTATCTATATGGAACTGACTATGTATAGGGAATTGTGCCGCATTCAGATACACAACTGAACACTAAACATGTTACCACATGAAACATTACTGAATTTTCCAACGAGTATTTAGATACAATTTAACTGAAAGAGCAACGATACCAGAAGCTGTGACATGTCATTACTAAGAAACCTATTACATTGGCTCCTTGCCGTCTTGACAGACGATAGTTTGTACTTTAAAAAGGCATAATAACTTTTACTCATGGCGGTAGCGAATGTGACTGATAAGGCCAATTCGCGCTGTAAATGTCCTTTCACAGTGGGTGCATGTGAACACGTGGTCATTTCCACCATCATGCACCATCTTACGTCTCACACGCTCGGTGCGTAACTTATCTGCAATAATAAGACACCTATTACTCAAATCATAACACTCCCTCAATGGTAGTATACTGTCTTTGGTCAATAAATCTATTGTTGTCAACATAACCGACATTTTATAAATACACTGACCTTAATCAAATATCATGGCTGTATTCATGTCTGAACTCACGTGGATTCCTTTGTTTTGCTGTTTTAGTTTCAGATTTTAAAACAACTACTGCACACATTACAGTTTAGTGTGTTTAATTTCTCAGCTGTTATGTATTTGATGAAATAAAATTGAAAGTAACTATTCGGCTATTTTAACTTGGATGTGTAGCATGTTTGTCGAAGAGAATAAATGCCGTTAAATGGTATCTAAAAGTAATAACCATGACTTCAAAGTAAGTGGAGTGTCGCAGAGAGGAGCGGATTAATTTTAAGTTTCGCTTGTCTTGCTGTTTGTATTAACGTTGCATTCGAGTTCTTCAATGTCTCTCATACTGCATCTAGCCATCGCATTGCCTGGGTTGCCTTGTATCCCGATGTTCTCACGTAGAACGCTTTAACCGCCGGTTGATCCTATTCTATTCTTTCAGAAAGTCTGAACCATTTAATGTGTGTGGTCTATAAAGTTAGTAATAAATATTATCCCTACATGTGTTATTAGTTTCTAATGTGTCTCTCTATCTGTTTTTCCAGCTGTGTTTCTTATGCGTTTCATCGCATTTTTTAAGCCTATGTATTTCTATGACTGTCCTCTTCCTTTCTATCTCTTTTTATTTCTTTCTATCTTTCTGCCACTACCTTTCTGTCTTTCTTTATGTTTCTATGTCTGTATGTCTTGCTGTCTGCCTGTCTTTCTTTCTTTCTTTCTTTCTTTCTCTCTTTCGTTTTTTCTTTCTTTCTTTCTTTCTTTCTTTCTTTCTTTCCTTCTTTCTTTCTTTCTTTCTTTTTCTTTCTTTCTTTCTTTCTGTCTGTCTTTCTGTCTTTCTTTCTTTCTTTCTTTCTTTCTTTCTTGTCTAGCCGAAATTCCTACTTTCTTTCTTTCTTTCTTTCTTTCTTTCTTTCTTTCTTTCTTTGTTTCTAGCCGTAATTTCTACTTTGTTTGTTTCTTTCTTTCTTTCTTTCTTTCTTTCATGCTTTCTTTCTTTCTTTCTTTCTGTCTTTCTGTCTTTCTGTCTTTCTTTCATTCTTTCTTTCTTTCTTTCTAGCCGCCATTCCTACTTTCTTTCTTTCTTTCTTTCTTTCTAGCCGTAATTCCTACTTTCTTTCTTTCTTTCTTTCTTTCATGCTTTCGTTCTTTCTTTCTTTCTTTCATGCTTTCTTTCTTTCTTTCTTTTATTCATTATTTATAACTCTTACTTTGTTTCTTTCTTCCTTTCTTCCTATCTCTTTTTCCTTATGTTTTTCTGCCTGTCTGTCTTCCTGTCTGTCTTCCTGTCTGTCTTCCTGTCTGTCTTCCTTTCTTTTCTTTTTTCTTTCTTTCCTACATTCTTTCTTACTCTTTATTTCTTTTTTCCCTTTCTTTCTTTCGAACTTTCTTCCGTTTCCTTTCTGTGTTTCTTTTTTTATGTCTTTCTTTCTTTCTTTTTCTTTCTTTCTTACTGTTTTTCTCTTGTTTCATGCATGCTCTTGTACTTATCATCGCGATGTCGCGTATTTATCTCAGACGTGTAATCTGTATCTTCTCAGTGTTCATTTCCACTATTATATCTATGTTATGTACACAGTTGCAAGAGTGCATGTATTCAGACTTCAAAGTTGTCAGTTTAATTTTTGCTCAGTTGCCAAACTTACTTCACCACATTCAATCATTACATTTCCCAATTCAACCACTTTTGCTTTTCTTTGCTCTTCCTCTTGTTCCCCAAGTGCTATGTGTGTTGCCTTTGCTGCCATTCTTTTTTCCCTTTCTAATGTACATGTTGCTGCTGCTGCTGCTGCTACAACTACTACTACTACTACTACTACCACTACTACTACTACTACTACTACTACTACTACTACTACTACTACTACTACTACTACTACTACTACTACTACTACTACTTCTACTACTACTACAACAACTAATACTACTACTACTACTATTTCTACTACTATCACTACTACCACAACCACTACTACTGCTATTAATACACCTAAGTTTGCTACTACTACTACTACTACTACTACTACTACTACTACTACTACTACTACTACTACTACTAAGATTACTACTACTACTACCACTTTTATTACTTCTACTACTACTACTACTACTACTACTACTACTACTACTACTACTACTACTACTACTACTACTACTGCTACTACTACTACTACTACTACTACTACTACTACGTCATCTACTACTACTACTACTACTACTAATACTACTACTACTACTACTACTTCTACTTCGGGGGCTGCGTGGTCTCGAGGTATGTTGTCCGCCTCGAGTGCTGGAGGTCCGGGGTTCAAGCCCCAGCGAGTACCAGGATATTTTCACGTGGATTTCTAGTAAAAAAAATTATTTTACCCTGCTCTCTGGGTATTGAGATCGGACGCCCGTGTGTATTGTTGCGCACGTAAAAAAATCCCTTGGCAGTTGGAAATCGAAAAAGAGTAGCCTATAGGCGCTGCCCGGGCAAAATTTCTAGTTAAAAATATACAAAAGGTACTTCAGGATCCTCACTGGTGCTACGGAGTTCGAGAACTGAGCTGAGTTTCTCCAAACTCAGGTTTGAGCTAGGAAGAGAACGGAGCACTTATGGGTGACACCCGTGTGCCGTGATGTTGACCAATCGACTAAACTAAACTAAATTACTACTACTACCACCAATACAACAACAACAACAACAACATCTACGACTACTACTACTATTACTACAACTACTACTACTATTACTACAACCACTACCACCACATCACTACTGCCAGCATGCGACTGGGCTCTTGTAAACACTTTTCTTTCTTGCTGCTCCTGTCCAACAAAGAATATGATTAATTCTTCTCTTCTTCCCCAGTCGTCAACATGGTCGTTTCTCAGCACTTAACGTTGCTGATGGTTAACTTATGTTCTACAAACGTGTCACCAACTCACATAACTCGAACAGTTGTGAACTCGAACAATAGTTGACTCAAAAGCCAGTTGTAGTTTTGTACGTGTATTAGGCTACACAAACTAAGATGAACACCATCGATACACCACTCATTTATTCAACTTTAACGTCACAATTGTTTCCTAAAGAGTGGTGCAGTGTTGGCCATTACTCTATCTGAACGTGGTCCGTACTCGACGAAACCCACGACTAGCAAGCCCTATCCGACCCCACTTCCTGTCGACTTTTCACGTTCCCTGTTCACTTGCTGAACACTGCCATAACCGCTATAATCTCTGACCTGGGTTATGGCTTAACTATGCCATGACGCCACCAGGGTCATGGCATTCCCCACTCCTTTGGCGAAAAAATTAATTTTATTTAATTTTTTTTTCCTATTTTCTTTTCCAAAATAACATCTAATTATAACATATATAATCACAAATTTTGTAACTATATCTTTTACAATGTTTCAATGTAATCTAATTGCAATTTAATTATCTATTATCTGTCAATGACACTTGATAACTTCTTGTCATTCTGAAAAAAATAAGAATTCATTAATTATCCTCATCAAAATATCAAACACATCAACATATGAATACCTATAATAATCTTGTCCTACAGACTTTAATCAAATTACTATGTAACAATATAACTATAAGTATTCTTTCTAATCTGAAATGAATATTTTAATCAATAACTTCATTTGTTTGTTAACATAAGACCAGTTTCTTTTATGATCTTTGAAATCAACATTTGAGTTAAACATTTATATTATCCTGTTTATATACACAAGTATTGTCTTCTCGGTAAGTAGCGTGTATCGTGGTCGTACATATTGACCACCAGTAAACTTCCTCTGTAGATTAATTGCAAAAGTCACTCGTCCCAGGCATTCGAGGTTATTCTGGGTTCAACCATGCCAGCCTCCCCCACCGTCCAAGTTTAATCACCCTTCATGAATGATCTTTGCAAGGTAACGTTTTGTGAGTAGTCAATCTGCCCTTAAGTTGCCCAGGCCTCTTAACTCTCGTTGATACTCTGCTCATAATACACACATATATTTGGAACGCGTACTATTTGTGACAATGTAATGTCAATGAACGCTCTTCTCCGATGTAAAGAAAGCACTTAAACTCAAAATATGCTGGCTTCTATTATAGCCTTATCGTAACAAAATATTTTGTTCTTTTCATATTTTCTAACTATTATTTTATAGAAATAATTTATATTAATTATCTATCTAATAACCTAATAATACAATAATCAATTAACATCATAATCATTGAACAAAATTATAACATAACCAATCAGTAGCTAAACTAATAATTAATCTACTATACACCTAAGAGCATAGATACATATGTTTAATACATATGTAATCAATGTCAATCACTAATTATCATCAATACATATTACTAATCTTAGTAATTGACTATAATAACTTATTAACAATTTAATAAAACAATAATCAAAAACAAAAACAAAAAAAAACTGTCATTTACTGCCAATATAGTACCTTGCGGTGTATGGCAGAGGGGTCTTTGAGCCTGAGGAATTAAGACCGCCTGGCTAGTAGCCTACAGTCGCCGCGAACTGTGCAGGTTAGGATTTTCTTTTTGCCCCTGACAGAAAAATATCCCGCACCTCACCGGGGATCTAATCCGGGTCTCCCGAATGAGAGTCCGGCGTTCTATCCACTCGGCCAGCCGCTCCTCAATAATCAATAATAATCAATAATCAATAAAAAAAATAATCAAATAATAATAATAAAATCACTCAACAATATAATGACATAGATAATCAATAAACACTACACTCCTATTTATTTTTAAAATTGTAATATTATCATAGTTGTCATGGTATGGTTGAATATAAATGTTATAGACGAGTTCTAAGAATATCTTGGGTAAAGAAAAGAACACATGCATCCATACTTCAAGAGCTGAATATTGAAAAAGGTTGGCTATTAAAGTCGATAAAGCAATGAAAATTGAAATATTTTGGTCACTTAAAACCTCATGAAAGTTTGGAGAGAACAATAAGGGAGGGGTATATGCCTAGGAAGAGAGGAAGGGGAAGGCCAATGATAAGATGTGTGCAGGGTGTGGCGGATGATCTCCAGATGAGTGTATCGGACGAGGGACATCTTGCTTATGATCGAGAGGTTTTCCAGAAGGTAAGTAAGTAGTAAGTAAGTAAATCTTTATTTTCCAAGGGTTACGAATTGGGCACGCAGGCCAGTCTGACATTCTGCCCTTCTTCTCTATTTCATCTCATACATTCTATTTTGTTTTTTTAAGGGGGCATGTAGTTTGACCTGAGGTTGTGTTCAAACAGATTACGACTGTATGTATAATGATTGGTGGTGTCTTTGATTTCTTGTGGAAGATTGTTCCACAACTGAGTGGCAGAGTATGCGAAGCTTGTTTTAAATACGTCTATTTAGGGTCATGGAGTATATTTAGTCGTTCACTATGTCTTGCATTATGGGAGCGAGGTTCAGCAAAGGACATGCTACTGAAATGAAATGAATGTGTTATTATGGAATGAATTTATAACTTGCAATTATATAATAACATTGGCACCTTGCCGTCTTGACAGACGATAGTTTGTGCTTTAAAAAGGCATAATAACTTTTAACTATGGCGGTAGCGAGTGTGACTGATAAGGCCAATTTGCGCTGTAAATGTCCGTTCACAGTGGGTGCATGTGAACACGTGGTCATTTCCACCATCATGCACCATCTTACGTCTCAAACGCTTGGTGTGTGACTTTTCTGCAATAATTTTCTCCTTTGACTTTATTCCATTTCTGATATTTGCCCTCCATGCAACACGTTCAGCGGCGACTTGCTCCCAATGTGCATTATCAATGCCTGTATCAATCATGTCCCGCTTACACACATCTTTGTATCGTAGTAGAGGCCGACCCTGAGATCTCTTACCCATCTGTAATTCACCAAAAAAGATATCCTTTGGTATTCTACCATCATCCATCCGCCTAAGATGTCCTATCCATCTAAGTCTACGAAGACTGAGCATGGAATAAACTGTCACACAACCTGATCTTTCCAATACTTCAGTATTTGTGATTTTGTCTTGCCACTTAATACCAAGAATTCTTCGCAGACACCGCATATGAAAGCTGTTTAAATTGTTCTCTTGGTGTGAGTAAGTTGTCCAGGTTTCACTGCCATAGAGAAGAGTACTAAGGACACAGGCTTGATAGACAAGGACTTTTGTTTTGGCAGTAAGCTTCCTGTTCTCCCAGACTCTTTTTCTTAACCTGTTCATTGTTGTTGCTGCCTTTCCATTCCGGATGTTGATTTCCTGATCTAGGGATAATTTGCTATTTACCACCGATCCCAGATATGTAAAATGGTCTACTATCTCTAGTTCGGCGTCGTCAATAAAGATTGATGGTACCCCATGTGCACCTTGTGACATAATCTGTGTCTTCTTTTTGCTAATTGTTAAACCAAATTCAGAACAAGCATTGGAGAATGCAGATAGTAGACATTGCAATTCTTCCTCAGAGTGGGTCGTAACTGCAGCATCATCTGCAAAAAGCAACTCTCTGATCAGTACCCTCCTAATTTTGGTCTTAGCCTTCAATCTCTGAGCATTGTAGAGGCCGCCATCTGAGCGTGAGTGAATGTATATACCACCATCCTGATCACGAAATGCATATTTCAGTAGAAGTGAAAAGTATATTCCAAAGAGGGTGGGAGCTAGTACACAACCTTGCTTAACTCCACTCTTGATTTCAAATTCTTCAGAAGTTGCACCATCAAACTTGATTATACCCTTCATGCCGGTGTGGAACGATTCCACAATGGACAGAAGAGTTGGTGGGCAGCCAATCTTCTTTAGTGCCTTGAACTGACCCTCACGACTGACCAAATCAAATGCCTTTGTGAGGTCGATGAAGGCAATAAACAGTGGTTGATTCTGTTCACGGCATTTTTCTTGCATTTGTCGCAATGAGAATATCATATCAGTGGTAGACCGGTTCTGTCGAAAGCCACACTGTGATTCGGGGTAGACTTGATCTCCTAGGACTTGAAGTCTGCGCAGAACAATTCTGGCAAATACTTTTCCAACAATACACAGAAGTGAGATACCCCTATAGTTGTTGCAGTCGCTCCGATCACCCTTGTTCTTGTACAGTGTTATGATGCTTGAATCTTTGAAATCCTGTGGGACTTGTCCTTCACGCCAGCATAGCTCTATTAGCTGGTGGATCTGTATAGTGAGTGTGTCTTGCCCACTCCTGATAACCTCTATTGTAATCCCATCCTTACCTGGAGCCTTGCCAGATGCAAGTTCATTTATAGCACACTTAACTTCTGTTATGGTGGGAAGTGTGTCCAGGTGGTCAAGAGTTGGTAGAGCCTCTATGGCGTTGAGGGCATTATCCGCTAGTTTGGTCTCACTTGAGTAAAGCTCCAAATAGTGCTCTACCCATCTGTCCATCTGCTGTTTCTTATCAGTGATGACTTCTCCAGTCAAGGTTTTCAATGGTGCACTTCTTTTGATCACTGGACCACAGGCTTTCTTTATTCCTTCATACATACTTCTGATGTCTCCCTTATCACTTGCGATTTGAATGGACTCACATAACTTGATCCAATAATCATTTGCACACTGCCTGGCAGCCTTTTGCACATCCTTCCTAGCTTGCCTTAGCTCACTCAGAGTGTTACGCGTTGGTCTTTCCTTGTTTCTTAAGAGAGCTTTCTTCTTCTTATCAATCAAGGGCTGCAGAGTCTCGCTGTTGGCCGCAAACCAGTCCTGCCTCTTATGATCCACAGTGCCGTAAACCTTTACGGCAGTTTTACAAAGAGTTTCCTTAAGTTTATTCCATTTATCATTTACTGTACAATTTTCTGGTGTATCAGTGAAAGCGTCTTCAAGTTGCTGTTGAAACTGAAAGCACTTTTCAGGATCATGAGTGTTAATAATATTAATCCTGGGGCTAGATTTGTGTTTAGCTGTGTAGATTCTCTTTGGTCTCAGTCTAACCCTTGCAACAACCAAAGAATGATCCGTATCACAGTCAGCACTGTGGTAGCTACGAGTCAATGATATATGGTTCAGATGTTGTCTCCGTGTGATGATGAAGTCCAGCTGGTGCCAATGGCCGGATCTTGGATGTTTCCATGTGACCTTATGCATCTCTTTTGTTTTAAAAAAAGAGTTTGTAATACATAGGTCATTACTGGTGCAATGCTCCAGCAGCCTTTGCCCATTTTCATTCATGCGACCGATGTTGTATTTTCCAAGGCACACTGGCCATGAACTCGAGTCCTTGCCCACACGAGCATTGAAATCACCGAGCATATAAATGTAGTCGTATTTTGGAACTGCCTTGATCACAGAGTCTAACTCCTCATAGAACAAATCCTTCACATCATCAGAGGAATCGAGTGTCGGTGCATATGCAGTAATAATGGTGGCAAACCCACAAGAGGTTGCCAAGCGCAGGGATAATAGTCTTTCATTTCCTCCTGCTGGAATTTCAATCATTCCCAGTAGCGAATTCTTCATTGCAAAGCCCACACCGTGTTGCCTTTTTTCTGCCTGCCCTTTACCCTTCCAGAAAAAGGTGTAGTTGTTTTCCCTGAGTGACCCTTCCTCAGCGAGGCGAGTCTCCTGCAGGCCAGCAATATCAATGTTAAGACGATTGAGTTCGGCATCAATCACAGCCGTTTTTCTCACATCGTCAATATTGGTCAAGTCAGTGGAAAATCCTGGACACATGGTTCTCACGTTCCAGGTTGCAAGCCGTAGCTTGAGGTTTCTATTTATATTTTTGTTTGTACCTGGTGCATTGGTTTTACAGCCTGCGATTCAGATTTTGTCCTAGCCCCAAGCACCCATTGAAGCAGGCAGGCTGTGGCGGATCAGCACCCAATTGGCTGGGGGCTGCCCAGCTTGAGGCGGGCGGTAGCTGATCAATGACACCTATAGGTGTCTCCCACCGTCAGAGGCAACGCGTGGCGCCCCATGTCTACGCCAACTGACAAGGACTTATAACCCGTAACAGTTGCCTCTCGCTTTGATTCCGAGACCAGTTAAGACCAGGGATGGAGTATATTGCCTCTCCATAGCACAAAGCCTGGGCTAAAATATAGAGATCATGTGTTGCCCATGCAGCATGATCCCTCTCTCGGCCTGCCTAGTTCACTCCAGAGGAAAGGTAACACCCCTACATCTGGAACAAGACAAGCTGCAGAAGCTGCCGGATCAGCAAAGCAATGCTCTAACTGTCCGCCTGTCGGAGCTTCGATCCTAGACCAGTCGCCAACCAAGGCTTAGGGCCTGGTCTGCCCTGCCATGACAATTTTGTCTTTAGCTTGCATTTCCTCGCACCAGGGTAAGCCTTGTACCCTCCCAATTGCGCTCTTCCGCCCGAAGCCGTTGGCACAATGTGGGGTGTCGGGTTTGGTAAGCGCCGCCCAACGTTCGGCGCTAACAGAAACCAGGTAGTACCGTCTACTGTTATACGGTAGCTCAGTCATATCTGACTAAGACCTGACCTGAACCTATATAATAAATTACAAAAATAATAACTAATATTGTGCTGTATTATTAATATTTAAAAAAAAATACTTAAATGTAAGATCTATGATTCATTAATTGAAAATCAACATTCTTGTTACTATATATGATTCAATTAGTTATATTTACTTTATCAATCAGTAAATCAATCAAGTAATTATGTTAGTAAATAATCAATTGATTGAAATTATTAATTTGAACACAGAATGAATCATGTAAGCAACAAATGCAAAAGATTAATATTTGTATATACTATCTGATGACATTGTCAAGTAAACAATATATATATATATATATATATATATATATATATATATATATATATATATATATATATATATATATATATATATATATATAGCTACTATATATAACTACTATATACATATATATACATATATATATAACTATTTCCTCCCCAGTCAACAGCACTTTGTTAGCATTCACTTCTATCTATGGATGCAATGTCGACTGTTAATTTACAGCTATGTTCAGCTATTCATATATTTAAACTCATGCGATGGTGATTCTATGTAATTACATTACTCAGTAGCTGTATACTTAGTATATGTTGCGTCCTCATCCATTCTGACTACTAATTTCCAGCGTTAATATCACAATACAACTCAATTTAAGAGGAAAGTCCTTTTCAACTCATAATAGTTCAATCATAAACTCTGAACATAATTTGTTTCTCCATGTGGATCAGTTCATTACACTTCGTTTCCCTCATCTTTGTTTCTATAATCACCATGTCTCCATACAGGATAATACAAGTACGACTATATAATATCAGAAATATGTTTAGAGCTACATATAATGTATTGCCATGTCACTATGGAATTTTAATCTGGATGACAATTGTCAGTTAAGGATAGTCCTCGGCGCCGATTGCCGCTTAGCAAAGTTCCCTGTTGATGTTAACGCCGCATAGTGCATCTCCATATATACTTAGTATTAGATTCTGAAATAATATTTAATTAAATTTATTAACGTTGTATTTCACCATAGATGTCGCAGCCTGCTTGGGCTCATTGTCAAGGACTCATGGAGTGACTCTTATTTGAAGAGGTGAGCACAGTTACTCCATGTCAGGATGTGTGATAGACCTGTCAGGGAGCTGGATCGTTGATTCTCCTAGTGGTGATGATTATGACCTTGCAGATCCCTCAGACTAACCGCCAATGCCTGTAGGTCGGCACACTGCGTCCAAACCGTCACAGCAACACAAAAAGACATGCACTCAGGAACACGCCATGGGAACGATGATTAGATGAACTTTATTCACATCAGGAGCCTGTATTTTCCACGGATACAAGCACAGCCTCCAGCCGGCAGCACTCAGGCCATTAATACAATACACTGGACGTAGTATGCTCCCGCCACAAACTTCCGTATCATACTGCCCATGGTCCGTGTTGTGTCCCGTACCTTCTGGTGTGTGTGTGTGTGTGTGCGTGCGTGCGTGCGTGCGTGTGTGTGTGTGTGTGTGTGTGTGTGGAGACTGGTGCAAACGACCACCGGCCGTCAAGCGATCATGATCTCTCGGCAGAGTCGGTCGGCGTTAAGACTAAGTGGCCTTACCAGGATTGATCAGCACCTGCAATCGATGTCTGGCGATTGTTAAATGTAGTGGCTAATGGTGAATGTGTCCGCCTGAGTGAGTGAGCTACGGTTGTTAATCGATGCGGGTGTAAGGCGTCCTAATGAATCGTGTAGCGCTGCGATGCGTCTGTTCTGTGTGAAGGCTGAGGTTTAAGTGTGCCTAAGTGAAAATCGCAACTTGATTACGTAGCATTTGTGGTGCTACATCGTGCTGTAATCTTACTACTATTTCTATTTTTGTTCATTGATGTGTGTACACATCAGTTCACTCTCTACATGCCTGTCATCTACTATATGACAATCATAGTAAGTCCTCGGCATGCTTTATGCCAAGATACAACACTCAAAATGAAAACTTTTCAACATGCCAGCAGTTATGAAAAATGAAATAATTTTTGCATGCAACAAATTATTGAAAAACGAAAGAATAATCAACTAAATTATTTTTTTTAAACTTCAAAAATCATGCATAAATAAGCTTTTGGATTCTAATAACGATTAATTTAATTTCTTGCTGTGAGAGAATTATAACTCATACACGGATTGATCTCAAACCAATGATTTCCCTCGCCGCTCCACCAGTGTTGTACCCTAAAGAGAATTTGATGTTAGAAAAAGGCACAGCACTAACAAGCCGCTGATAAGGCCTCGCCGATCCGAAACGAGTCTCTCAAACTAGTGTTTCCCCATCATCTCCATGTCAGCGTCGTACCTAGAGAGGCGAGATGTTATGAGAAAAATATAGTGCCAACACAGAAACGTTAGGATTCCACCGATCTAAGACGACTATTTATTTTATTACATGTTAGTTAAAGTCCAGCAAATTTAACAACACATATTAGTATAATTCATGACTGGGTTCATAATTACACGCCCAGTCATCGCAATATATTAGTGTGTTAATAACATAATATAAACAAAGTTAATTATAATACCGCATATTTCACTAACTATTAATGTAATTTTGGTAACGTATACTATTTTCTAATATATTTGTTTCCCCACATAACCACTATTTAATTGTTGAGATAGCTACTAATTTCTTTAATACTTATGGTCCTTTCTTAACACAGACCGTACTATCTGATTACTATGATGATACTAACCATCAATTTGGTTACATTCGCTGAGTTACTGTCCCATAAAAAAAATAATTCACAATTGACCTATATAACACTCTAAGTAAACAATAACACTATGTCACATTGATACATAACTACACATGCCCAATAACAAGTACTAATTGCAACCTTTCTATAAGGTAACGTTCTCTTATCAGGTAGCCTCTATAACTGACAGAGTTGGTTTAACACAACTCATTCTTTCGCTGATACAGTTGGTTTAACACAGCTTCGTCTGTCGATGTTACTTCGACCAGCGTCCCCTACTGATAGGTGTTAGAACTCATTCGCGGTACTATTTCGAGTCATGTCACATGACTGTTCGTGAATAGTCCGGTGGTAGTTGATAATTGAAAAAGGAAAAGACAAAGAAAGAGACAAACAGCTTTCTTTGGTCATATGATGAGAAGAGAGGCATTGTAGAACATCGTGACAACTGGAAAGATCGAGGGGAAGAGAGGCAGAGGCAGACCAAGAGAAATGATGATGGACGGATTGAGACGGTGGCATGGATGAATATCATCAGCGGAGTTGATCCAGAACACCAAAGACCGAGATCTGTGGAGAGCCATGAACGCCTACGCCAGCCGGCACGGCACTTGATGATGTATTGATAATTGCTCGTCTCAGCGCCTGTGTTCAACTTTTAGTGAGCTGTTTTCGAATACTGTTTCTCCTCACCGGTGGTTTAACTCTCTCTGGCTCTGTGAATCTAGCTCATCACCGTTGCTTCCTCCATTAACTCTATTTTGGCTCATGGCAGAAGATAATTATGTATTTTCTGACTAGCAGAATGCAAGTTGGTTATAATTAATTGTCACTGCACAACCTATCATTCTGTTGGGTGTTCAAATTCCGAACTATGTGGAGTTTGGCATGTTGAACTTCGGCCCGTAGAATTGTTTACGTCAGAACACAATGTGGGTACAAACAGGAGAGCACTTAAGACGTTGGTGATGTCAAGGTGGCGGGTTCGAATCACCTACATATTGGGTTCAATACTTGAAAAAGGAGTTCGCATCGACGCATGCTTGCTTTCCCAGCCAACCACTTAACAATTATAACAACCATCTTTAATTTCATTTTAATTGTAAAGACCCCCACCCTCCGCTCTCCCTCACAGGTCATACTAATTTTCAATTTAAAATATATTATAAAAGTGTTATGTTAATTTTAACGACTGGCCGACAAACCGAGGTGCCTACCCGCCGAGTTAGCACCCCCTGTGGTGCTGTGGTGCATGACATACTACTGTGGCGTCCGAGTACTCTATAGTGCAGATCAAACATGATAGATGACTTGCCAGAAAAGGGGGAAACATCTGTTTAAGGACTTGCAGTTCCAAACTAATCACATGATATACTGTATTTGGAGTGTTCACGTTGAAGTATTGTAGCGAAATTAAGGGAGAAAGCGCCATCTATCTATGCATTCCAACTATTCCTCCTTTCATTCATGCCTACAAAATACGATTATCCTAATTCATCTCAGTTTCATCGAAAGATTCGGTTTTGTTGCTGTATAGATATATATGTATATATATATATATATATGTATATATATATATATATATATATATATATATATATATATATATATATATATATTAGATAAAACTCCTATGGAGAAAGAAATATATGTTAATTAGGGAAAATTGGAGGTGGTGGACAATTTTGAATATCTTGGGTCATTGATTACCAACAACGGTGACACAATGAAAGAAATTAAACGACGACTATCAATTGCTCTTCGAAGACTGAAAGAACTGAATAAATTATGGAATGAGACAGACAGAACTACGAAAATTAGATTTTTAAGAGCATGCATCTTTCCCATTGCAACATACGCCTGTGAGCCCTGGACACTGACTAAACAAGCTGAGCAGCGCATAAATGCCTTTGAATATAAATGTTATAGACGAGTTCTAAGAATACCTTGGGTAAAGAAAAGAACAAATGCATCAATACTTCAAGAGCTGAATATTGAAGAAGGTTGGCTATTAAAAACGATAAAACAAAGAAAATTGAAATATTTTGGTCACTTGAAACGTCACGAAAATTTGGAGAGAACAATAATGGAGGGGTATATGCCTGGGAAGAGAGGAAGAGGAAGGCCAAAGAGAAGAAGGGTGCAGGATGTGGCGGATGATCTCCAGATGGGGGTGTATGGGACGCGGGACACCTTGCTTATGATCGAGAGGTTTTCCGGAAGGTTGTTATGGGAGCGAGGTTCTGCAAAGGACATGCTACTGAATGAATGAATGAATATATATATATATATATATATATATATATATATATATATATATATATATATATATATATATATATATATATATATATAAACAATGTGTGTAAAAATGCAATCAGAAATTGATTATATACCGATAGCAAACACTCGTGTGTGAAGTATTGCAAACTCCACCTATATAGCCGACATTTTCAGGGACTCCACATGATATGATCATCATCATCATCATTAGCATCATCATATAGTACGTCCTTTGCGGGACGCTGCTCTCGTCCGGGTCTCTCGATCTCCCATTGTTCCTCCTGATCCATGCAGCCTCATGTCCAAGGTGTGAGGAATGTCCTGTGTCTATCCTCGTGCTGGACGACACCTGCTTCTTCTTCCAGGAACTACGTTTTCTTCACTGTTCTCTCCAAGCCACTGTGTCCAAAACGTCCCAGTTTTCCAGAGATGATTCTGTTTCTGAGCCATGTGTCTTTGATATTGAAGTCTTTCTATATTTCATTTTTTTTTAAAATTGTTTGTCCATGATGTTCTTAGAATGTGTCTGCAACTTGTGAACTCAAAAGTCCCACTTTTCTTCTTTAATGATTGCAAAATGGCCCATGTCTCCCAGCCATTGTTGCTAGAAGAGATAATCATGTTCCCAAAAACTCTACTTGAACTTGTTTGCTGCTGTTGTGCAAAAGTGATTAATTGGCAAGATACAAGCCACCATACTTTCTCCAGCTTAATGTTTTTGTCCGTTAACCAGCACTTAACTTTGGGGTTATGTCCTTAATAATTATCACTAACTTTTATCGCGCTCTGGCTTGGGGTGGGAGGGGGTGGGTTGGAGAGGGGTGTGTTATATTGTGCCAGCTCCATATGTTTATAGACTAATCAACACGTGATGCATGTGAAGTCAATATCACCTTTCGAATGCCGACTGTTCTATAAACCATATGTTGTCTATTTTATACCTTAGTATATATTAGCAGCCGGTCTCTCTGGCCGAGGGGTTACAACACTTTCTCCCGTTTATCACGCAGTCTCGTAGCAGGGCGCGAGCTGGGAGCGGTTCGACCCCCCGCTGGTGACTTGCGGGATAACTGACCCGGCGGCTCAGAAAGCAATGGCAAACTACTGAGCGTAAACTTGCCAAGAAATCAACATACAGCTGAAAGATGCTGATGTTGAAAGCGATGTCCTGTAAAGGATATGCAAAAAAAAACATAAATTAGCAAGTAATACTGGCCAAGCGAAAGCTGCATTTTAGAAGATGAAAAGCACCATACACAGTACAACACTTTCAATGATTGTAGGACAGAGAGTACTGATATGTTTTATCGAACGTGTTTTCGCACTCTCCTAATGAGTTTAGTTTGTGAGCAAACACACGTTCCACATTGACCACCATAGAGCTGTGAAGTAAAGGGGGTCCCTGAGACGATTGGTACGAACCCCTTGAACTACCAGATAAGCTAACAAAGAGTGCCTGGAAAGACTAATGAAAGTAGACGTTTTTAACCAACTATAACAACCAGACAAACATTATTCTCTGGCCATATATGCGATTTGACGCACCGGGTAGCTGTGAAAGCAGGATTAATGGAGAAGCTACCACCTTCCTATAACAATATATATATATATATATATATATATATATATATATATATATATATATATATATATATATATATATATATATATATATATATATATATTCAACAAATTCTTTATAGTTTTACGATATTTCCTATTCTTTAATTATGTTGAATTTTACAGAATGTTAACCAGTCTTTGGTGTGTGGAGATTTGATTAATAGTTGACACCTTTATGAAAGATCTAGGGGTTTGATATATGGACGAGGCTAATAAAAGTAGAACTGTAAGCTGATGAACTATAACACAGAGGCAACGAGTAGTGTTTTGTTAATATGTGAAAAGAATGGTACAGGGAATAAATGCGGCGATAAGAAAGATCAGCTGTTCAAATTGCAGTAAAATGATTCTGGATGGTCGAATGACGTGGTCTGAGGACAGAATGAATATAATTGTTCCAGAATAACAAGGAGCGCGTTCTGTGAAGAAACATGAACACCTTCACGATTTGATAAGTGTATGATGATGATGAGTCGTAACTTTTATTAAACAACGAGCGTCGCAGACATTTCATGAACATATCATTAACATTGGTTTTAATGTGAAAATCACGACCTATAAACCATACAAATCAACATCTGCTTGGGGTAATAGATCGCACTAAAGGAGTGACGCTGCATGAAATGACAATGATCCTAGTTAAACGTGCAATTAACCACGTCGTTTATGATGTATAAATCATCAACATAGAGTTTACAGGGTCGGCATTGTAAGAAAACAATCAGAGTGACATTTTTTTTTCTGCGCACGCTCGCTTTGACCTCAAGCGTAGTCCATACACACTATTTATAGTAGTTATTGACTGAATTTTGCGTGTGGATTATCTTTCCCTATTAGCAGTGTCCCTCGCAATCAGGCGAACCCACTCCGACTTCAGAGGTAATTGCAATTTACGTCCCCAAGTCAAGGACGACAGGTCAACATTTTAGTACAGCTGTCCGGTGTAGGGGTTGAACAGCTTACCTCGGTATCAGTACACCGAATGTTTGAGAACACGCGTTCTTACCCATTCGGCCATGCGGACCTGCATCAGAGTCACATGACAGGCATAGATCTAGATAGACTGCATCACACACACACACACACACACACACACACACACACACACACACACACACACACACACACCCTCACACAATATTAATATAACAGTATGAAAAAAAAAACAGCAAACAAACAAAACAGCGTAAAGCAGCATTTAGCTGTAAACGCTAGGTCCTCGAGATACGTACGTAAAGTTCAGCGGTAAAAATAAAGTATGGAGAAAAGCACACAGCCACGTAGGTCGCCGTGGTAGAGAGGTTTAACGCCCCGATTTAAGCGTACAAATATCCTAGTATTAAAAAAAAGCAATTATCATTGCATGTATCTAAACCGTAGAAATTATAAAAGTTAGTTGCATATCCTTTTATAGGACATCGCAGTCAACCCCGGAATTTTTGACTTTTTGTGATTTCTTGCCAAGTTTTCGTTCAGTAGTTTGCCATTGCTTTCTGGGCGACCGACACTCATACCATTTTCATGAAATCCAACGCAAGGGGGGCTGCTGCCAAATCGCCAGCTGCTGTGCTTCGAACGCGGTATGCAAGATTACTGCGTCCGAAAGCCTTGGCCACGGGGTCGGCAGAATGTATACGAGGTCATTCATATAGTTTTGCCATGATCAAGCTAAACGCCCTGTCAGCTATCCATGATAGGGAGGTTGTACACCATCATTGTTTCTTCTTGTTTCTTGATGGTTAATATGTATACCATTCATGCCTTGAAACGTACGATTTTTGCACGAAAAAGTACTGGGTTTGCACCGCTAAGCAGTCTGTCCTATCTTAGGGTAAATGCCCACCCACACTATCAAATGCTTTGGTTGTTGTTGTTTTTTTTTTATCGATAAATGCTTATTTAATTGATTTGTTTGGTTTTTTCCGGGATTTGAGCTTTAAACATCGTATTTCGGTAATTGACATGGACAAGGCCTCGTACCGGAATACAATCAGCGTTGCCAGTACTGGGTTGTGCTCTATGTTTAAATGCTAATTTGCATTGTGCAATATAATATTACACGTTACGACTGAAATCAAACCCACCATTCGGTTTCAGGGAGAATTATTAAACAACATTCACTAACTCCTAAGTTACAGACGCCGGCAAGAATTGTTTCTGCTAATATTCTCTACAAACTATTGTCACTTTTCACGTCCTCCAATGTGTGGGCTAAAAACAACTCTTCTTTCGGTTAATTATTAAGAAAAGCGGCATCGGTCATTATATTTATTGTATTGAACTCTAGCCACGCCCTAAACTGCCCTTCTTCTATCTGGAATATGACCAGAAGCATGGTCGGACTTGGTTGGTGAATTTGTTTGACAGCGACATGATCATTTGGCAAGTATCTAAATATCATCAGCACGTGGGCCCTCCCTTCTCTGTGTAATCATTAGATTACATTCCTGTGCCCTGTCTTCTCATTGGTTGAATCCGATTGGGCGGTGTGATAACTCCATGCCACGTCATCAGGACACAGAGGAAGACTATATAATTGAAACATGCATGCGTTGTTACCAGGCTCTACTGTGTGGACACACCGAGAAGGTATGAAAATGACAATGTCGAATTGTAATAGTGCTATACTTATCATTAGCACTATATCCCACTTCGGGGCATAGCCACTCAAACAGCTCAATCCAACCCGTTCTATCTTTAACTATCCGATGTAGCTCCAACCAGATCTCCCTCCATAAATTTTCATGTCTATGCATCTTCACCGTGTGTTTTATGTCTTCTTTTATTTCTTTGTCCTTGCTAATTCCAAACAAAGACCTTCTACTTATACTACTCTAGGGTTATCTTAATGTGTGCCCTGTTCAGTTCTTTGCAAGCATCTTTTCTTCACCTGGTGATTCACTTCTATTTGTCTTGTTCTCTGATTGAGTTCCACATTGGTAATTCAGCCATGCCATCTTACCTTCGCTATTGTCCGCAGCCACGCATTAATACATATGTGTAGTTCATTATATAATATAGAATATAATAGAATACATACAGGAATAATACATAAATGCAAAGTGGCTAAAGAAGAATGAGTGAATCAAAAGTGCATGGAAGTTGGGACAAACTATGTAAAAGACTCACATTCCATATATCAACGAATAAATACAATAACAGGTAGGAAAACACGAACTACCAATGGATGTTTCAAATGGAAGAACATTTCAATATTGGTGGGACAAGATGATGCAGTGAATAGATGTCAATGGACAACTGAGAGAGCTGTACAATGATGGGAGACATGGTGTAAATATTCAAAACAATGGTGAGGGTCCACCAATACTTGCAGCGGAGTTTGAAGATGCACTACATCGCATAAATAAAAGAAAGGCACCCGATCCAGACAACATTACAGTAGAGGAAATTTAGGATCTGGCTGATTTTGGAATAGAAATGCGGACACAATTTCTACATGACATCTTCACTAGTGGGTACATTCCTAGTGACCTATTACAATCCACTGGTATAGCTCTGCCAAAGATAGACGCCTTAGAATGTGAAGAGCATCGCACAATATGACTTATGACTGACATGACAAAGTTGTTACTCAGAATAATTATGAACAGAATAAGAAACAAGATTAAACCTGAAATTATTGATAGACAATGTGGATGTGTGGAGGGAAAGGGCACAAACAACGCAATGTATATTTTCATAACACAATTAGAAATATTTATAGAAGTAAAAACTGATCTGTGATTATGCTTCATAGACACACAAACGCATTTGACAATGTGAAGCATGAAGAAATAATACAATTACTAGAGCAACTAATCATCTACAGCAAAGATCTGCGAGTAATAAAGAACATATATTGGAAGCATACAGCAGCCATAAGAATTAACAACCTTGTAGGGACATATCAGTGTATTCAGAAGGGCGTCAGAGAAGGTTGTATATTGTCTCCTGATTTGTTCTCATTGCACAGTGAATATCTAATGATATCTACCGAAAATATGTCAGGGATCCTGGTTGGCGGACATAATATAAATAACTTACGTTATGCTGACGACACCGTCTTATTAACAACAAGTCAGAACGATCAACAGGCAATGATAGATACAGTGGTTGTAGAAAGCGAAAGAATGTGTCTTAGTTTGAATAGTAGAGAGACAAACGTCATGGTGATATCAAAGAAACAGATTGTTCCTTAATGTGCAGTTAACTACAGGACGTTATAAGAGGACAATTGCAGAAATCCAGATATCTAGGCACATGGTTAACATCAGACGGAAGATAGATACATCACTGGGATACAGCGGAGAATAGAACAAGCAAAAATCTGTCAACTGAATAACGTTTTGTACAATAAGTCACTGTCCTTGAAAGTTAATTAGAACCAGGTTTAACATACGGCTGCGAATCCTGGACAATTACTAAGCAGGCGAAAAAAATCCCTTGAAGCTTTGGAGATGTGGATTTATAGAAAAATGCTAAAAATTAGATAGACCGCCAAAATTAGCAATCAGGATGTTTAAAGGCAGTAGTCGTTTTTTTGGTTACGTTAGGAGGAGACAAACACTGAAACATATTGTGACAACCGGAAATATTTGCGGAAAGAGAGATAGAGGAAGATAGCGTGTAAGATCATTGACAGTCTTGTATCATGGCACGGAAGGGAGTTAACACGAAGTGATACTTGGCTTCGGAGATCGTAATTTGTGGAGAGGCATGATTGCCCACGCCAACCGGCAAAACACTGAATGATGATGTTGTAGTCTATTTGTAATCGTTTTAGTCGCGCTCAATGTTTCTAAATTAGCATACTGGTGACGACACACATGTTTCATCTGCATTGTTGGGAACTTGCACAATTCCTGTCCAATACACACCTGTGAGTCATGATGTTCTTTATCAGCAGGATCACTCAGTGTTCACTTCTGGCAGTATGTCAATATTTGTATTCTGCTTTATCCGGGGGTCTTTTAACATCTGTCCTGTAACGTATAAGTTCAAAGGTATTAACTTTCATCCTTAACATTGCTAACTAATCAATGAATCACTTACGCATGTTGCAACAAGAAATGCACATGTTCAACTGATGTACCTCCGGGCGATGACGTCAAGCTGGCTAATCGTTCTCCAACGAATCTGTAACAGAACAGAGGTAGTTACAAATACATTACAGCTTCCCTGTTTTGCGAAGATGGCCTGTGATAATAATAAATCTTCTTATAGTACATGTCGTGTGGCGTTGGTTATCATGTCTCCCATAGCCTCGTGTACTCAAAATCATATCTGCTACTCAAATGCTTCGGTGTCATGATGTCTAGCTGGCTAGTAATTCTCTGTCTCCACCTGCCTCTCCTCCCCTTCCAATTTCCTTTTGCCACAAGGTACTTCAGCATGTTTATTCTCGTGATGTGCTCAAATGATGTGACAGGCGACATTCGGAATGTTGTTTCACAGCTTTCACTTGCATGTACCCATCCGCATATGTCAGAGTAACAGGTAAATGACACAGACGAGCTCCAAAATCTATCACCATTACACACAGTAAGATGCATAGACTCAGCAAATATAGTTAATACAGAAGGGGCACTGTTGGCGGATACTGAGGCGACACAGATGCTAGCTAGACAACATGTGTCGGCAATGAAGCACGTCAACGCCGTCTTCGAGGTCAAGAGAGAAGTAAAGGAAAAGATGTAATGCCAAAGAACGTGGTGATGTGGCGGCAGCGGAGGAAGTAGTTAAATATGCCTGGTAATCAAGAATGTTGCAGGCAGACAAGCGAGGGCCACTGGTATTATGTGATCATTGGGAGACAACACACACCAATCTTCCTGGGGACAAGTCAGCAGAAATGACTATTGCATCAAAGAACCGAGCACTCATGAGGATAGCCAGTGTACGGTGAGGTTCTTCGGTTCCACATAACAGAGCATAGAACGCGTGCTCTCTTCTCATGTGAGCAACCATTTCTCTTTGTGAGCTGACTTCTGTTCAGAGACGCGGACTGAATCATGTGAGCAGATGTCACGAGCGTAATGACGTTGATTCTTGATGACCTGTTTTATATTACATGTGCGTTCAACAATAGCATACTTCAGTAAACGGTCTTATATTTGCAGGTTTACACGTGAAACAGTTTAAGTGACAAGATGAAGTTTAATCTGATACTAAGTGTGACAGCAGTGACCCTACTGCTGTTGTACCTGGCTAGTGTAAGCGTTGAGGGGGTACCTGTGTTTTACCCCGATGCTGAAGTAGACTACGACATGGACAGAAGAGCAGCTGCAGGTAAAGGAAGTTATTGCATTGTTTTGGTTAAGATATACATGATAGCATAGCTGCTATAGACTCGCTGACCGATCTGGATGTGATGGATTTTTAGAACTGATCTAGGTTCCCAGGACCATAGAGTTTAAAATGGCTACCCGGAGAATGTCTTGGGAAGTAAAGGCTACACTACATGATGATGACCACATCACATTATCCACCGAGTGTCGTGGGTCTATACAAGCATATGTCTAGCACAATATCCTCAGTGTACTTGATGTATGGAAAACGTCCTTCACTGACTGATTGGCTAACAAGTGGCATACATACATACATACATACATACATACATACATACATACATACATAATTGCATACATACATACATACATACATACATACATACCTACCTACCTACCTACCTACCTATCTACCTACCTACATACATACATTCATACATACATACATACATACATACATACATACATACATACATACATACATACATACATTCATACATACATACATACATACATACATACATACATACATACATACATACATACATACATACATACATACATACATACATACATACATACATACATACATACATACATACCTACCTACCTACCTACCTACATACATACCTACCTAAATACATACATACATACATACATACATACATACATACATACATACATACATACATACGTACATACGTACATACGTACGTTCGTACTACGTACGTACAGACAGACAGACAGACAGACAGACAGACAAACAGACAGACATACAGACAAACATACAGACAGACAGTGTCAGTGTCAGTGTCAAGGTCTCACATCCGAGGTTGCGACGCGTTGTCTGTACCAACGCCAGACAACATAACAAATAACAACACGCAACCCTGAGTGATGTTAAACACTGCAGAGGGAATGCGGCGTCGTCGACGACGCCCGTATAAGCAGCCCAGCACAGCAATTGAGCGACGCTTAAACGACCGCTGGTCAGCAGTACACCCCCGTGAACCTTGCAGGGGTCACACCAGCTGACGTGAGCGCCGACTGGCGTGTAGCGTGTAGAACGCCAGATCTGGCAGACGGGTTTAGAGGTTTGAATGGACAGGTCGCATGGGTCTGCGAGTGGTGTTTGAATCTGCATTGAGAGCTAGCCTGTACGACAGTGGGAGACTGGTTCGAACGCTTGAATAGTGTAACTTGTAAGTGAGATGTTTATTGCTTGCTTGTATTAGTATGTATTG
>OY992884.1:24179963-24194963 GCA_963921405.1 Cepaea hortensis | reverse complement strand
AAACTAGCAGACATGTACAACAACAGTATAGGGAGTGCTAGCATCAAGGAGGAATGGTTACACAGCTATCTGATTCCCTTGCCGAAGCCTGACAAAGACCACAAAAAAATTCAGGGATATCGAATTATAACCATGCAGAATACAATAGGCAAGCTGCTGGAGAAGGTAATTGCCAGGAAAATATCAAGCCAACTAGAGAGGCAAGGTGTTTTCCCACCCACCCTGGGTGGGTACCGTCCAAAAAGAGAAACCTGGACCAATGCAGCAGTCTTTGCCCAGGATGTCTATGAAGGTTTCCACTCAGGCACTGAAACCGTTGCTGCAGCGATTGATCTTGAGGACGCATACAACAGAGTACCACTGGATTTTTTAATGTTTCAGCTTCTCGAACTAAACGTAAGACCATTCCTCCTTAGTTGGATCGCTGCAGCCCTCTTCCAACGGAAAGTAGTTTTTAGATGTGGCAGTTGGACTTCGGAACCAACAACAATATATCCTGGCCTACCACAGGTATCACCATTATCTCCGGTACTGTTCAACGCCTACACAGTGAGAATCACCAGTGAGTAGATCACTGGACCTGGCAGGACATTGTCATATGCCGATGATGTTTTAGTGTATCGTCAGGGGAAGGATAGAGAGGTGGTTGCTGTGGAACTACAAACTGAACTCAATCGCATAAGTACTTTGTGTGATGAAGCTGGGGCAATGGTCAACCCAACAAAGGCAACAGTGACTTGGTTCTCGTTGAATAATCATATTGTCAACACTCCAACACCAACTGTAATGCTGTGTTCAGAGACGGTGGAAAGAACGCAGGCAATGAATTACCTGGGGATACGGTTTGATCGAAGCCTTGCTTATAATGTGCACATAGACCAGGTGATAACAAAGGCCAAGCGGGGTTTGGCAGCGATGCGGGTGATGGCGGCAGCAAACTGTGAGCAGCGCCATCTATGTCTTCTGTACGAGGGGCTGGTCATGTCTGTTTTGAAGTATGCAATGGCAATCCTGACTCTCAGCCATAAGCAGATAGAAAGGATGGAAAGGATACAGAATGAAGCTATGCGCATTATTCTTGGATGTACAAGAGATACAGCATGCAGGGCGATGCGCTACCTTCTTGGGTTTCCAACCATTGAAGAGAGAATACAAGGTTGCAGGGCACGCGCCTACCTCAGAATTAACGCAAACACACAACATCCACTGCATAGTGAAATTAGGAAGGTGAAGGGCAGCAGGTTAAAAAGAGGACGGTCGTGGATGGGTCAAGCCGAAGACATTCTTCAACAGGTGTGTTCACTTGAGGACTTAGAACCTGGCGAGGAGTGGGTGCAAGTGCCAACAGACTTCTGCACATCCTTTTCAGTTTGCATCCAACTTGATAGAAAATGCAGACAAGAAAATCCGGCTGCTGTTGAAGCTGAAGTACAAGCGTTGATTTTCGAGAACTCGCTAGACGTTGACGCGGTCATCTACACAGATGGGTCGGTCGTCCGACATGTGAGAAGCTCATGGGCCTTTACAGCTCGGGCCGGAGGGAGAATTGTGAAGGAGGACTCTGGTGCTTTCACTGATACCACAAGTAGCCTGACCATGGAAGTCATGACAGTAAGTAAAGCAATAACATGGCTCAAGACACAGACATTCACTAGGGCTTGTTTCCTTAGCGATTCAATGAACATGATCAAGAGGATAGAGGAGGGGTCGATCCGAAAAGAATGGTTGCTGCATCTGGAGCGGTCTCGACTGGCAAAGAATAGTTTCATCTTCGTGCCAGGGCATGCGGGAGTACAAGGAAATGAGCGGGCTGACAAGCTCGCAGGTGAGGCTACTGTGGAGGGCGGACGCGCCATGGACCAGGCCGACATTCTGAATGCTCTACGAGAAGTAAGACTTTTGCGAGAACCAAGTGATGACTGTGAATCTACAACAAAAGCCAGACTGCGAGAGCAGCAAATTAAAAGAGGGGTGGCCAAACAAAAACACTACGCAGGAAGCCAAAGAAGATTTATAAACCAACACAGAACTGGCGTCGTTAGACGCTACACGTTGCGGGATTTGCTGAGGAGGGGATCCGAGCACTTATGGACTGAATGGTTCGATGTGCAATGAGGATGATCTGTCGACTAACTAACTAACTAACTAACATACATACATAAGTACATACTACGTACAGACAGACAGACAGACAGACAGACAGACAGACAGACAGACAGACAGACAGACAGACAGACAGACAGACAGACAGACAGACAGATAGATAGACAGAAAGACAGATATACAGACAGACAGACAGATAGACAGACCGACAGACAGACTGGCTTATATACAAGGTTACTTTTCTATTGTCTACAGGTCAATCCTGGGGTAAGTTAGTTTACACCAGCGTTATTCAATGCTCATTATCAACAGATTCAATTTGTGTTTAAAGTTTACACATACTAAATGTGAACTCAGCTATTCATGCCATTGACAATTCTCCTGTAGTACAATTTGCTTCACCTCTACATTCGTCCGAGCTCGAATGGTTTATACATACATACATACATACATACATACATACATACATACATACATACATACATACATACATACATACATACATACATACATACATACATACATACATACATACATACATACATACATACATACATACATACATACATACATACATACATACATACATACATACATACATACATACATACATACATACATACATACATACATACATACATACATACATACATACATACATACATACATACATACATACATACATACATACATACATACATACATACATACATACATACATACATACATACATACATACATACATACATACATACATACATACATACATACATACATACATACATACATACATACATACATACATACATACATACATACATACATACATACATACATACATACATACATACATACATACATACATACATACATACATACATACATACATACATACATACATACATACATACATACATACATACATACATACATACATACATACATACATACATACATACATACATACATACATACATACATACATACATACATACATACATACATACATACATACATACATACATACATACATACATACATACATACATACATACATACATACATACATACATACATACATACATACATACATACATACATACATACATACATACATACATACATACATACATACATACATACATACATACATACATACATACATACATACATACATACATACATACATACATACATACATACATACATACATACATACATACATACATACATACATACATACATACATGCATGCATGCATGCATGCATGCATGCATGCATGCATGCATGCATACATACATACATACATACATACATACATACATACATACATACATACATACATACATACATACATACATACATACATACATACATACATACATACATACATACATACATACATACATACATACATACATACATACATACATACATACATACATACATACATACATACATACATACATACATACATACATACATACATACATACATACATGCATGCATGCATGCATGCATACATGCATACATACATACATACATACATACATGCATACATGCATACATACATACATACATACATACATACATACATACATACATACATACATACATACATACATACATACATACATACATACATACATACATACATACATACATACATACATACATACATACATACATACATACATACATACATACATACATACACACACACATACATACATACATACATACATACATACATACATACATACATACATACATACATACATACATACATACATACATACATACATACATACATACATACATACATACATACATACAATAAATCTTTTCTGTTTCATTGCAGAAAAAAATGGCATAAAGCCTTGAGGTACGTTATGTTTACAAACTTTCAAATTATTAGAAAACAAATGTTTCTGTCGCTACATTTGCACATGTTTCGTTGATACAAAATGTATGTGAAATGTCAGATTGTGTATGTGCACATGTGAACTGACGTCCTAACTGCGTATAAGAATGTGGGTAATAGGAATTGGTGTCCTTACATGTATTTGCAGATATATATTTACAAGCCGTGACTCAGTCTAGTGAGTTGACCTGACTCAAGAACCGACATCACAACTCTCGGGGAATTCCCATAAGTGCTAAGTACTCATCTTTAAAAGCTCCTGGTCAGTCCCAATATTTATGGTACCAGTAGCAGTCTGATTATGTTTTATTCTGGATTCTCCTCGGAGATTTGAATGTCGTCCAAATCCTCTTGTCACTTTTCGCAGCACCATTCTCTGATACCCGCTATGATCTAGTCGTTCTTCATTACTATACAACACATGCCAAACGACCATGACCACATCCGACCGATTCTGCACCATTATCCAATAAATGGGTGATTAACTATAGTCTGTCCGGAAATTAACGCCGTCATTCACGATCAATTATTTTGAAAACTGTCTGTTCCATCATTATGAAATTTTTCCAGCCGTCTTATATTTACCCCCACCCAAGGAATATGTCTTTTAAAGGTCCAAAAACAACTTAAATCATTGAAAGCGGCGACATTCCTTTGATCTTTTGCTGAACAACTAGTGATTTCTCGCTAACGAAGTTATTTTTACGGTAATGTGAGACATGTCAATTCTGTTGTCACACAAAGGCGTATCCGGATTCGTATGAGAGTGGGTGCAATGAAAGAATTAGCTTAAAATCGACAGGGTCGGCTGCATTGCACCGGGTGTTTATCCCATATGGCTCAGTTTCTTTCCGCAGCGCGGAAAGCGTCGCACAAAGCACGAACTCCGTAGCTCCAGCGACGACCCTCGGGAGTTTCCGAAAAAATGCACTCGTGAAATGAAGAACGCGGCCCGGAATCGAACATACAACCTTCAGAGCCCGAGTCAGACGGCTTGACCACTTCACCACGGAGAATCCCGAGAGGGGTGCAATGTGTAATATTAGTAAAGACAGAATTTACAGAGGCACGGGGTAAATAATTTGTAAATTAACAGGAAAGTAGAAGGAATATACTTCTTACCTTATTTTTCATTGCCTTCTTGTTTCTTCAGTTGATGCTGATGCTGTAATGTTTAGGGCCTGCAATTCGTCTGAATAGTTGGAGCAAAATATCCCAGTAAGTGTGTACGTAGATTAAGGTCTGCGATCTGCTCATACCTTAATCTGTGTCGGACGATTCCAGAAGGTTGATGATTGCTCTCGATTGCATAAAATTCAATATCCTTTCTCCAATAGTCCTCTTCCTCTTTCAACACATGGTCCTGACGTTTTTTTTCCAGTAACTTTTATCAATATATAATAGCGCGGACAGACAGACAGACAGACAGACAGACAGACAGACAGACAGACAGACAGACAGACAGACAGACAGACAGAAAGGTAGGTAGGTAGATAGGTAGGTAGGCAGAAAGGTAGGTGGGTGGATGGGTGGGTGGATGGCTGGCTGCTGGCTGGCTGGCTGACTGGGTGGGTGGGTGAGTCGGTCGGTCGGTGGGTCGGTCAGTAGGAGGGTCGGTCGGTCGGTCGGCCGGCAGGCAGGCAGGCAGGTAGGTAGGTAGATTAGATAGATAGATAGTTAGATAGATAGAAAAATAGATAGATAGATAGATAGATAGATAGATAGATAGATAGATAGATAGATAGATGGATAGATAGATATCGGTAGGTCGGTCGGTCGGTCGGTCGGCCGGCCGGCAGGCAGGCAGGCAAGCAGGTAGATAGATTAGATTGATAGATAGATAGATAGATAGATAGATAGATAGATAGATAGTTAGATAGATAGATAGATAGATAGATAGATAGATAGATAGATAGATAGATAGATAGATAGATAGATAGATAGATAGATAGATAGATAGATAGATAGATAGATAGATAGATAGATATCGGTAGGTCGGTCGCCCGGCCGGCAGGCAGGCAGGCAGGCAGGTAGATAGATTAGATAGATAGATAGATAGATAGATAGATAGATAGATAGATAGATAGATAGATAGATAGATAGATAGATAGATAGATAGATAGATAGATAGATAGATAGATAGATATCGGTCGGTCGGTCGGTCGGTCGGCCGGCAGGCAGGCAGGCAGGCAGGTAGATAGATTAGATAGATAGATAGATAGATAGATAGATAGATAGATAGATAGATAGATAGATAGATAGATAGATAGCAAGATAGATAGATAGATAGATAGATAGATAGATAGATAGATAGATAGATAGATAGATAGATAGATAGATAGATAGATAGATAGATAGATATCGGTAGGTCGGACGGTCGGTCGGTCGGTCGGTTGGTCGGTCGGTCTGTCGGCCAACCGGCCGGCAGGCAGGAAGGAAGGCAGGCAGGCAGGCAGGTAGATAGATTAGATAGATAGATAGAAAGATACATAGATAGATAGATAGATAGATAGATAGATAGATAGATAGATAGATAGATAGATAGATAGATAGATAGATAGATAGATAGATAGATAGATAGATAGATAGATAGATAGATAGATAGATAGATAGATAGATAGATAGATAAATAGATAGATAGATAGATAGATAGATAGATAGATAGATAGATAGATAGATAGGTAGGTAGATAGATAGATAGATAGATAGATAGATAGATAGATAGATAGATAGATAGATAGATAGATAGATAGATAGATAGATAGATAGATAGATAGATAGATAGATAGATAAATAGATAGATAGATCCCCGCCATTAGCCGGGCCGAGCCAGCTAGTTTATTTATATAATCACGTTTCATGAAAGAACCCACAGTTTGACGACACCTCTGAACCTACCCCATATAAATTCCCTCAGGCTGCCAAAAGCAAAACCGCGCAGACAAATTTCAAAAATGTGGGGGCGTGTCTTGTTGAAACGGTAATACTCTTAAAATGATGGAATGAATGTGGGGGAAAAAATATATACCGCATATAACCAAACATTGAAATCTGCTGCACAATCTCCAGAACAAACATTTTTTTGTTGGGTGGACATAATTATAAGGTTATATGCTAAATCTCATCATTTTCCCTCAATTGGTTACTGAGATATTGAATTTTATATTGTGGCAACCCAAAAAAAAAACATACTATAGCCACTCTGTTCGTCTACTCTTTTCCCATCATATCATCAAGTTCTTTGGGAGCAAATCGTACAGATGGTCACTATTTTTTTTTTTATTGTTAATTGGAAGTCTTCCATTATGCCCGAAGCATGCCTGTTTTCACCATTCTTATTATATGTTGTGAGTCCGTTTCAATCACGACATGTAGGCATTGTTTGTCATCCAACAAGTGAAACGCCGCCGTGGATGTCTCCAATACCATTCCCAGACTATATGTTGTGGTATCATAAGCCAGGATCTCCAGCACGTAAACACCGTCCACTAAGCTTCGCCACGATCCTCGGGAACTTCTTTTACCTTTTAGCACAGAGCCTTCCGTGCAGATGATCACAGCGCTAGGTCGCTAATTGTTGAGGATCAATTCTTGTACCTCCCATTCAGTGCAGTCTGCAGGTCAATCTTTGAATTACCCAACCAGTGTTATTATGCCGCTGCAAATGTCTGACTTTTCCAATTACATTCTGGCCGAATCCTCTCCTCTCTCATTGCACTCATGCATGCACACTCCTCCGAGCTTGTCCTCTGCCACAGTCATCTATGATTTTTCTCTTATCCCCATAAATGTTTTGCGTATCCTTTTACAGGACTTAGCTGTCAACAGCAGCATCTTTCAGCTGTCTGTTGATCTCTTGGCAAGATTACGCTCAGTAGTTTGCCATTGCTTTCTGGGCGGCCGGCTCAGTATCCGCAAGTCACGAGCGGGGGTCGAACCACCTCAGTTCTCGCTCCGCTGCGAGACTCTGCGTGATAAACGGGATTACAGAGAGAAAGTGTTGTAACCCCACAGCCAGAGAGACCGGCCTTATCCCCATGGGGACCTTAAATATGTCCAGGGTTACATGCAGGTCGTGTTTCACGTCACAAGCCTTTCGGAGATAACATGTAGCCTGCATCACTTGAGTCTGCGTGCAATAGTGTGTACGGCTGGGTTGTATCGAATACACACTACTGTCTTGCCCCTTGTACATCCCTGTATCACCCACATTACTTCAGTCTTTATGGATTCAAGTTTCAAAAGCCGCCTCTTGGACGCTGTGAGCGGTCCCAAACCATACTCAATTACTTATATAATCCGATGCTAATAGATTATAATAAACACTTGCTCCACGTTCATTGCTGTCATGATCTTCAGCTTACTATGACCCTTCTTAGATCTCATAACAGCTGCTTCCACCTGGCACCTGAATGACAGGCTTCTGTGAAAGATGATTCTCATTAATCTATGTTTACTCTCACTCTGTTAACATGTCTGTCATTTATTGTCAGACTTGGAAAGTCAGCTTTAACAATCCTATTGCCCAGAGAGCACCGTATCATCGACAACTTATCTGTATTAATGTCACTACCAATCTATGTGCATCAGCCGATAAATTTGTTTACTATCTCTGGAACTAGTGCGATATTTTCATCCTGTCTCTCCCCTGCCTATATGCAAGAACAACATCTGCAAATGTATCCTTCCAATCCATGGTGCTTTAGTGCTTGCAATATTGTTTGTGCCTATGTTGAACAACATACCCGGTATTGCGGGTACTTGGGTAATCATAAGGCAATAATGACCCACTCGTAATACATGCATCATACCTCCCTACATGTTTGTGTGTGCGTGTGCGTGTGCGTGTGCGTGTGTGTGTGTGTGTGTGTGTGTGTGTGTGTGTGTGTGTGTGTGCGCAGATGATTGAATGTCTGCCGACAGGCGGGTAAGATCAAGTCTATCTTGCGATCACTAACAGTATGTATCCATTAATGTGTTAACACACTTCCGTGCCACGACTCACACAATTTCTCACGCTGTCTTTCTCTGTCTCTCTGTCCACCTAGTTTTTAAGTTATCACATTAAGTTCTAGTTTATGTCATCTCATCTAGTGCCGGCAAATGATGACTTCCTCTTTCTGTTACTTCTAGCGTCCAGCCAGAGGACTTGTCAGATATGTGCTGGGTCATAACCACATTGTACCGGGGGTGCAAGGATTGGCCAGCAGGAGTTGCTGAATGGAAGGGTGGGGGAGGGGGGTGCAAAATGAGATTTACGATAATTCACGCCCAGGTGATGCAATTGTCAGCGTTGGTGGTTCTAGCCTTAAGAGCAAAGGGAGTCAGTAGGGTTCGTAGAAAAGGTTAATGAACGGTTTTAGTTAAGGAGATCCTGCCATATGAAATGGCAACATTTAGTATGAGAATGGAGATGGAGGCTGTCTTTGCGGCGTTCCACAGGCTAGAATACAAAGAGCATACAAGATTCTTGATTGTAGCAACACAATCTGCGCTGCGTATAATGGGCAACATTTTCTGCAATAATTGCCCGTTTTTTGGATTCTTACTTGATAAGTTTAATGGTGGTGCTGACTGTTCCAATCTTTTCATTAACAGGTGACCAGGAAGACAGGTTAGTATGCCATACTTGCTAATTATATTCGGATGTAACGACTGGTACCTTGCGGTCTTGACAAACAGTAGTTTGTAAACTGGGGTTAACTTTCCCAATAACACAAAGCCTGGGCTGAATTTAGGGACCATGCGTTGTCCATACAGCACCATCCCTCTCTCGGCCTGTCTAGTTTACTCCAGAGGAATGGTAGCACCAGTACAATTGTAACAAGTCAAGCTCCATAAGCTGCCGGATCAGCAAAGCATTGCTCTAACTGTCCGCTTAATCCTAGACCAGTTGCAGACCAAGACATAGGGCCTAGTCTGCTCTACCATGACATTTGGTGTTTAGGTTGCATTCCCTCGCACTAAGTTAACTATTGTACCCTCCCAATTGCACTCCTCCGCCGTTAGCACAAAATGGCGTGTTGGGTTTGGTGAGCGCCCCCGAACATTCGGCGCTAACAGAAAGCAGGTAGTACCGTCTACTGCCATACGATATCTCAGTCATATCCGACTAAGTCCTGAAAACATATGTAATATTGCTTTAGCTCCTAATCCCGATAACTGGTGTACTATCACTTTAGTAATATGTGCCCCACCTGTGTGTTGCCGTTGGCAATACGTTAAGCACAGACTTGTAACACGGTAACCTGCATTGCCTGGTGTGAGACGTGACTAAGGAGGGTTGCCTTGGCAGTGAACGAGCCAGTGATAACTGTAGTTTGTAAATCCAACCAATCACTCTTGGTGGTGAGAGAGCCAATGACAATTGTAGTTAATATGCCGACCCAATCACCCTTGGCAGTGAAAGATCCAGTAAACAATTGTAGCTGCTAAATCCATCCAATCAATATTGGGAGTGATGGAGACAGTGGCAATTGTAGCTGCTAAACCCACCCAAATGATCTTGATAGTGACAGATCCAGTAGTCAACTAAACCCACCCAACAACCCTTGGTGTGACAGATCCAGTAAACAACTGTAACTACTAAATCCACCTAACAACCCTTAGGGGTGACATATTCAGTAGGCAACTGTAGCTGCTAAACCCACCCAACCACTATTGGCAGTGTGTCAGAAGTTGGGGTGCGCCGCCGCCAAGTTATGTACTTATCACTGGCTACCAAACTCAAACAATGTTTTGCATATCCTTTACAGAACATCGCTGTCAACATCAGCATTTTTCAGCTGATTATTTATTTCTTGGCAAGATTACGCTCAGTAGTTTGCCATGCTTTCTGAGCGACGGGCTCCATACTCCTCTCATAAGTCACTGGCGCGACTCGAACTGCTTCAGTTCTCACTGCTTCAGAGAGACCGGTGACCAACCCCAAGTAGTCAGAAATTGACTAGGGACAAAATCTATATGGCTGAACTACAGATTAAGCCCACGAATATCAAGTATACAGCTTACAAGTGGCTAGTAACTAAATGAAATTAGCTGTTCTTAATATTCGTCAAGGAGTGGGAAAAGGGAAAGTGAGATGACTAGGTCTACAGCTCCTAAAGTATTTCTAACCAGGGCAGATTATTCCCCCCCCCCCCCCCCCCCCCGACTGCTTTCCCCTCCCTGGTATGTAATTATTCCCCCACCAAGGTAATCAAGGCAATTATGCAAGTATTGGTCCGGTTCACGCCTCTTTTTACAGTGCAGACTGACTTATCTCCCCGTGTCCGTCTCACGTCTGTATTATTACCATATCAGTTTGACATGCAAAACCTTGAAACTGGAATTGCCTGTTTACAGCTCCAGGCCGACATTTGTCTGTGTGAACATATATGCTAGTTCACGCCTGGGTGGTTTCTTATCAAGCAGACACTTCCCCTTTATTCTGCTGATGAGGTCCCCAGGTGTAAAATTGAAGTGTCTCTACGTCTGGTCAGTGTCACATTCTATTTCTCACATAGCCAGTAGACTATTGATTAATACATTTACTTTCCGGCTTTGCAAGCTTACGTCAAGGCTAGAAGGCCTTAGATCAACGTGATTAAATTATTCTTGGCCCCTCAAATTTAGAGATGGAGAAAATATTTTTGATAGCCACCGAGGAGTGTGATGTTATTCCTCTAGTTATCTTCTTCTTCTCTTATGGAATAATTTCATGTAGGAGGGCATTCTGGTGCACTCGCGGCATTTTGTCACAGAGTGACAGATCCAGCAGACAACTATAGCTGCTAAACCCACCCAATCACCATTGGCAGTGACAGATCCAGTAGGCAGTTGTAGCTGCTACATCCAACCAACCACTCTTGGGAGTGACAGATCCACTAGAAAAAAGTAGCTGCTAAACCCACCCATCCACCCTTAGCAGTGACAGATCCAGTAGACAAAAGTAGTTCCTAAATCCAGCACGAAAAAGTGTATGGTTGATATGTAGCTCGACGTGCACCTACCTGTTTTGTGCTCATGGTTTCGATCCGCACAGATGCGAATTCAATTGTTTTCAAACTTTACCTGGGCTCTCAGATCCACAAAGACTCAAACTGGTCATAGCAATGTCCTGGCTGCCGGTAGATACAGATCACAACTCCAACAGCGCCGATTGGTCTATAAAAGTGCGAGTTTAGCACAATATGCCCATATCGCATGTAGACGTATAATGAGGATTTTAATTATGTGTTGACCCCCCCCCCCCCTCCACCCCCGCCCCCAACCCCAAAGTATCAGCAACAAACTGCAAGCTCCGCCGAGAACACAACATCTCTATATGCATGTTTAATCAACTGAAGACATTATAATCTGATTCACGAAATTTTGAGACTGTCCACGTGCCATTTATACAACTGACGCAGGAGTGTAGTACATAGACAGAACAGAGAAAACTATACTGGTCAGCAACCTTCGATTTGGAAACAATTTATATGGAGATGTCAAGAAGCTCAAGTTGTCTGCTGCAGGTTTGGACTTCTTCATATTGACCTTCTGAAGCTGTATCAAAAGAAGACGGATTTGAGACAGTCGTATTGGCAACTGATTCGAGTTAAATTAGTTCACGGAGAAGGAGAGTTGATCACACAAGGTTACGTGTTACAACATTAGATAAGCGTGTCTGCATGGATTATAACTATGTGTGTGCATATCTGTTTATTTCTTTAATTGTGAACATTGAAGACACAAACATAGGGTTGAACGATTGATTGCCTGGCATATTTCGCTACATCTCGTCACGATATTCTGGAGAATTTACAGTACAAATAACATCGTGAATTATGCAGTATATATATGACGTGATACAACGAAATATCATCATCATCATGTGCCCCGCCGATAAGCGTGGGTGGTCAGGTTTCGCCATCTCACACAATCACCAGTGTCATGGATCAGCTCTGTATTCTTGTCTCGACCATACCACGTGGCAAAGCCATTCAGGTATTTACTTCTCTGCCTCCCCTTTATTCCGTTCCCTCAATCTTGTCAGTTTTCATCAAGTTCCCCAATTTATTTCTTCTCATAACGTGTTAGTAAGCAGGCGAAATAATCTCTGGAAGCCTTGATGGTGTGGTTTTATAGAAGAATGCTGACAATTAATTGGACAGCCAAAATGAGCAATCTATACATTTTGAGGCAAGCTAAGTCGCAAAAACAACTTATCATAAAATTCTAATGAGACAGCCGACGTTGTTGTTTCAACCACATTACAAAAAGACACAAACTGGGACATGTCGTGACAACAGGAAAGATTTGCGGAAAGACAGATAGAGGCAAATAGCTGGCGAAGATTCTTGAAAGTTTTATGTCAGGGCAGGGAAGGCAGTCAACACACAAATTGATTCATGCCGTGCGAGATCGCAATTTGTAGAGATGCGTGATCACCTACGCCAGCCGGAAAGGCACTGCATGACGATGGTGATGAATGTATCCAAAAATTGTGACTATCTACGTCTAATTTCTCTAATCAGTTTACGGTATTTATCTGTTTCTTGTAGGACTTGGTCATTGGTTTTTCAGCGAAAATATTTCAGGCAATAAATCGAACTAACAATTTAATTATGCCTTTATTGTAAATATGCAACACAAGAAACATTGTTTTAAATTGTTGTATTGCAGTCGTCAAGAATGATCCAGACAATTGGAGCTATCTATATTGTACTGGATATTTATAAGGAATTGATCCGCATTCATATACACAACCTAACACTTAACATGTTAAGCCATGAAACGTTACTACAGTTTCCAACGAGTATTTAAATACAATGTAATTGAGAGGTCAACGATACCAGAATCTGTGAGATCACATGACTATGACACAAATTACTCAGAACCATAACACTCCCTCAATGGATGGTGGTATATTGTCTTTGGTAAATAAAATTATTATTGTCAACATAGCCGACCGTCTATAAACAGACTTAACTCAGTCAAATACCATGACTTTTACCATGTCTGAACACACCTCAATTCCTTTGTTATGTTGTTTTAGTTTTAGATTTTAAAACACATACCGTAAACATTACAGTTTGGTGTGTTCATTTTCTCTGCTGCTATGCGTTTGATGAAATAAAATTGACAGTAACAATTCGGCTATTTTGACTTGGATGTGTAGCGTGTTTGTGGAAGAGAATTTGATGCTGCTAAATGGTGACTAAATGTTATAACCATGACTTCGAGGAGAGGAGGCGAACTAGTGTTTTTTTGTTTGTTTGTTTCTATGGCCTTGCTGCCGTTTGTACTAACGTCATACTTGATTTCTTCACTGTCTCTTTTACTTCACTAGCCAACGCATCCTGAGTCGCCTTGTATTCCAACGATCTCACGTAGAACGGTTAAGCCACTGGTTGAACGTGTTCTATTCTATCAAAATGTCAGAACCATTTCTTTCTTTCTGCTATATAAAGTCAGTAATAGATGTTATCCCTATACTTATTATTAGTTTCTAATTTGTCTCTCTATCTGTTTTTCCAGCTGCGTTTCTTATGCATTTCATCTCACTTTTTAAGCCTATGTATTTCTACGACAGTTCTCTTTTTTCTTTCTCTCTTTCTTTCTTTCTTTCTTTCTTTCTTTCTTTCTTTCTTTCTTTCTTTCTTTCTTTCTTTCTTTCATTCTTGCTTTCTTTCTTTCTTTTTTTCTTTCTTTCTTTCTTTCTTTCTTTCTTTCGTTCTTTCTTTCCTTCATTATTTCTTACGCTTTCTTTGTTTCTGTATTCCTTTCTTTCTATCTCTTTATCTCTATTTCTATCTTTTTGCTACTACCTTTTTGTCTTTCTCTATATCTTTATGTCTGTCTGTCTTGCTGTCTGTATTGCTGTCTTTCTTTCTTTTTTCCTTCCTTTTCCTTTCTTTTTGTCTTTCTTTCCTACATTCTTTCTTACTCTTTCTTTCTTTATTTCTTACTTTCGATCTTTCTTCCACTTCCATTCTGTATTTCTTTGTTTA
>OY992884.1:24124963-24177463 GCA_963921405.1 Cepaea hortensis | reverse complement strand
TCAACTCTAGAACTTTAGCTAACACCAACAGTAATACTGTAGCTATCAGCAACTGTAGTACTCTCCCTAACAACAACAGTAGCACTCTAGTTGACAGAAAATGTAGTATTCTAGCTAACAGCAACTATAATACTCTAGCTAACGTGACCTCTAGTACTCTCGCTAACATCAACTGTAGTACTCTAGCCAATAGCAACAGTAGTACTCTAGCTAACAGCAACTGTAGTACTCTCGCTAACATAAAATTTAATACTCTAGCTAATAGCAACTGTAGTACTCTCGCTAACATCAAATTTAATACTCCAGCTAACATGAACTGTAGTACACTAGCAACATCAACTATAGTTCTCTAGCCAACAGCAACAGTAGTACTCTAGCTATCTCCAACTGTAGTACTCTCGCTGCTATTGAAGTACTAGGCAAATTTTACGTTCAGTAGTTTGCCATTCTTTTCTGAACGACCGATTCCCATACCAACACGTTATAACACAACGCGACAGGGTCTGCTGCACAAATCGATCGAGGCTGCTTTTCGAACGCCTGGTAGGAGGCTCACGAACCGCGTTCTAGATAAAGGAAACTGTAGAACACTTGCTAATAGCAAGTCTGGTACTCCAGCCATCATAAACTTCAGTACTCTAGCTAAAAGAAATGGTAGTACTCTAGCTAACATAATTTATATAGTTAGTTAGTTAGTTACTTAGTTAGTTAGTTAGTTAGATAGTTAGTTACTTAGTTACTTAGTTACTTAGTTAGTTAGTTAGTTAGTTAGTTAGTTAGTTAGTTAGTTAGTTAGTTAGTTAGTTAGTTGACAGATCATCCTCATTGCACATCGAACCATTCAGTCCATAAGTGCTCGGATCACTTTCTCAGCAAATCCCGCAGTGTGTAGCGGTTAAGAACACCAGTTCTGTGCTGGTTTATCAATCTTCTTTGGCTTCCTGCGTAGTGTTCTTGTTTGGCCACACATCTTTTAATTTGCTGTTCTCGCAGTCTGACCATGGTTGTAGATTCGCAGTCATCACTTTGTTCTCGCAAAAGACTTACTTCTCGTAGTGCGTTCAGAATGTCAGCCTGGCCCATGGCTCGTCCGCCCTCCACATTAGCCATGCATGCCAGCTTGTCAGCCCGCTCATTTCCTTGTGCTCCCGCATGCCCTGACACGAAGATGAAACTAATCTGTGCCACAAGAGACCGCTCCACAGACAGCAATCACGCTTTTCGGATACACCCCGTCTCTATCCTATTGAACATGCTCATTGAGTCGCTAAGGAAACATGCTCTAGTGAATGTCTGTGTCTCGAGCCATGTTATTGCTTTACTTTCTGCTATGACTTCCATAGTCAGGCTACTTGTGGTCTCAACAAAAGCACCAGAGTCCACCTTCACAATTCTCATTCCGGTCCGCGCAGTTAAGGCTCATGAGCTTCTCACATGTCGGACGACCGACCTATCTGTGTAAATGACAGCAACACCGTCTAACGAATACTCGAAAATCAACGATTGTACTTCAGCCTCCGGATTCACTTGTCTGCATTTTCTGTCTAGTTGGATACAAACTGAAAAGGACGAACAGAAATCAGCTGGCACCTGAACACACTCCTCGCTAGGTTCTAAGTCCTCCAGTGAACACACCTGTTGAAGAATGTCTTCCGCTTGACCCATCCATGACCGTCCTCTTTTTAACCTGCTGCCCTTCACCTTCATAATTTCACTATGCAGTGGATGTTGTGCCGGTCTCTCTGGCCGAGGGGTTACAACACTTTCTCCGTAATCCCGTATATCACGCAGAGTCTCGTAGCGGGAGAGAACTGGGAGCGGTTCGACCCCCGCTGGTGACTTGCGGGATACTGAGCCGGCCGCTCAGAAAGCAATGGCAAACTACTGAGCGTAATCTTGCCAAGAAATCAACAGACAGTTGAAAGATGCTGCTGTTGACAACGATGTCCTGTAAAGGATATGCAAAAAAAAAAAAAAAAAAGTGGATGTTGTGTGTTTGCGTTGACTCTGAGGTAGGCACGTGCTCTGCAAATTTGTAGTCTGTCTTCAATAGTTGGACAATCAAGTAGGTAGCGCATAGCCCTGCATGCTGTATCTCTTGTACATCCAAGAATAATGCGCATATCATGGTTTTGTATCCTTTCCATCCTTTCTATCTGCTTACGGTTGAGAGTCAGGATCGCCATAGCATAATTAAATACAGACATGACCATACCCTCGTATAGGAGACATAAGTGGCGCTGCTCACAGTTTCCTGCCGCCATATCCCGCTTCGCAGCCAAACCCCGCTTGGCCTTTGTTATCACCTGGTCTATGTGCTCATTATAAGCAAGGCTTCGATCACACCGTAATGTAAGGTCAACGTAACGTAATTCATTGCCTGCGTTCTTTCCACATTCTCTGAACACAGATTAACAGTTGTTGTTGGCGTGTTGACAAATGATTATTCAAAGACAACTATGTCACTGTTGCCTTTGTTGGGTTGACCATTGCCCCAGCTTCAGCACACCAAGTACTTATTCGTTTGAGTTCGGTTTGCAGTTCCACAGCAACCTGATCTCTATCCTTACTCTGACGATACACTAACACTTCGTCGGCATATGATAGTGTCCTCCCCGGTCCAGTGATCTGCTCGCTGGTGATTCTCACAGTGTAGGCGTTGAACAGCACCGGAGATAATTTATATAGGTCTAACTAAAAATAAATCAAGTACTATTGGTAAGCTAACAGCAAGTCTACCCTGCTAGCAGCAAATTTTGTACTCTAGCTACTAGCAAGTGTAGTACTCTCTCTAACAGCAACTGCAGAACTTTGGCTAACAGACACCGTAGTACTCTAGCTAAATCACAACGAAGTACTCTAGCTAATAGCAACAATAACACTCTAGCTAACCGCAAACGTAGAACACTAGCTAACAGATACTGCAGAACTCTACCTACCAACAAGTGTAAAACTCTCGCTAACTGCAACAGTAGACCTCTAGCTAACAGCAACAGTAATAATCTGAATAATAGGAACTGTAATAATCTAGCGAACAGAAAAAGTAGTACGTTAGCTAACAGCAACTGTAGTAAACTAGCTACCTGAAATATTAGTACTCTAGCTAATAGAAACTCTAGTACTCTAGCTAATAGCAACATACAACACTAGTTAACATCAACTATAGTACACTAGATAGAAGAAACGGTAGTACTCAAGCTAACAGAAGCTGTAGAACTCTAGCTTTGAGAAAGTACTCAAGCTAACAGAAGCTGTAGAACTCTAGCTTTGAGAAATTGTAGTACTCTAGCTAACAGCAAGTCTATTACTCTGGCTAACAGCACTTCTAGTACTCTAGCTAACATAAACTTTAGTACTCTAGCTAACAGACATAGTAGTACTCTAGCTAAACGCAAGTCTAGTAATCTAGCTAGCAGAAACTGTAGTAATCAAGCTGACAATAACTGTAGAACTGTAGCTAACACAGAGTCTAATGATCTAGCTAATAGCTTATAAAGTGTTCTAGTTAACATAAACAATCGAACGTTAGCTAATAGCACGTCTAGAACTCATTTCACTGGCACCTTGCCGTCTTGACAGACGATAGTGAGTGCTTCAAAAAGGCATAACAACTTTTACCGAAGGCGGTAGCGAATGTGACGAATAAGGCCAATTCGCGCTGTAACTATTCGTCCACAGTGGGTGCATGTGAATACGTGGTCATTTCCATCAGCATGCACCATCCTACGTCTCACACGCTCGGTGTGTGACTTATCTGCAATAATTTTCTCCTTTGTATTCATTCCATTTCTGTTATTTGCCCTCCATGCAACACGTTCAGCGGCGACTTGCTCCCAATGTGCATTATCAATGCCTGTATCAAACATGTCCCGCTTACACACATCTGTATATCGTAGATGAGGCCGACCTGAGATCTCTTACCCATCTGTAATTCATCCACACACAAAAAGATGTCCTTTGGTATTCTACCATCACCCATCCTCCTAAAATGCCCTATCCATCTAAGTCTACCAAAATTGAGCATGGAATAAACCGGCACACAGCCTGATCTTTCCAATACTTCAGTATTTGTGACTTTGTCATGCCACTTAATACCAAGAATTCTTCGCAGACACCGCATATGAAATCTGTTTAAACGTTTCTCTTGGTGTGAGTAAGTTGTTCAGGCTTCACTGCCATAAAGAAGTGTACTAATGACTCAGGCATGGTAGACAAGGACTTTTGTTTTGGCAGTAAGCTTCCTGTTCTCCCAGACTCTTTTTCTTAACCTGTTCATTGTTGTTGCTGCCTTATCAATCCCGATTTTGATTTCCTGATCTAGGGATAATTTGCTATTTCCACTAATATTAGATATGTAAAATGGTCTACCGTATCTAGTTCGGCGTCGTCAATAAAAATTGATGGTACCCCATGTGCACCTTGTGACATAATCTGTGTCTTCTTTTTGCTAATTGTTCAACCAAATTCAGAAAAAGCATTGGAGAATGCAGATAGTAGGCATTGTAATTCTTCCTCATAGTGGGTCGTAACTACAGCATCATCTGCAAAAAGCAACTCTCTGATCGGTACCGTCCTAATTTTGGTCTTGGCCTTCAATCTCTGAGCTTTGTTGAGGCCGCCATCTGAGCATGAGTGAATGTATATACCACTATCCTGATCACTAAAAGGCATATTTCAGTAGAAGTGAAAAGTATATTCCAAAGAGGGTAGGAGCTAGTACGCAAGCTTGCTTAACTGCAATCTTGATTTCAAACTTTTCAGAAGCTGCACCATCAAACGTTATTATACCCTTCCTGAATCCGAGGAACGATTCCACAATGGACAGAAGAGTTGGTGGGCATCCAATCCTATTTAGTGCCTTGAACAGCCACTCACGACTGAACAAATCAAATGCCTTTGTGAGATCGATGAAGGCAATAAACAGTGGTTGATTCTGTTCACAGCATTTTTCCTGCATTTGGAGCAATGAGAATATCATATCAATGGTAGACCGGTTTTGTCGAAAGCCATACTGTGATTTGGTGTAGACTTGATCTCTTAGGACTTGAAATCTGCGCAGAACAATTCTGGCAAATACTTTTCCAACAATACACAGAAGTGAGATACCCATATAGTTGTTGCAGTCTTAAATCTATGAAATCCTGTGGGACTTGTCCTTCTCGACAGCGTAGCTCTATTAGCTGGTGGATCTGTAGAGTGAGTGTGTCTTGCCCATTACTGATAGCCTCTATTGGAATCCCATCCTTACCTGGAGCCTTGCCAGATGCAAGTTTATGGTACACTTATAGTACACTTAACTTCTGTTATGGTGGGAAATGTGCCCAGGTGGTCAAGAGTTGGTAGGGTCTCTATGACGTTGAGGGCATCATTCGCTAGCTTGGTCTCACTTGAGTAAAGCTCCAAATATTGCTCTCCCCATCTATCCATCTGTTGTTTATTATCAGTTATGATTTCTCCAGCCAAGGTTTTCAATGGTGCACGTATTTTGATCATTGGGCCACAGACTTTCTTTATTCCTTCATACATGCTTCTGATGTTTCCCTTATCACTTACGATTTGAATGGACTCACATAACATGATCCAATAGTCATTTGCACACTGCCTGGAAGCCTTTTGCACATCCTTCATAGCTTGCCTTAGCTCACTCAGAGTGTTACGCGTTGGTCTTTCCTTGTTTTTTAAGAGAGCTATCTCTTCTTATCAATCAAGGGCTGCAGAGTCTGGCTGTTTGCCACAAACCAGTCCTGCCTCTTATGATTCACAGTGCCGTAAACCCTTATGGCATTGTTATAAAGAATGTCCTTCAGTTTACCCACACTTTTCATTTACTGTACCATTTTCTGGTGTATCCGTGAAAGCGTCTTCAAGTTGCTGTTGACACTGAAAGTACTTTTCAGGATCGTGACTGTTAATAGTATTAATCCTGGGGTGTTTATCAGTGTAGATTCTCTTTGGTCTCAGTCTAACCCTCGCAACAACTAAAGAATGATCCATATCACAGTCAGGACTGTTGTAACTTCGAGTCAATGATGTATGGTTCAGATATTGTCTTCGTGTGATGATGTAGGCCAGCTGGGGAAATGGCCCGATCTTGGATGTTTCCATGCGACCTTATGCAGCTCTTTTGCTTAAAAGAAAAGGAGTTTGTAATACATAGGTAATTTCTGGTGCAATGCTCCAGCAGCCTTTGCCCATGTTCATTCATGCGACCGATATTGTATTTTCCAAGGCACACTGGCCATGAACTCGAGTCCTTGCCCACACGAGCATTGAAATCACTGAGCATATAAATGTAGTCGTAATTCGGAATTCTCTTGATCACGGAGTCTAACTCATCATAGAACGAATCCTTCACATCATCAGAGGAATCGAGTGTCGGTGCATATGCAGAAATAATGGTGGCATAACCACAACCATAAAAGGTTGCCAAACGCAGGGATAATAGTCTTTCTTTACCTTCTAATGGAATGTCAATCATACCTAGTAGCGAATTCTTCACTACAAGCCTAACCCGTGATGCCTTTTTTTTTCTGCCTGCCCTCTACCCTTCCAAAAAAAAAAAAAAGAAGATGTAATTGTTTTCCCTGAATGACTTCCTCAGCGAGGCGAGTCTCCTGCAGGCCAGGCCACATGGTTCTCACGTTCCAGGTTGCAAGCTGTAGCTTGAGGTTTCTATTTTTTGTATTAGTACCTGGTGCATTGGTTTTACAGCCTGCGATTCAGATTTTGTCCTAGCCACAAGCACCCATTGAAGCAGGCAGGCTGTGTCGGATCAGCAAATAATTGGTCGGGGTCTGCCCAGCTTGAGGCGGGCGGTAGCTGATTAGTGATGCGTGTAGGTGTCACCCACCGTCAGAGGCAACGCGTGGCGTCCCATGTCTACGCCAATTGATAGGAACTTATAACCCGTAACAGTTGCCTCTCGCTTTGATTCCGAGACCGTTTAAGACCAGGGATTGAGATATTGCCTCTCCATAGCACAAAAATATAGAGTTCATGTCTTGCCCATGCAACATGATCCCTCTCTCAGCCTGCCTAGTTCACTCCAGAGGAAAGGTAACACCTATACATCTGGAACAAGACAAACTGCAGAAGCTGCAGGATCAGCAAAGCAATGCTCTAACTGTCCGCCTTTTGGAGCTTCGATCCTAGATCAGCTGCCAACCAAGGCTTAGGGTCTGGTCTGCCCTGCCATGAAATTGTGTCTTTAGGTTGCATTTCCTCGCACCAGGATAAGGCTTGTACCCTCCGAATCGCGCTCTTCCGGCCGAAGCCGTTGGCACAATGTAAGGTGTCGGGTTTGGTAAGCGCCGCCCAACATTCGGCGCTAGCAGAAAGCAGGTAGTACCGTCTACTGTCATACAGTAGCTCAGTCATATCTGACTAAGACCTGACATACACGTCTAGAACTCAGCTGACATAAACTGAAAAACTCTTAACTAACAGAAATTGTGGTACTCCTGCTAACAGCAAGTCTAGTACTCTGGTTAACAGAAACTGTAGAACTCTAGCTAACAACACTTCTAGTACTCTAGAAAACATCAAGTCTAGTATTCTAGTTAACAGCAAGTCTAGTATTCTAGTTAAAAGAAACTAGGGAGTCTCCTTAGCGAAGTGGTCAAGCTGTCTGACTCGGGCTCTGAAGGTTGTAGGTTCGAGTGCATTTTTTTCGGAGACTCATGGGGGTCGTCGCTGGAGCAAAGGAGTTCGTGCTTAGTGCGACGCTTTCCACGCTGCGGAAAGATACTGAGCCATATAGGATAAAGGCCGGTGTAATGAAGTCGACCCTGTCGACTTTTAAGCGACCTTTTTTGAAGCTAAAAGAAACTCTAGCTAACAGCAACTCTAGTAACGTCACACCGCCTAATTGACGGAGTGGCCATGGGGAGCAAACCTGGTCCTATTCTAGCGGACATCTTCATGGCACACTTAGAAGAAAAGAGATCCTCAGACATTAACAACTTGGTCTTCAACCGTCGTTATGTGGATGATATACTAATTATCACCACAGCCGAGCTACAAGCAACATCGTTCCAGGCCATAATGAAAACGACGCATAAAAACATCTCTCTATCTATGGAACACGAACACAACAAAGCGTTGCCGTTCCTAGATATTCTAATGAGACGTAGAGCAGACGGCACAATTCAAAGATCGGTGTACCGCAAAGGAACATGGACTGGCCAATACCTAAATTTTCATAGCTTCACACCAGTCCAGTACAAACGGGGTCTTGTGCAGACCCTGTTTGACAGTACCAGAAAGATATGCAAGAAAAGACACACTGACAGAGGAATTTTAAACTCGAAGAATGTCTTAAACCTGAATGGGTACTCCACAGGCATTATAAAGCGCCACTGCCAACAGCCCAAACCAAAACCAGACGTAACTACAGTCCCTAAACTCAAGGTATTCATCCAGCTAACCTTTCGAGGGGATGACGTAATGCAACGTCTGCAGGACTGGCTTACTACAGCAGTAGGCCGAACAATCTGTGCTGCAACTCCAGTCATTAGGTATAGAACCACTCCGATTCCCACACTAGCAGTAAAAGAACCTGTTCCTCTGTACGCCAAAAATAATTGTATTTATCAATTCACATGTAGATGCCAGGCCTTCTACATCGGTAGAGCAGAGAGACAGCTGAACAAAAGAGTGTCAAAATACATACCTCAATGGGTCGACAAGATACGACACACAGGCGATGCGAGCCTAGTAGAGTCGAGACACCGGAAGCTCCCGGCGTCTTCAGTTGGTAGGCACATTATCGAAAGCGGCCATGTGGTTGACAGAGACATTGCCTTTCGCGTGTTGTTTAACACACAAAATACTAGCTTGTTAAAGTTTGCAGAAGCAATAATGATCATAATAATAATCAACGCAAGCCAAATTTGTGCAAACAGAAAGACATGTTATTCAGCTTAAAGTTACCTTGGTAGACAATTGACATTACTGTGCAAACATGTGTGTATTTCAGCTTAAAAGAAATTGAATTTTCCTAGCTCACAGCAAGTCTACCACTCTAGCTAAAAGCAACATTACTACTTTTTTGTTTTTCAATATCCCTTACAGGACGTTGCAGTCAACATCAGCATTTTCAGTTGCTGTTGATGTACTAGGCATGTTTACGCTCAGTAGTTTGCCATTGATTTCTGAGCGAACCAGTACCCTCATAATTTTGGTCTTGGCCTTCAATCTCTGAGCATTGTAAAGGCCGCCATCTGAGCGTGAGTGAATATATATACCACTATCCGGATCACGAAATGCATATTTCAGTAGAAGTGAAAAGTATATTCCAAAGAGGGTGGGAGCTAGTAAACATCCTTGCTTAACTCCATTCTTGATTTCAAACTCTTCTGAAGGTGCACCATCAAACTTGATTATACCCTTCATGCCTGTGTGGAACGATTCCACAATGGACAGAAGAGTTGGTGGACAGCCAATCTTCTTTAGTGCCCTGAACAGACCCTCACGACTGACCAAATCAAATGCTTTCGTGAGATCGCGGAAAACAATAAACAGTTGTTGATTCTGTTCACTGCATGTTTCTTACATTTGTCACAATGAGAATATCATATCAATGGTAGACGGTTCTGTCAAAAACCCCACTGTGATTCTCTGTAGACTTGATCTTCTAGGACAGTGGTTCTCAACCTTTTTTGGCCCATGCCCTCCTTGTCCATATGAACGGCAGAACGTCACCCCCACCCCCACTTTCGAATTTCGTCCCTATAAATCCTCCCCACCTTTACACAGTATGCATACAAATGGAAGCTAAATTTAATAACACATACTAGAACAAGTCTACATATAACGTGATATGCGGGTCTACTTACGTTATAAAACGAATTTCATAAGGGCGAGAAGTACAGAACCGTAAAATTTAGAGGGAAAAACAATATTAAATAACTGGTTCTTGTATTAATGCGATCTTGAAATAATCTAACCCCCCCCCCCTCCCCCGGAAACCCTAACAATCCCCACCGCTTGAAAACCACTGTCCTGGGACTTGAAGTCTCTGCGCAGAACAATTCTGGCAAATACTTTCCCAACAATACACAGAAGTGATGTGCCTCTATAGCTGTTACAGTCGCTCCGATCGCCCTTGTTCTTGTACAGCGTTATGATGCTTGGAATCCTGTGGGACTTGTCCTTCACGCTAGCATAGCTCTATTAGCAGGTGAATCTGTAGAGCGAGTGTGTCCTGCCCACTCCTGATAACCTCTATTGGAATCACATTCTTACCTGGAGCCTTGCCAGATGCAAGTTCACTTATAGCATACTTAACTTCTGTTATGGTGGGAAGTGTGTCCAGATGGTCAAGAGTTGGCAGGGCCTCTATGGCGTTGAGGGCATCATCCGCTAGTTTGGTCTCACTTGAGTAAAGCTCCAAATAGTGCTTTACCCATCTGTCCATCTGCTGTGTCTTGTCAGTGATGATTTCTCCAGTCAAGGTTTTCAGTGATGCACTTCTTTTGATTATTTGACCGCATGCTTTCTTTATCCCCTCATACATGCTTCTGATGTTTCCCTTATCACTTGCATTTTGAATGGACTCACATAACTTGATCCAATAGTCATTTGCACACTGCCTGGCAGCCTTTTGCACATCAATCCCTGCTTGCTTCAGCTAACTGAGAGTGTTACGCGTTGTTCTTTCCTTGTTTCTTAAGAGAGCTATCTTATTATTATCAATGAATTATTGAAGTGTTTGGCTGTTTGCCGCAAACCAGTCCTACCTCTTATGATCCACAGTTTCGTAATCCAGCTCCGCTGTTTTATAAAGTGTTTCCTTAAGTTTACCACATTTTCACTTGCTGTACAATTTTCAGATGTATCAATGAAAGCGTTTTCAAGCTGCTGTTGGAACTCAAATCACTTATCAGGATCGTGGCTTTTAATAATATTAATCCTGGGGCTAGATTTGTGTTTAGTCTCAGTCTAAGCCTTACAACAACCAAAGAATGATCCGTTTCCCATTCAGCACTGTGGTAACTTCGAGTTAATACTGTCTGGTGTAGATGTTGTCTCCATGTGCTGATGAAGTCCAGCTGATGCTAATTGCCGGATCTTGGTTGTTTTCATGTGACCTTATAAATAAAATACAACCTGAAATAGGGGAAGAACAATGTGGGTTTGTAGAAGGAAAGGGTACAGTAAATGCTGTGTATATGCTGCGAACAGTTATTGAACGTGCTTTAGAAGTAAACAAGGATATACATCTTTGCTTTATTGACTACACAAAGGCTTTTGATAGAGCTAGACATGTCAACATTGTGGATATGCTTGCAGATCTACAAATTGATGGAAAAGACATTAGACTTATAAAAATCATATATTGGAAACAACAAGCTGCCATAAGGATTGATAATGAAGTAGGACAATATCAACCTATTAAGAGAGGTGTTAGGCAGGGATGTGTAATGTCTCCAGATCTTTTTTCCCTATACAGTGAAAATATTTTCAGAAATGTAGAAGACCTAAATGGAATCAGCATTGGAGGACGAAACATAAATAACATTAGATATGCAGATGATACAGTATTGATTGCAGACAATGCACAGGATCTGCAACAATTAGTAGACGCTGTGGTTGTACACAGTGAGCAGCTGGGGTTGGAATTAAATTGTAGGAAGACACATGTTATGGTCGTCACTAGGAAGAACGAAATACCACAATGTAATATACAAGTAAATGGGGATATTCTTCAACAGGTGAATCGGTTCAATTATCTCGGAACAGTCATAACATCTGATGGCAGATGCCTTGAAGAGATTAGAACAAGAATCGCCATTGCGAAAGTAGCCTTTAGCAAGATAAAAAACATTCTGACCAATAAATTGATGTCAATTGAAACGAGAAAAAGAGTGTTGAGGGGGATACATAGAGCCTGTTCTTTTGTATGGATGTGAAACTTGGACAATGTGCAGTCAAGCTGAAAAACAACTGATGGCTGCAGAAATGTGGTTTCTGAGGAAAATGCAAAGAATACCATGGACAGATAGAAAAACCAATGACCAAGTACTACAAGAGACAAATGAAAATCGTAGATTGATTAGAGAAATTAGACGTAGACAGTCAAAATTTTTTGGACATGTTATGAGAAGAAATGGACTGGAGAACTTAGTGACAGCTGGCAAGATCGAAGGGAACAGACCAAGAGGAAGACCGAGAGGAAAATACCTGGATGGCTTGGCCACATGGCATGGACGAGACAGGAACACTGAGCTGATCCACGACTCTGGTGATCGAGTGAAATGGCGAATCATGACCGCCCACGCTTTCCGGCATGGCACATGATTGATTGATTGATTATGCAGCTCTTTTGTTTTAAAAAAGGAGTTTGTAATACATAGGTTATTTCTGGTGCAATGCTCCAGCAACCGATGCCCATTTTCATTCATGCGACCGATGTTGTATTTTTTAAGGCACACGGGCCGTGAACTCATGTCCTTGCCCACTTGAGCATTGAAAGCACCGAACATATAAATGTAGTCGGATTTTGGAACTGTCTTGATCACAGTCTAACTCCTCATAGAACGAAGCCTTGACATCATCAGGGGAAGTGAGTGTCGGTGCATATGCAATGATAATGGTGGCAAAACCACAAGAGGTTGCCAAGCGCAGGGACAAAGGTCTTTCGTTACCTCAACCTGGAATTTCAATCATTCCGAGTAGCGAATTCTTCACTACAAAGCCCACACCATGTTGCCTTCTTTTCTTCCTGCTCTCTACCTTTCCAAAAAAATAAAAATAAAAGGGTGTAATTGTTTTCCCTGAGTGATCCTTCCTCAGCGAGGCGAGTCTCCTGCAGGCCAGCAATATCAATGTTAGGACGATTGAGTTCGGCATCAATCACAGCCGTTTTTCTCACATCGTCAATACTCTTTCTTTTTAGTAATACCTGGTGCACTGGTTTTACAGTCTGCGATTCAGATTTTGTCCTAGCCCCAAGCACACATTGAAGCAGGGAGGCTGTGGCGGATCAGCACCCAACTGGCCGGCGGCTGCCCAGATTGAGGCAGATCAGTGACACCTGGAGGTGTCTTCCACCGTCAGAGGCAAGCCGTGGCGCCCCATGTGTACACTTTGGGAAGCACTGCTGTAAAGGATATGCGGGGAAAAAAATACGGCAACGAAGAGGAAGAATAATGTAATGATAATAAATTAAAACGAATACTAAAGATCAAACATGTATCAATAACTACTAAGAAATCACTTTACAATACAACTTTCCTACCAACTCTATGTTACCAATGCCAAACCTGGACAATGACAGAAAAAAGAAAAGAAAAATCACAACTGAAATGAGATTCCTGAGAAGAATATTCAATGTATCACGAAGAGATAAGACCAGAAATGAAGAAATCATGACTAAAGTAGGGGTTATAGCTACGCTAGATTTTATTAGATGGCAGCAAGTCAAATGGTTTGGCCATGCAAGTAGCTAACCAACTAACAGTATACCACAACAAGCAATGATGTACAGACCAGATGGAAGGGAATAACAGCGTCCATGGGAATATCGATACATGAAGCCCATAAGTGGGCACTCTCCCGCTGTTTATACTTCACCTCGACACCGCAAGGTACACGAGGAACATGATGAGATGAGAACAAATTAATAAAAACATACAAGGACAAACTATAAACACTTGACATAGATCAACCATAAGATATCTGTCATAGACCCGAATTTGGACTGCCACAGTATTACAACCTCATATCTGAATTTTAGACATGCATGAGACGTTCAACTATGGAGATCTGTTGAGACACCCCTGTGTGGGCGGGTCATGTTTGGCGTATGTGTCAATGAAAGCGTTTGTTACAGCCAAGGTCTAGTCTTTGGTCTAAATCATCATCATCATCATCATCATCATCATCATCATCATCATCATCATCATCATCATCATCATCATCATCGTCATCGTCATCATCATCATCATCATCATCATCATCATCATCATCATCATCATCATCATCATCATCAACATCTTCATCATCATACCATTAAGAGTCTAGATAACGAAGATCGAATGAAACAGGAATAAATAATTCTTCATGACAAGCTGTCAGATTCAGGGTTATATTAATCGTCGTGATCTATTCACCTCCACGCGGGGTAATACTCGAACGGTGGAGAAATATGTACCCACTGTGATGAAGATTACCGATATATCAAATTCTTCACATTGATTGAAAGAAGTATAACAGTGGTTCTCAACCTTTTTTGGCCCATGCCTCCCTTTACCATATGTTCCGTACGCCACCCCCTCCCTTTCGAATGTCCTCCCTATAAATGCCCCCCCCCCCCATCCACCCTTACACAGTATACATAAAAATGGAAGCTAAATGTAATAACACACACTAGAACAAGTCTAGACATCTACATAAAACGTGATTTGCGGGTCTACTTACGTTATAAAACGAATTTAATTAGGGCGAGAAGTACAGAACTGTAAAATTTAGAGGGAAAAACAATAAAAAGTAACTGGTTCTTGTATTAAAGCGATCTTGAAATAATCTTAATTCCTCCCCTGGAAACCCTAAAATTCCCCTCCGGGGTGGGGGGTGGGGGTGGGGGGGGGGTGGGGATTCCCCACCGGTTGAGAACCACTGAAGTATAGGGTATATTTTTTTTTATATGTGTGACAATATGTGTTTAGATTAGTTTAGTTTAGTTTAGTCGACGGATCAACATCACGACACACGGGTGTAACCCATAAGTGCTCCGTTCTTCTCCTAACTCAAACCTGAGTCCAGAGAAACTCAGCTCAATGCACGAACTCCGTAACACAAGCGAGGATCCTGAAATATGTGTGTGGGTATTGAGATTTTCGTAACAGGTATGTGGCCTGTTCCTGTTCCGTGGCGAATGTGTTATGGACTCGCAATCCAACATACCCACGTTCGAAACACAGCTGCGGGCGATTTGGCAACAGAACGCCATGCGTTGGTTTATTTACGAATTGCTATGGGTGCTGGTCGTTCAGAAAGCAATGGCAAACTACTGAACATATACATGCCAACACATCACAAACAACCAACAAATTCTGGGGTTGACTGGGACGTCCTGTATAGAATATGCAACTTGCTCTATTTTTTGGGGGTTTGGCGATTCCCCCTTTTTTGTGTGGACCCTTAGTCTCACTGTGAGCTATTGCCCACAGTGGTCCACCAGGCCCACATTTAAGGTGAAGTTATGCGATGAGTTTGTATTTGATCATCACGGCCCCCGACCAGACCAGGCGCACTACGGAGGGGGGGGGGGGGGGGGGGAGAGAGGGAGGGAGGGGAAGCAGTAATTGCGTCTGATCCTAGCCAAAGGACCGAGAAAATTCATTCTGACCTCCGACCAGACCAAGCGTACTACTGAAAGCCAGCAAATACACTTGGATCTTAGCCAAAAGGTCGAGAACCGATATTTTTGGCCTGTTAAACAGACCGGATAAAAATTTCTGTAATTAACTCGTAAAGCAAATCTACCATTGAAAGGATAAAAACAATTAATGTAATATCGAAGAAAAATAGGAAAATAAGTTTGAAAATTTCACGCATAAAAATGAAGTCATTATATTTACAAAAATCTTTGAAGATATTTCAAAGTTATTATCGCTTTATTTATAGACATAAAATGGAAGTTAATTTATTAAAATCTTTTTTATCAAAGATTAAGATTAGTGCTACAGCTGTTTAAATTACGCAATAGTCATATATTGTTAATAATGTCCCTTGAAACAAACCTATGTTGTTATGTCCCTTGGTAATATTTCAATTATATACTGTCATTTACTGCCAATATAGTATCTTGCGGTGTATGGATGAGGGGGGGGGGGGAGGGGGCTGAAGAATTAAGGCCTCCTGGCTAGTGCAGTGGCCGCGAACTGTGCAGGTTAGAATTTACTTTTTGCCTCGACAGGAAACATCCCATACCTTTCCGAGGATTCCAATCCGGATCTCCTGAAAGAGAATCTGGCGCTCTAATTATATGTCTTTCTTTTTAATGTTGTTTTTATTTCGTTCAGAACTGTGGTTTTACAAGGTGCGTTACGTGTTTTCCTTTACATTTACACAAGACCTCCAGACGTCTAATGCAGCAAGATTCTTTAACAGTAACAAGTAACAGCGGCATTCCAGTGTCTAGGGGAGACTGCTGCGGCACACGTTGTGTTCATTGCGGATTCAGGGAGTATGCTTGGCGGGGTGGATAGGGGGGAGGGGGGGTTTTTCCGTGTGGAGTGGCTCTCGTCGCTTCAGAGGTCACAGATTGTGATAATTGTATGGATGTTTTGCCCTGGCCGTGCGGGTGTGCGGGGGGAATGAACAGGCTGATAGGCTGGCAGGGAATGCACCTCTTGGTGGTATCTTGCCTATGGACAAGGGGGAGGTGGTCGTGCGTTTGTGGGACCAGGTGGAGAAGGCGGAGGAACAGATTGAGAACTCATATGTGGAAAGAATGAGATTGCGGGGGATCGGCAGGGGTTCTGGAAGAGTCTCAAGACTGAGAGGGAAGAAGAGGAGAACATTTAATCAGATAGCGGTGGGAACGATTAGTAGTATGACTCTTCGCTGGCTGTTGAACGAGGGGACTGAGCACGTATGTTAATGTCCTGAGTGCAGTGATGTCGGTTCTTGACACAACTCAACTCAACAACACAACTCTCTAATTGTTTGTGTAATGACTTCTTATATCAAAGGGTGAACATGGCCTGGCTGTGTATAGTTAATGGCTGACATCAATATAGTTGACAAACTCCGCGTTGTAATATGTAAAAGGTTTATTGAGTCATCAAATACAATTTCTAGCTGCCGATGTAAATACAGACATCTTTTTTCCCGTTCTAATGGCCGAACTCCTATCGACGCGTGCGCAACCCCTGGATACCTAAACCCATTCGTGCTCACTCGTTCACTAACTTTATTTCCCCATTAGTTAATGAATGCGCAGCATTCATTAACTCTCTAACTACTATCCTAAATCCCTTACTGTTATATACCTCCCCTTCTTCAAGAATACTTTTCCTCTGGAAAAGTCTCAACTCTACCCCTTAAACACTTACTCCTACTGAAATATTGAAATATTTCTTCTTCTATACCAAATCTGTCCAACAATCCCTCAACATGTATTTCCTAATTCAAATCTCATCTTCCTATCTCATCATAGCCAAACGCTATCCAGAGACATACTTTATACAATGTCAGTAATACAAAACCCTACTATAAACTCTCTACAAAATTCTTTACAAAATTCTCTACAAAATTCTCCACAAAATTCTCTACAAGCGAACCGCTTTTAAAATGTCCATCTAAATTATGATTGACAAAAATTGAAGATATTTTCCTTATCTTTTCTCACTTAATCACATTCTCACTATTCCAGGATAGACAGAAAAAAAAAACTTAGTTTAGATTGGTTTGGTGCGCACCGAAGAAAATTAGAAAGTAAGAAAATAGTAAGAAGTAATCACATTTCTCTTCCCATGCATTCTCAAAACTTTATAAAATAAAGTTTTCAAAATTTATCTTCATTCCCGTCAAGTTCAACCATTCCTTCAAAACCTCAAAATTATTAATATACTGTTAAGCACAGTCTTCTTCTTCCAGAGTCCACTTATTTAAATGCCAAAATTCAACCTGGCATTCTCCCATATACTCCCATTAAACGCTGTTCAACCCAGCTCCTATTTTAACCCCCATCCAGCTATACAGTATCGCCCGTCATTCCCCTCATCCATGGCTTTAAATCCATGTATTTACATTACGAACCGTCTAATGCAGTCCCTAATTCAATCTCCCAAACCATTTTTAACGGTTTAACTCTTTCCAACCCCCATGTAATTATCAATTGTTGCTGACAACCCCAGCCACTTTTAAATATACTCCTCCATTACTTTCCCTACAACATACTGAGTTACTTCGCTAATCACAACAAACTTCCCCCTTAACTCAATAATGTTTCACCCTCAATTTCTATTTATAAACGTTATACACGTTAAGCAACTTAACGAAGCATGGCCCTAACTCCATGTTTCATATTTTCTGCAAGCTCCCAAGAACAACTCTTCATGTTTCCCCATATGTGAACGTCAACCTAGAAATTATTTTAACACACCCAGGGTAACTCAAGAAACAAAATTAAAATTTTGTAAAAATAACAACCAGCTAAGGTAACATATCATCACATTTTATAAAGAACAACTGAAGTCAAAACAATAGAGCAAACAATATCACCCCCCTCATTCTTTGACATCATTTTTATACCCACACATTATTCAAACTAGACATATGTGATGCAATGAAAAATCATATATATACATACACCATAATATATCATTTTTGGACTACTAATCAATTATTTTCAGTCTAAGAAAAACTCAACACTTCAAACTTAAAAATCAAAATGATAATAAAGAATATGTCAATTACTCCTAACTTAATACAATATCATGTCTACTCATCACGACAACTCTCAAAAACTCTTAATTAAGTTATTTGCTAATCTTCTTCATTTGAAATTCACAATTACCGTGTCCAAGTTCTTCTTCTATCTGCAATCTGCAGAATATTCTACCAAGCTATTTGTCACTTCTGCATTTTCTTAATAACTCCAAATTTTTTTTTATAAGTGCAATCTCTACATCAATGTCTTCATCTTCCCGAGGAAAAATATCTTCTTTCATAGCACCATCCTCATCAGTTTCTGACTCTTCATCCATCTCTTGTTCCGCGTCTGTATACCCATTACTAGCAACTGCTAATCTTTTCCTTTCTAAATCTAATCTAATCTTTCTACCTTGATGTCTTAATGATCTTTCAAATAGTGGCTTATCTTCATCACTTGAGGAATTTTCTCTAAATTTTCTTTGCCTCTTAATTTCTCTTTCTTTCTGTCTATCTAACTTTCTTTTTACTGCCTGTCTAGTATTCATAAATGGAGCGTCTATTTTTTTTGATCGATTCTTCACTATTATAACCGTCATACATGTTGTTTTCCTCTGTCACAATCGTTTTTGGTATTGTTTCTTCTTGTTCACCAGTAGTAGATGCTGTTATTATTTGTTTTTGTACCAATTCTCTCCCATTATCTATAGGTATCGGATATTCAGTTCGTCTGACAATCTGTCCATCTGGAAATAATTCTTCTGAATAATAATTGTTATTATTATCCTCAGCATTTGTTCTTCATTATCCCGTCTTAAATGTTCTACATGTGAACGTGCAACATGCCCTGTAATTTGATTTTTTATAGTATATGATACTGGACCCTTTTTTCTAAAATATAATATCCCGGAACCCAATGAGCATCAAACTTAGAGTTTCTCCTATGTTTTTTGTTATAAACTCTATCACCTATGTTAAACTCCTGTAAGTGTGCGTTTTTATCTGCGTATTTCTTCTGTCTTTCTCGAGCCTTAATTATATTATTTCTTAAACATATATGTGCTTTGTGCATTTCTTGTAAAATCATTTCCTGAAAATCCTCCCCCATATATTTTCTTCTAGGCTTCAATAAATTGTCAATCGGTAATATTGGTTCTCTTCCATGTATTAAATAAAATGGTGAGAAACCTGTTCCTTCATTTTGGTGTGTACGGATCGCCCCCAGTGCTGTTCCCAAATAAAGATCCCAATCCATATCGTGTTCTTCTACATTTTTCGCCAGTATATTGTACAATGTTCTATGTTGTCTCTCATTTTTGGCATTCGAAGATGGTCTGTAATACGAAGTTTTTATGTGCTTTATATTCAAATCTTTTAACAATTTTTCAAACTTTCTATTGACAAATTCTTTCCCATTGTCTGTAAGTATTGTCTGTGGACACCCAAACCTTGGTATAAATTCTTGTAAAAACATATTTATAACAGAATCAGAACTCTTGTCTGGAATTGGATAGACTTCTGGCCAGAGACTATATGAATCTATGATATGTAGTAGATATACATTTCCCGATAATGTTTTTGGATGAGGACCTGAAATATCCAAACTCACTTTCTGCATTGGAAATTGAGGAATATCTGTGTCTTGTAAGGGACATTTAATTATCTTCATGTTTCTTAACCTACACTTTTCACATGCATCAACATATTCATATACGCTTTTAAATAAGTTCGGCCAGTAATATTTACTGCTAATAGCTTTAACTAACTCATCTCGTCCAAAATGACCATTATTATCATGATATGCCTTTAAAACTTCCCGTTCTAAATGTTTCGGAATATATTTTCTCAATCCTTCCCTTTTTTCACCGACATAATATAATTGATTGTCTTCTTGTAGCTCTAAGAATTTTCTTTTAAAACTATTTTCCCCTGTTTCTTTCAATTTTTGTTTAATCTGTATTATTTTTGGATCTAATTCCTGTTCATTTTTCATATTAAAATGCATCAACTGTGTATCTTCCTCTATTGATTCAGAATCTTGTTCTGTCTGTGAGCTTTTACAATTTATTTTAGCAGAATCTAATATATTTACTTGCCAATTCCTGTCGTCAATTTCTGGTTCTCCCTCATCTTGAGTAGTGGTTTCAGATATTGTTGTATGTGGAATTCTAGACAATAAATCAGTGTATGTATTATCTTTTCCTGAAATATACTCTACTTTAGCGTTGTATCCCTGTAAATTTAGTGCCCATGTTTGTATTTTCCTATTTTGTATTGGTGCTTCTAATATAGACTTTAATGGCATGTGATCAGTTTTAATAATGAAATTGGCGTTATGTAGATAATAATTAAGTTTTTGGAGAGCATAGTGTATAGCGTAGGCCTCCTTCTCAATAGTCGCCCATTTTCGCTGAGATTTGCTAAGTCTATGTGACAAGAAATAGATTGGTCTTTCATTCTTAACTCCTGGTATTCCTGAGTCTTCTCCTTCATACGGTTGTGTTAAACATGCTCCCATGGCATTATCTGAAGCATCTGTATACAAAACCAATTGTTTATTTAAATCTGGATGTGCCAATAGTGGAACTGTTGTTAAGCTATTTTTAAAAAAATCGAACGCCTTCTGACAATCTTCAGTCCACTTAACTCTTTCACTACCAAACAAAAACTGGGCTGTGACCAAACAGAAATTTATGGCAGAAAATTGGAACTAGGGGTGTGTTACAATAATGCTTTTAAAATGGTTAAGATGGTAGCAGATCTATTGTATTACATATCAAATTAAAGAGGATTGCACAAGGAACATGACAGTGTTAATAATTAATTGATAGGTTACAAATATTATGACAATAATGAGAGGTTTAATAATAACAACTGAAATTAAAGAGGTAAAAATTATTTACAAAACTGCACTTATAAGGTGTTTTCTACACTCCTATACTGCTAATCATGTTTAATTTACTGAATAATCAAACAAACACCACTTGTCTTCAAGAATATAAACAGTATTGCTAATTAAAGTAACCCAAAAAGAAGTTTTGGTGCATATTCTGAACCATGTATTTTTCACAAAAAAATGACAAAAAATAATGGCTGAAATCTTGAAGGTGGGGTCTGTCACAGTAAAGTTATGAAAATGGTTAAAATTGTAGTAGAAATGTTGTATTATATATCAAAATAAAGGGGATTGCACAAGGAATATGTTGGTAGGAGAATTTTTGCTTTAGGTTGTAAATAAAATTAAAATAATAATATAATTTGTAAACTAATTGGACAAAAGTAGGTAAAAATAATGTAAACATTGCACTTAGAATGTGTTTTCTACACTCCTATACTGCTAATCATGTTTAATTTACTGAATAATCAAACAAACACCACTTGTCTTCAAGAATATAAACAGTATTGCTCATTTAAATCACCCAAAAGGAAGTTTTGGTGCATATTCTGAACCATGTCTTTTTCACAAAAATGAAGAAATCTGGAAATTGGTGTATGTCGCAATAATGTTATGAAAATGGTTACAATTGTAGCAGAAATGTTGTATTATATATCAAAATAAAGGGGATTGCACAAGGAATATGTTGGTAGGAGAATTTTTGCTGTATGTTGTAAATAAAATAAAAATAATAATATAAGTTCTAAAATAATTTGTTAAAAAGAGGTAAAAATAATGTAAACATTGTACTTACCAAGGGGGCGTTGTTATCCAATATCCTGATCACTGATAATCCTGTTGAATTTACTGAACAAACAACACTTTTCTAAACTATAAATACAATTGCTCCCAATCAATCATCCGAAAAGAAGTTTTGCCGCAGATTCTGAATCATGTATTTTTCTTTTTTCAGACAAAAATTAGGAAAACACTTGGCAGATTTACATTTAATTGTCATGTCTGTTTGTTTTTATTTACTATATGTGGCAGTCTATTTGTGATAGGCTGCAAAGCAAACTTTGGCGCACAAGTCTGGTCTATAAGTGCCGCCGGAGCAAACAAAAGATGATATGGTTCGTTTAGTTCGAGTGCTGCAAAAAAACACAGTCTCTGTTGACACCGACAAATTCTATTAAATGCTTGGCTCATGTAAATCTTTCGGCATAATTTCCTGCAACAGACTGAAATTCTTCGGCAGGCAGAGTGTCAAACTTTCAGGAATACTCTGAGCTACTTCGCGATGAGCACTTTCCTTTACTTGAAATCCTTCTATGACAATTTTTATCCTCCTTTCTCTGTTTGCCATATGGAATGTAGGATGTGAGCATTGATCTGTGCAATTTCAAAGATCTAGTAGTAGATCTTCTTCCACCACTTAATGGTTTTCCTATCATGGATATTATAATATCCAACCATTTGGTCCATTCTGTCGCAGCCATTCATCGCCATGTTATATTCATGGAGACCATCTTCGGCTTGCTTTGCGGTTTTCGCAATCCGCTCTCAACAGTTCTAACTACAGACTTGGTAGAGACAACAATGCATGGTTTTTTTTTTTAGCTTTATTTAGCCCTTCCACCAAATGGACACATTTTCAAATGGGTAAAATGCTTCCTGGATATTCTTCAGAATCATGTCAACAAGAGGATCAATTTTTTTTTTTTTTTTTTTTTTTTTGGGTTGCCTCAGGTTCACATACATGAAACAGGGTGTGATAAATATATTCTAATTTTCTAATTGATTACTGGGAAACGTAGTGGCAGTGGCATACCAAGGAGTATATAAATGTGCACTTGTACACCAGTAGTCTTTGATACATGGTCTTGGATCAAGTCCCATAGCAATAATGACAGACGTAAACTTCAGCCATTCGTGCTTCGTTGTCAGACACTCAGCTGTTGACGAACATTCACTGGTTTTTCTTTATCACCACGTGCTAAAACTTTAGACACAACTAAAACTTCTTTCTAAATATTCACTGATAAGGGAATCACTATTGTTTAAAACAGTTATAAACAATAATCTAGCTTGATCTCAAGTCATACTACGTGGACGCAAACTGGTGGGCGTTTCCATTGTGAAAAACCAAAATAAACTACCTTAAAACTGAAAATTCACAAGAATCCAATATTAGAAAACGTTTGACCGCACAAAGATGGCGTAGAAATCTTTCGGCTGTACGACTTTTCAGTTTACTGTAACTTAAAATTCCGAAACGGAGCAGAAATATATGAAATAAACCACTGATCATTTTGTGGGACTAAAAGGACGAATTGCCATCACAGCAAATCCATCCTGTCCACAGATGGGCTCATGGTAGCGAAAGAATTAAACCTTGCATATTTACAGGTCAATTTTATAATAGGTTCTGCTATCTGTGCAAAATTTGGAACGAATCGTCTATAATACCCGGTCATACCTATAAAAGCTCGAACTTCTCTCACGTTGGCCGGAGAAGGTAAATCTCTAATAACTTTAATTGTATTTTCATCAGGATTAATTCCCTCTCTATTAATGATGTACCCTAAATATTTGGTTTCTGTTTTTATGAATTCACACTTACTCAACTTCAACTTAACATCGTGTATTCTTAGCCTATCAAATACCAATTTTACATGTTTTAGATGATCTTGTACATCTCCTGATGTATATATTAAAATATCATCTATATATGCCAACGCAAACTTTTGAAACCCACGTAATACTTCATTTATTAATAACATGTAGTGAGATCGAGCTGTGCGAACTCCGAATGGCATTCGTAAAAATTCGTAAGAACCCATATGAGTACAGAAAGCACTTTTCTTTTGAGCATCCTCCGACATCGGGATACACCAGAATCCTGATCTTGCGTCTAGTGTAGTGAAGAATGTAAAGCCATTAAGTAAGCCCAAAATATCATCAATCACCGGCAATGGGTACGCTACATTCTTAGTAATTTTATTCAACGCCCGGTAATCACAACAGAATCGATGTGAACCATCGACCTTGGTCACAATTACAATCGGAGATGACCACTCAGATTTCGATCTTGTTATTATTCCCGCTTTTAACATATCTTCAATTGCCTTCTCTACAATCTCTCTGTTTCTTAAAGGAGTTCTATATGGTTTTAAACTAATTGGTGGATGATTTCCAGTGTCTATTTCCATTGTAACTGTTTTAGTTTTACCAAATTCTAAGTCATTAATTGCAAAAACGTCTTGGTTTTCTTTCACCAATTGTTCTAATATTTCTTTATTCTCCGGTGGGGCTTTTAACTGTGATACCAATTCTTGTTCTCTTGTTCTTTTGTCTACTGTATCTATTTGAGATGGATATTTTTTTAATGTATGGATCAATTCATCATTCCGTCTTTTCCAGCTTCTTTTATAATTATTTCTGACATTATTTCTGACCATGGGAGTTTCTGAATAATCATTACTCAACCTATTTTTTTCTGTAGTTAATATGTTATCATTATTATACGCTACTTTAGCGATTACACAGCCTCTATATAATTTAATATTTTTTCCTGTATTGTTTAGGAGCATCACTGGAAAGTTGAGATGTTTATCTAATATTATTAACCCATCGGTGACTTCCAAGCCAGGTTCATCTATTATTTCTCTCTCTCTAATTCCGTTATTTTAACTGTCCAACCGAAAAGTACGGATTTTTTTTTTTCATTTTTGCCTGTATTAAATTAACCATTTGTGGTTTCAAATTCATGGTCGTTTTAACTCTAACTAGTGTCGATACATGCATATCCTCTTCTAAATCTACGTAAACATCTTGGAATTTTAATTTATGTAAATCAAAATAAAGTCTCACCCCATTTTTCACTAAAAAATCTCTACCCAATATCATATTTCTATTTAAATCCTTGACTACATGGAACATATGCCTAACATTTATCCCTCCTAATTTAAAATGTATCATCGTTTGGCCAAGCACTTCTAAATTTTGTCCAGTTACCGAATGAAGATTATCCTGATTTCTAAATATTTTGAAATTTTTAAATATTCGATATAAAAATGTTTCTTTAATCACACTAACTTGCGCTCCCGAGTCAACTAATGTTCTAATTTTATATTTCCCTATTTCTATAATACATGAACTAGGATCAATCATATTTAGTGACAACTGTTTTATCTCCCCAAGTTGAGGCCACTTCTTGTGTTTTTTATTTCTAAATGTCCTACTATACTCATCATTTGAATTTTTAATATATTTATTAATCTTTTGGACCTTACTATTTTCCCCCCTACTGCCGATCCGGTTCAGTAAGCGGGATGCCAATTTCCCTGATCTCCTGACCTTATAAAATTTCTCTGCACCTCTTCATAATTCCCATTTGATGATCTACCATTTACAGTTCTATTCTGTGTACTAGTCTGAGCACCTCTATTATTTTGTATATTCGACTGGACACGTCTGTTACCACAGAAGCGAAAAATGTGTCCACGTTGGCCACACCCCCAACAAACCACATTTGTTTTATTTGTGTTATCTACCATCTCTCTTACAGTATTTCTCACTTGTCCTTCTCTACCTTGATTATATACGTTACTGTTTCCTTGTAACATCTGTATTTCTCCCCTTCTTCTTCTCCATCCATATCTATACTGTCCTATTTCCATAGGTTCTTCAATTCTATCCTCTGAACTACTACCTAACTCTCGTCCTACCCTCAATCTAAACCTTCTTCTCAAACTCTCCTCTTGTATAGCTATATCTACAGCCTGTGACAACCTTGCAGGATTTTCTCTCATTAATTTAAATTTTAGTCCATCTGACCTAATCCCATCAACAAAAATCCCCACCAACATCCGTTCAACTTCCTCAGCTCGGACATTCTGACCCAAAAATGACTCTTCGGCTAAATTGATCAGCCTATCACTGTATAATTGCACACTTTCTGTAGTATTTTGTCTCGTCTGTCGCAACACTGAGAATGCGTGTTGAGGGTCAGTAATCTCTGCATATTTGTGAGCTAAGTCGTCTTTGAATTGTTCCCACGTTTCACCTCCTCCAGCTTCTAGCTTTCTTCTTATATGATCAGAAACAGGACTTGCACTAGTTCTATAAGCCAAATTCTTTTTATCTTCATCTGTAGCGTTCACTAGATAAGCATGTTTCTCAATGGATACAATCCATTTCTTAAAATGACTCGCCTGTCCATTAAACCTCTCAACATCACTGACTACACTTTGCTGTCTTAACACCGAGTCCAACTTTGATATTGCCCTACCAACTCCACCAAGTACTTGTGAAAGATCTTGGGCTTCCATTCTAAAAAAATCTGAAATGGAAAATACAGCAGTACCAAACAATCTAATATATTAATATGTCCTAAATCAAGCAGTTGACAATCTTAACCTAAAATTTAACAATACCTGCTATACTTATAGTCCTGTCGTTTGTCCAAGCGTTTTTCTTCTTCAAAACTGATGATCTGCCGTTGTAAAAAATTTTAGAACAATTCCAGCGTCTCACAGAGTATGGTTGTCGTCCAATCGAAAAAAGAATGAAGGAGTATGACGCCCAATCGACAATTATTTGACGGTTGTTGTCCAATCGAAAAAAAGAATGAAGGAGTATGACGCCCAATCGACAATTATTTGACGGTTGTTGTCCAATCGAAAAAAGAATGAAGGAGTATGACGCCCAATCGACAATTATCTGACGGTTGTTGTCCAATCGAAAAAAGAATGAAGGAGTATGACGCCCAATCGACAATTATCTGACGGTTGTTGTCCAATCGAAAAAAGAATGAAGGAGTATGACACCCAATCGACAATTATCTGACGGTTGTCTTCTTCTATCGCAGGAAAAGAAAAGGAAGAGCCTCTGGATTCCTCACTTCAATCGGTATTCTTCGTGCCGCTTGAGTGATCTTTTGATACGCCAGAATTCAGGGATTGCAGTTATGACCAATCTCGAATGGAGTAAATTTTCATAAATAGTAGACTTTCCTCAATCAGAGACAACGATCGAGAACAATGATCAAACGAGCCGGCTCAATATAAGCGTTGACCAACAACTCCGGACTTTATCTTCAGACAACCAAGGTCACCTTCAATGAACTTCAGTCGATAACGGTTAAATCGACAGCTCCAGCAAGACCAGATTTCACGGCAGCATGTCTGGAACATCAATATGTTTCGAAAAGAACGGCCAGGTCAACACAGGATTCAGCAATGACGATGGCTGCTCTGTTCCACCACTCCGAACATTATGTGTTGTGTGGCGGTTTTCACAAGCATCAGCCCCATCATAAAGACTTGAAGATACGACACAAGTTGTTCCTCAAGAGTGTAGGACTTCATCACAACCTTCCATGACTTCTGTTGACTTCTATACTTCTATTTGATTCATTTTACGATGACCTCTGTGATCGGTAGTGGCCGCGACAGCACGATTCAGAAATCCTGGTATATTCGGCGCCAAATCAGGTCATATCACATGGTGAACATGGCCTGGCTGTGTATAGTTAATGGCTGACATCAATATAGTTGACAAACTCCACGTTGTAATATGTAAAAGGTTTATTGAGTCATCAAATACAATTTCTAGCTGCCGATGTAAATACAGACATCTTTTTTCCCGTTCTGGCCGTAATGGCCGAACTCCTATCGACGCGTGCGCAACCCCTGGATACCTAAACCCATTCGTGCTCACTCGTTCACTAACTTTATTTCCCCATTAGTTAATGAATGAGTTATACTTACTAAGTCGTTTTAGTCGACGGATGAACATCACGGCACACGGGTGTAACCCATTGTGGAGTGAAGAAAAACCAAGACCGCAAGGGGCCGGGTTAAATATAAATAAAATGAAATCCGCCTATATAAGAAAGCCAGAGAATGTCTCACGAAAATGTCTTTCTCTAAAACCCCACCCCCCTCAGAGTGGTATAAAGATAATTAAGTAACTACAGATAGTGACATACGAATTGAAAATAGACTTTCCTATTACAAGGCGTCGTGAGTCTTAGGAAGTTACCGAGACAAAGAGGAGTTTACTCACTCTATAAATTAAGCTTGACCCCGTGAATTCTCCTAGCCACCGGAAGCTCACTCAAAGAAATATTACAATGTGTATATTGTAACAAATTGCAACAACCAACAATGCTGAACATAATCAACAAGTAAATGTACTCAAACTCATAATTCATTTAAGAAATCTATTGAAATAACTTTCTGGGGGTGCTAGAATATAAATGATCTTTTGATGATGAAAAAACAAACAAACAAACAAACAAACAAACAAATATATAACCAACATGGTGCCACCCCCACATGAAAAAAATCTTTCCCGTAAACAATCACTAAAAATCATGTTCTTAATCAAATCAGTGTCTATATTGTCCAATATAACTCAAACAAAGAGTTCAATATCTCTTAGGAAAATTGTTGGTCCACTATCTAGTTGCTTCTAATAATAATGTTAATAAGTCCATTGCCAGTAGGCATCAGAAATAGTTCCTGTAATAATTCTGCTGGAACATCATTCGTCTCCAATTACCATATGGGAGGGTGGTAAATTCTCCTGGGTGAATTGAAGATGGTTCCTTCGGAATAACTAGTGTTGGAATTCATAAAGTGTATGTGTATGTTCTAAATCACAATTTGGCAAGTACTTAGCTTCTTAGGCGAGACTCTCAAACGTGGATGCGGATTGGAGGTCGATAAAAATAGCGAGGATCCACTCTTTAGCTGCCCCAAAGGCGACCATTCAATCATCGGTCACAATGTGGGAAACAACCCGTCCCATGATAGATGTTCATGGTACCAAAAACTCACCAGTCTTCAGCAGTCAAGCCAGTACGCAAAGTGTTATGTTAGGACGAAGACGAAAAAATCCACAAAATAATCATCTAGATCTCTGGTGATGTGAAACAAAAAAACCAACCGCTATATTCTTGAAAAATATACTCAAATGTTATGATGATATGATAACATCACCAAAAAGCATATGATGTTACAAAACATCATAATGTTATAAAGATTTCATAAGAAAATAAGGCATCAGGATGAGATAAATATGTCACAATAAGACAACCATCATCCAGTGGAGATAACATATCTGTTGAGACAACCGTCCGTTGAGACAAATCGTCCATAGAGATAAAGCGTCTGTTGTGATAAACATATGTTGTGATAAACGTCTGTTGAGATAAACACCCGTTGTAATAAACGTCTGCTGATATACACGTCTGTTGAGTTAAACGTCTATTGTGATATTGTTGGTGTCAACATCTTATATTGCATACAGGCACTCTCGCAGAAAACATCAGTTGCGTGGATGGAATTTATACACGTTTAATTCAGGCGAACCTGATATATTCATACACTCATGACCCGGCGGTGTCTGCCTGTCTAAATATACAGTGGTCGCCTTACTTCACACAACTCATACATAATCAGAAACTTCAGTAGTCGACACCACAAGGTTCAAGAGGAACAAGATGAGATGAGATGAGTCTAGTAAAGGTTCACAATCATGCGTCACAGTACACTTGTTCCTGCAGCCCGGAACTGTCATTTGGAGGTGACAGGTTCGAACCCTGGTCAGTAACTATAGCTTGTTGTTGTTGTCTAGTGTGTCCTCAAGTTTCTACTTCTATTAGCACAAAACAATACATGCATGTTTATTTATGAACTGCCGTTGAAGTCCCGGTAACACACGTGTGATTGCAAAAAAAAACCAACAATCTAACTATAAACAGAATTGTAATTATCATCCTCATTATGAGCCCCGGCTAGCTGGAGTAGGCATTCATATCACTCCACATAACTCAGTATTTGGTGTTCTGGATCAACTCTGCTGATGATATTCCTCCATGCCACTGTCTGTCCATCCAGCATCATTTATCTTCGTCAGCTTCTGCTCCCCTTGATATTTCCAGTGGTCTCGAGGTTCTCTAATGCCTCTCTTCTTATCACATGACCAAAGAGAGCTGTTTAAACAACTGTCATCAATATGATTATCCCGCCATTTGTAATCGTGACGGAATCAGTAATGTGGACTAATGTTCACTCATCGTGCTTTCAACGGTATTTATTAGCGGTAATAACCCCTATCAAACTACTGAGCATAATCTTGCCAAGAAATCAACAATCAGCTGAAAGATGCTGATGTTGACAGCGATGTCCTGTAAAGGATATGCGAAAAAAACAAAAGACCTGTCCAACTTTATTTATCGAACCTGTTTACAGCTATATAAGTCATAAATATCATTGTGGTGATTGTATCATAATCTCTTTTTCAGTTTAATTAAAGAGACCACAATTGTCATTTACAATTATTTAACTATGCTTTTAAACAGTTTTAAAGATTACAATTGTCAATTACATAATTGCTTATGTTTATAAACAGTTTCAAGGATTCAAAACAGTGTATTCCCTTAGAAAATGTAAACACAAGAAGCTGCAAACAAAAGGTTGTATAATGTACTTCCAGGCATATTTTGCTGCACTTGACTAGTTCTAACAAAATATGCCTGGCAATAAATTGTGCAACCTATTTGATTGAAGCTTCTGTGCTTAAAAATTAAAAAAAACCATTATTTCTCTCTTTTATTCTGTTGATGTAAACCATGTGTACATCATTACTACTGGTATCCATACAAATTATGTTGACATATGCCAAGCTGAGCATCTACGGTAGCCAGTGTGTACACATACGACCACTATCATCTATATTATTGGGACGCAGAGGTGTTTCCAAGGCACCAGGGCCGGGTTATATACTGGCCAAGACCTATTGACGCGTCCTCGTCGAGCGTCCTGGGCAACAGGTCCCTTCGGGGTCCTGGCTAAAGTCAGTAGGATCGCCGATTCCTCCGAAGTCGGAGAGTGTCTGCCTGTACGGCGAGGAACCACCAGTCTGCACACCAATAAGCCAGACATGGGACAACGGATACTCACGCAAAACTCAGGTCCTGTATGACATCACACTGATGTTGGACAACAGGATGCCTTCATCCGACATACAGGACTTCGCGTTGGAGCTCAAGCCAACGAACACAAGCAAGCAAGCAAGCAATCTATATTATTAACTAAGTATACACTCATTACCTTTATCTTCTATATTAAATAAGTGTACATAAGCTACCTTTAACATCTGTATTTACCAAGTATATGTACATATACGACCTTTATCATCAATATTACCCAAGTGTACATATTTTCCCCTCTATCATCTATATTTACCAAGTGTACATGTACAGTCAGTATCATCTGTATTAAGTAAGTATGCATATATTACCTCCAACAACTGTATTAACCAAGTATAGATATATGGTCCATACATCGGTCTCTGTGGCTAAGGGCTTGCGAACGCGGTTTGTGAGCCCGTATACCCGGGTTCAAACATAGCGGTGCTGGTTTTTTCAAAAAAGGTATAGGAGCCGGTCGTTCAGAAAGCAGATGGCAAACTACTGTACGTAAAATTTCCCCAGGAATCACGAACAGCGAAAATGTTGGGGTAGACTCCTACGTCCTGTGAAGGACATGCAACTTAATTTTTTTTTTTTTTAAAGATATATGCCATTTATCTCTATCTATATTTACCAAGTGTGTACATATCTTTATCATTTATATATTAATAAAGTGTGAATATTCCCTTTATCATCTATATTAACCAAGTGTACATATATTAACTTTATCATCTACATTAACCAAGTGTACATATATAATTTTTCACATCTTTAAATAATCTTATATACATCTATTTGCTCTGACAATTATAGCCACCTTATGTAAATATACTGCCTCTGATGTCTACAGTAATCTGATGCATATACAATATCTCTGACGACCATTCTAATCATGTGGACATATATTTTACACCTATTTAATATACACATAGACTACTATTGACACATATATGTTGCGTATAGTATTACTTTTGATACATATATGTTGTGTTTTAGTATTACTTTTGATACATATATGTTGTGTATAGTATTACTTTTGATACATATATGTTGTTTATTGTATTACTTTTGACACATATATGTTGTGTATTGTATTACTTTTGACACATATATCTTGTGTATTGTATTACTTTTGACACATATACGCTGTGTCTAATATTACTTTTGGCATATATATGTTGTGTATAGTATTACTTTTGACACATATATGTTGTGTATTGTTTTACTTTTGACACATATAAGTTGTGTCTAATATTACTTTTGACATACATACGCCGTGTACATATACCAACCTTCCCTGTTACTTGTGTCCCTCGCCATCAAGTGAATCCACATCAACTTCAGAGGTACTTGTAATTTACACCACCAAGTCAAAAAAAAAAAGTCAAAATTTCAGTCCAGCTGACTGATGTAGGGCAGTTGGATCAGATACTGTTTTCTTGTCCTTGACTTATTATTTCTTGTCATTTTCTTTTTACACCTGACATAACTTGATTGTGTCCGACGCCAGCAGCATAACATTATAATGGAATCCCAGTTACAGTGATCTCAAGGGAAAAGAGCAGACTAATGAGCAGACCCACAGATTTGTGTTCAAACACCAAAATGATAAAGGGACAGACCTTGCGATATCAGAACAGTCCAACAGATTCTCAGAAATAACAAGAGAAGATCGGCTGAACAGACAGGCAAAGGAAACAACATGATAAACTTTTTAAACGAAATGCCGCAACCAAAAGTGAATCACAACAAAAATGGCAGTAAAAAAAAAAAAAGCTGAACTTTTCAGTTTCGAACAATAAGTAAGTAAGTAAAATACCCTTTACCATGCCTTATGGTGCACTGGGCAAATTGCTAAACCCACATCTGTATAGACCACAGCACTCAAAGGTTGATGTGGTTTATATCACACCGTCTGCCTTCACTTTTCCATGGCATTTGCTGGTACCAATTTTAGACTGGATCGTCATGGAAGTCCTGGTCAATTTTTAACATCTACCATGATATGGATTCAAATCCCTGAAGGCAAGTAACCTTAATGTTACTACGGCTCCCAGTTTTGAATGGGCCATGCTAGAATCAACAGCCATCTAAACTACATCAACTCCTGAAATGCATCCTTCGGCAGGCACTTATCCTTGTGAAACCATCAAATACCTTCTCTTCAAGCACCCCGTTCATTAAAACATCAGGGAAAAGCAACTCCAGCTGTCTCCAAGAGTTACTCACTCTTTGAATCACTAGAAAAACTGCAGTGACCTGCATCTTCATAAGAATGGCATTGGGCTGCCATAGGTAGACAGTTAAGCAGTACTGGGAACATCCCATCTACAACAAGAACAACAACAATAACTGACTTCACCTTTCAGTCTCTCTCCCTATCTTTTCTAAGCCTTTGGCATACTCTCCAACTTTATTATTTTTGAAAATTATTTTGATACTGAGTTTTGAGTTAAATATCTCTTGGGGAAAATGTTGGACCACTGTCTAGCTGCTTCTAATACATTGGCACCTTGCCGTCTTGACAGACGATAGTTTGTGCTTTAAAAAGGCATAATAACTTTTACCTATGGCGGTAGCGAATGTGACTGATAAGGCCAATTTGCGCTGTAAATGTCCGTTCACAGTGGGTGCATGTGAACACGTGGTCATTTCCACAATCAAGCACCATCTTACGTCTCACACGCTCGGTGTGTGACTTATCTGCAATAATTTTCTCCTTTGTCTTTATTCCATTTCTGAAGTTTGCCCTCCATGCAACACGTTTAGCGGCGACTTGCTCCCAGTGTGCATTATCAATGCCTGTATCAATCATGTCCCGCTTACACACATCTTTGTATCGTAGTAGAGGCCGACCCTGAGATCTCTTACCCATCTGTAATTCACCAAAAAAGATGTCCTTCGGTATTCTACCATCATCCATCCTCCTAAGATGTCCTATCCATCTAAGTCTACGAAGACTGAGCATGGAATAAACCGTCACACAACTTGATCTTTCCAATACTTCAGTATTTGTGATTTTGTCTTGCCACTTAATACCAAGAATTCTTCGCAGACACCGCATATGAAAGCTGTTTAAACGTTTCTCTTGGTGTGAGTTGTCCAGGTTTCACTGCCATAAAGAAGAGTACTAAGGACACTAGCTTGATAGACAAGGACTTTTGTTTTAGCAGTAAGCTTCCTGTTCTCCCAGACTCTTTTTCTTAACCTGTTCATTGTTGTTGTTGCCTTACCAATCCGGATGTTGATTTCCTGATCTAGGGATAATTTGCTATTTACCACTGATCCTAGATATGTAAAATGGTCTACCATCTCTAGTTCGGCGTCGTTAATAAAGATTGATGGTACCCCATGTGCACCTTGTGACATAATCTGTGTATTCTTTTTGAAATTCAGAACAAGCATTGGAGAATGCAGATAGTAGACATTGCAATTCTTCCTCAGAGTTGGTCGTAACTGCAGCAGCATCTGCAAAAAGAAACTCTCTGATAAGTAGCCTCCTAATTTTGGTCTTGGCCTTCAATCTCTGAGCATTGTAAAGGCCGCCATCTGAGCGTGAGTGAATGTATATACCACCATCCTGATCATGAAAGGCATATTTTAGTAGAAGTGAAAAGTATATTCCAAAGAGGGTGGGAGCTAGTACATAACCTTGTTTAACTCCACTCTTGATTTCAAGCTCTTCTGAAGTTGCACCATCAAACTTGATTGTACCCTTCATGCCTGTGTGGAACAATTCAACAATGGACAGAAGAGTTGGTGGACAGCCAATCTTCTTTAGTGCCTTGAACAGACCCTCACGACTGACCAAATCAAATGCCTTTGTGAGGTCGATGAAGGCAATAAACAGTGGTTGATTCTGTTCACGGCATTTTTCTTGCATTTGTCGCAATGAGAATATCATATCAATGGTAGACCGGTTCTGTCGAAAGCCACACTGTGATTCGGGGTAGACTTGATCTCCTAGGACTTGAAGTCTGCGCAGAACAATTCTGGCAAATACTTTCCCAACAATACATAGAAGTGAGATACCCCTATAGTTATTGCAGTCGCTCCGATCGCCCTTGTTGTTGTACAGTGTTATGATGCTTGAATCTTTGAAATCATGTGGGACTTGTCCTTCTCCCCAGCATAGCTCTATTAGCTGGTGGATCTGTAGAGTGAGTGTGTCCCCACTCCTGATTATCTCTATTGAAATCCCATCCTTACCTGGAGCCTTGCCAGATGAAAGTTCATTTATAGCACACTTAACTTCTGTTATGGTGGGACGTGTGTCCAGGTGGTCAAGAGTTGGTAGAGCCTCTATGGCGTTGAGGGCATCATCCGCTAGTTTGGTCTCACTTGAGTAAATCTCCAAATAGTGCTCTACCCATCTGTCTATCTGCTGTTTCTTATCAATGGTGCACTAGTAGTTATATAAGTCGTTTACCCATATGATTTCCCTCGTCCACGGACGAGGCAGGTAATTTTTGGCGAGGGTGAAGTGTGGGAAAATCTGGAAGTTGTGGAAGTGTGGGAAAATCTGGAAGTTATATTTTTTGGTTGGGAATCTCGGGGGCTGGGTGTGACGGAACGGGGTGTATTCGTGTGAATGGTCAGTACCTGTCAAATGTGTGAGGGGGATGTGTTTATTGTAATGTCAAGTTAGACAAATACGGGTGCTGAGGCAGAGGTGGTTGTATAGAGTAGTGAAAATGTGATGGATAAACGGGGGTTCCAACTTCGCTGTATTGGGTCGTGGGTATGGTCCCTGCCAGTGAAATAAGACAGTAGTTGTAGAATACGACGAAGCATGGGTATTGATAAGAGGTGTTATGTAGAGGTTCGAATTCACTCTAATCTGAACAAAAGTAAAGAGGGTTGTAGAGGTTTATTATCATTAGTTGATAAGAGGTGTTATGTAGAGGTTCGCAGTCACTATCAGCTGAAAAAGTAAAGATGGTCGTAGGAGTCTGGTGGACTGGGCTTACTAATATATTGAGGGGATCGTAGTTCTGAGTGGATGGGGTGATGTCCGCCGTAGCATCAGTGGTGAAGGTGGGGTTATCGGTGTCTGCGGGGTCGGAGACCACGCCGCCTGAACTTTGATTGTCAATACGCTTGACAGATGGGCAACCACTCTCACAGCCACACTTGTACACATGCACACTTCTACATACAGACACAGATGTGGTACAAATGAAACCTTGAAAGCTAAAGATCGTCGGTTGTAATGGATATGGTGTACTGTCATTCGGTGGTAAGGGGTGGGTACCAGGTATTAGTGGTCAAGTAGTGGTCAAGCAGTGGTCAAATGAGGAAAATTTTAGGGAAAAGTGGTTGTATTGATATGGTGATGCTTACAGAGTGGTAAATTAGTGGTCAAGTAGTGGTAAAACAGTGGTAAAGTGGTGGTCAAGTGAGGAAATGTTAGGGAAAGGTGGTTGTAATGATATGGCGATGATTAAAGGGTGGTCAATTAGTGGTCAAGCAGTGGTCAAGTGAGGAAAATTTTAGGGAAAAGTAGTTGTAATGATATGGTGATGCTTACAGAGTGGTAAATTAGTGGTCAAGCAGTGGTCAAGTGAGGACATTTTAGCGGAAAGTAGTTGTAATGATATGGTGATGATCAAACGGTGGTAAATTAGTGGTCAAGTAGTGGTCAAGTGGTCGAGTGACCACTTAAATTGTAGAGGACGATGTGCCTAAGATTATGGTAGTGGATAAAGTGATCGATGAAGTGGTCAAGCAGTGGTTAAGCAGTGATCAAGTGGTCGAGTGACCAATTAAATTGTAGAGGAGGATGTGCTTATACCTATAGTAGTGGTGGTTGGTTGCTGATGGTCTTGAAGCTGTGTCTAGAGAGTGATTGGGCTGAAGAGGGAACCCATTCCACCACTGTTACCACAACTCAAACCATTACTATTGTCACCACAACAACTACACACAGACAGACACAGACAAAGGCGGGGGTTACGTGAGAGAACCACCACACACGTGTCGTCAGCTGGCGTGTACCGAACAATGTCAATAATAATACTAGTATGTGAGGAGGGTCGTCTCTGGGGTGTTTTTGAGATGTAAAACCTTGGCCGTGATATGAATGGGGTGATGGTCATAATAATGGTAGTTACATAAAGACACACACAAATACAGACAACTACAGAGACAACACAAAAAACAAAGACACACGTGTACAGACACATACACTTCTACATACAGACATCACAAATACAGACACACTCGTACCATTACTACTGTGACGAAACGCGTTTATCTGTCTTGGGTCGTAAAGATCCCGCACTATTTTGGCGCGTCATCGGGGGACTTCCCCAGCTAAAAATAGAATGAGGGAAGCCGATAGAGGAATTACTATCTAGAATCTTCTCGAAACACCGGAATTTGAGTGACCCGTGCGGCTGAGTATCGCACTAAATTCTCGTGCAGAAAGATCTAGAAATTCTAGGCGGGGAATGACGGTTTCCCGAGAAAGTGTCTTTTCTCAAGAAGCCCTATCTTCTCGTGCGCATTGAGTTGGCCCGAGTGGGGAAAGTGGCTTAACCTTTCATTCACTTTCACTGGGCTCGGAGAGAGCAGACGCAAGCCTTGTGAGCCAAGTTTGTGTGGCGCCTCACCTCAACCATGATTCGGCTGACTGTTATGGAAAGGAAGCTGAGAAGCCCTTGAACAGTTCTGAAGCTGACTGGAAATCTGGTTTCCCACATTCAGGTACATATTTGTTTAAATAATTTACCTTTGTAAGTGCGTACCACACGCCATTGTTCTAACCTCATTACCTATGCGGATGTCCTTGCATACTAATTAGCAAACCGATCGATAACGCAGTTGACGGCTAATCGTGTGTTTGTTTACTGTGTGTTCGCGAATCAGCTGTTGGGAACGCAGGAAGGCGATGGGGCTATATGGATGTAAATTATATTTACCATATATTGTAAATCGTTGCATCTATTAGGTTGCTGTGTTAGAATAAAACATAGTTACTTGTGCCTGATAGAAACTTAGATTTATGTAAGTCAGTTGCTGAGGCCAGAAGAACGGTTAGAACACCAGGTAAGTTGGTAGGTGGAGATTCAGACAAAATGGTGCTTAGTTACTAAGTAAAGGAAGAACGTAGTTCTATGCCACCAGGAATGATGTAACTATTGTGTAGTAACTTAATAGTGAATACATTGTGTGGAACACGGGATTTCTGTGGTAAGGTAGGTCTGCTTTGGTGATATATATATATGATGTGACATTGTGTATATATATATATATATTAGGTCATGGCATGTGATACTTCCTGGGGTAATTCCGAACGCCGAATAGGTCGACGCGTGATAACACTGCGTGCTGTCGCGATATAAACATGCGTTCTGAATTCTTGTCTAAGCTATCCTGTTTCTTTCATACTAGTGCTAGTGCGAGTGAATGCTAAGGTGCTGGAAGTATGGAAGGATCAAGGAGGCTGTATGAGACAGGGGACATATAGGATATGGGGGATGTGAAAGCAAGTTATGAAAGTATAGGTTGGTAAACCAGACCAACGATGAAGTTCGGTCCGACCAAAGCTAACCCACTTGAGAGGGCGGAACTGGAACATTACCCTTGGAACATGTGGGGAACATGTATTCTCAAGAAGGCTTCTGGACTCTAAGGAAGAGTCTGATAAGAAGAGTTTGCTATAGCGTGGGCAGGTGGTCCCACCAGCAAACAGGCTTGTGTACATATTGGATGTGATCATGTACTATTCCTATATCCCGAGGGATGGTATATTGATCAATATTATGTTTCTTAATGAACATTGATGATGTTAGGAACGAGTCCAGAGACTCTTTACCTTAGTCTTTAGTTCGATTAAATTAGAACTATGATAACAGCTACTATCACTACTGACGTTAGCGACGACTGGTAGATGATTAGGGATAGGTGAGACCCACGATCAGACTCGTCATTCTGATTTCTTGCTCTGTTTGACGGGCGGTTCTGTGAGGCCAGCTGACATTCTTGAACCCATGCTTTACTACTCTCCATATAGAGATAATGCTTTGGTTATATGAATAACTAACTAGCATGACTGAAGGTTGAGTAGTCATTGGTAGGATGCATGTGGACTAATGTTTGGGCCAGTATACTCTCACCGGTCGCTCTTCCTTTTCAGGAGTTTGCCTGTTGAGGAACCAGTCAACTATAATTGTCGTTGGCAGGAAACCACTTCGTGTGACATAGCGAAGGGTTCAATTCTTGACTTATCACGCCAGACTCCACCACACCATGTACCCAATGTGATTCACCATGCGTGAAGGTTTGCATCAAGTAATCCAGATGCCATGAATGTGCACGTGTGGGACGTGATGGTTTGTGATGGTTTGCTACGGTAGAAGATATTCTATTTCAGCCAGGAACATTTCAGTATTTTGAGTAATCATGCTCAAAGAAAGGAAACACCTGACCGTATAGCATTACGGTGGTTCCGCCTCAACGTGGAAAAATGAGATTTAGACACTTGAATGGTTCATATGACAGCCATAGTGGCAGGTCTTGAGAAGAACTACACCAGCTATTCATTGTAACTTGTGGCAAGTGTTAACAGGTGGAAGGGACAATTGATTATAGTCCAACCTGAATTGTTTTCCATGAAATAGATGTCTGATTCTAATAATGTACTGACCCAGTATGAAGATTATGAACTGTGTTCGAGTAGGACTCAGTGACATTTCAGTTGCCATATCTGATGCTTCAAGCAGTGTTACTGTGAGGGACCATTGAATTGGTCATTGACATTCTTCAAGCAAAGTTACTGTTGAGGACCATTGAATTGGTCATTGATATTCTTCAATCAGTGTTACCGTGATGTGAAGAAGGGACCATTGAATTGGTCATGGACATATTCTTTAAGCAGGGTGACTGTGCTATGCTTGATGGACCATTTGATTGGTCAGTGACTACTTAGGTTCATCGAAGTCACGAATACTTGGAGTCAAGTCCAGCCGGATTGTCTCCCAACCAGTGTTGTTACAGAACTGTTTATTAACATTGACTCCGAGGGAGTGATGCAGATGCAGTTGGTCCAGTTGAGTGAGGTCCAGCAGTGACTCTATTGTGGTGAATCTATGCTCTGGAGACGGAGTGGTCTCCAAGGTTCTAGTCATCTCACTGGAAGGAAGCCGGGTGAGTGGCGGACCGACTGGACAGGACATCTGCATCCAATCTACTTCTCAACTCCATGATGAGAACACTATCTCTGATTCTGTCTCTACTCTATCTCCTATTTGTGTAAATAGATTATTCTATCAGGATGTTCATTTCAGGTCTATATTCTCAAGGGTAGAATAAACTTTAGGTACGTTGACTGGCTCTTTGTATAATGATTGAGTGTGGTCTCGGACGATGCCTAAGTGTTCATTGTTCCACAGGAGTAGGTAGTTAGTGAGGGTCTAGAATCTGGAGGGGCTTGTAGACATAATTATCTAATATGAGATCAACCACAGAGTAAAAATGTGTATCTGCCTATCCAACCCCTGGGGCTAGTATACACGGGAGTGCCAGAGACACCCCAGGTGTGGTTCACTCTCACTACCCAAGGTGAACTCGTTACAATTACTGTCCTCACAACTATACACAACAGACACAACTCCACGTACACACAGACATCAACTACACAAATACACATCTACAAACAAAAACACACACCCAAAGACAGACACACATCCATAAACAACCACTCACGTACAGACAATACCACACACGTACAAAACACTTGTACATACAGACATCATAAGTACAGACACCACACGTACAAACACACTCACCCATAACCAAATACACGAAACACATGACACACACACTTACACAATAGAAGCAAAACACACCCATCGCCTATCATTACTACTGTTACAACAACCAGTACACACAGACAGACATACACACAAAATACACACTTGATACACTTGTACATACAGCCATCACGATTGCAGACATACACACACAAATACAGACACGCATACAATCACAAAAACAGACATACAGACACGCCTACAAACACAAAGACAGACATATATAGACAAGTACACACAGACAAACACGACGACAACCATACACACCCATCTCCTACCATTACTACTGTCAACATCAGTTACACACAAGTACAGATACACTCACCCATAAACAAATACACAAGCATAGCCTCTTACTGGCCCCACAAGAATATTACAAACTACACAAACCACATACCCTTTTTGGTAACGAAAGCGGATTTCCGAGACAACCCCTACGTCATCAGCTCCATATGCAAAAGTCATTAAGTGGTAGCGTGAGTCATCGGTCACGTGAAGGCGTGCGGGTGGCGTGAGAATAGCCTGTCTACAAAAACTCCCACGTCAGCTATGTAGGGTCGTGTGCAGAACCAGTGTATAAAATAGACGGCGTCTCCTCACTCGTTCGTGGTACACCAGTTCACGTGCTGACTTGGCTAGCCTTCACTACAGAGTTATTTGTGATTCAGGCTGGTGTGAGCATTGTTCGTGTAGTGAGCAGATATTGTTCACGTGCTGACTTGGCTAGCTACAGAGGTATTTGTGAAACAGGTTGGTGTGAGCCTTATTCGTGTCGTCGGCATCTGCTAAAACAGTGAAATATATATTGTATACACAAGAATTTTTTTGTGGTTGTAAGAAAATCAAGTGTGGAACACACTTGTGTGACTTATTGATATACCAGTTTATCAATATGGCCACCAGATCTACTTTCACGTGTTCAGTGTGCGACAAAGCCTATTTTAATAAGTATAACCTTAATCACCACATTCACGGTACGAAAGATCAACCACACTTATGTCATATCTGTGGACAACTTTTCAACAGAAAAGGCAATCGACAAAGACACACACGAACACAGCATCACCCACGTATGAATACAACAGAACCAAACACTACAACACCAGAGACGACAGCACCACATGTATTTTTACACCAGCTTCGTTGTGTAAGTCAAGTACCAGACTGCCACCACTGTGACTTCAATGATAGTCTTACCCGCCACAATGGGAACATTCACAATGATTATCCCTGTCAGTTACGTGACAATCTATACAAGTCGAACCTACAACGGTACTTACGAACACATCACCAGACACCACGAGAAAGGACGACACCCTTAGACACCCCGTACCTGGCAACACGTCCACTCATAGTAGCAGAGGATATCCAACCAAATGATAGAGACAGCTTGGCAGCCCTTAAGGCGTACTGCAAGGACCTCTCGATTATGCTACACAATCAAGTGGTAGTATTAGAAAAAAGTGTCGACCACCACTACCGGGTGATTTTGGTATGAAACATTCACAAAAAAGAAATATTCAGATATCTTATGTGAAGGATCAACTCTCATACATGTCTTTATTCTGGATCCGAAACAAATAAGGTATGTGTGATGATTTCGACAACAACAGTGTTGTTTTAGTCAACCAAGCTACACCAGAGCCCGGAAGAACGAAGATCACTAATCAAATGGGTGTTGAATCAAAAAAAAAATAAGTAACCATGTATGTCATTGATGTTTTCTTATGATATATCACTAATCTGTTTTTATGAATATGATGTGAACACACATATTTTGGTGATAAAATATTGAAACCAAGTTTTTTGTTTGTTGATTTTTTAAAGTGGTTTGTTTTTATGATGTTGTCTTTTTTCTTGTCGGAACAGAGCTTACATTACCAGACATGAACAAATTCGGGGGAAAAGTTATGCCAAATACAGAAATATTTTAGTCAAATGTATAAAAGTATGAGTTAACCAAATGTGAAAAGGCCAAAATACAAAATGTCTCGGCCAAATTTATGAAAACTAGGAGTTAGTCAAATGGGAAAAATCTTGGCCAAATAGGAAAATGTGTCATTCAAATGGAAAAAATATTGACCAAGTAACGAAATACAGCGGCCAAATTTATGAAAAAGAGAAAAATTTGTTAACCACATATGAAGAAAATTTCAATCAAATTTTAAAATATTTCAACTAAACTTATAAAAAGTAATAAAATATGTCAACCAAAAAGGAAAAGGTCGGCCAAATACAGAAATAGCTCAACCAAACTTATAAAAATTTAGGAAAAAATAGCCAACACAACTAAAATCAAAGTTATAAATCCAAACTTATAAAACCTAGGAGTTAACCTTATAAGAAAGTACGAAAATTTGTCAACCAAAGGGGAAACAAGTAAAGACATATTTCAACTAAACTTGTCAGCAAAACTTATGAAATTTTTTGGTCAAGTACATAAATAGATATGGAAAAGTAAGTCCACAGAACTAAAAAAAAAAATGTGGTACCCAAAATAAGAAAAAAAAATGTAACTTCTGTAGTCAAACGTGTCTTATCTGAAAAGACATTTCACAATACATAATCATCACCACTTTTCCTTATTTTACATTACCTAAAAGCGTCAATGTATCTGGTACACAAACCCTTATACCCCAAATTTGGGGATCTATTAAAGAATACGTATGAGATACACCAAGACAACAAGAACATATCATACAAAACAATTCACAAACCCGACTTAGAACTCACTACCATATCAGATAAATCTCCCAACAACTACTGCTAGAACTCAAAAAATATCATAATTAAGGAAACGCCTACATACACATTGTCAGACATTGGATTTAAATCCCCTACTACTAACATATCACAGGTGTCGAATTCCTCTGTTTCACAAAACACCCTTTTGTCAGTTGTTACTGGCCTGAAAACCATTACACCAGTCCAGAATTGTGACTCGTGGAATCTACAATCATAGTGTCATATCTGTAGTATTGGTGTGCGATCAGAGATTCTTCTATACTATCACCTTGTAATCCTAACATTGAAACTTTAAACCAAAGACATTTAACCTATTTGTTTAAAACGTTTTCACCTTCCACTCATCAGGTACAATGACAGCTTTATTTGATAGACGGACATCGTGGTCAGAAGATGAGGATTGTTGTGAAAATGACAGTGTTTTGCAGGAGGCTGATTCTGACTTCTTCACCCCAGCTTTATCATTAGAAATTTTGTTCTGTCAGAAACCTACTCGTTGCAGTCAGACAGCTTTAGATGTGTCAGAGACAACATTTGATTGGGCTGATGATTCGTCTTCAGATGAAGATATTGACCTTTTGTGTAGTAGTCATGACCCCAGACTCTCTCAAGAAAATAAATGTGTTGTGGAACAAAAACTATCCTACTGTCGGTGTCCGAAGGTGTTCGTCATCAACGAATAAGGTGTGTATGGTTAGTAATGCTCATAGTTCACATGTGTATTTTTGTAAACATGTATAATACAGAAGACCTAGCTGCTATACATGTTTTCTATGTACATCTCTCTGAGTGATATATCATAAGGAAACATCAATGACATACATGGTTACTTATTTTGTTTGATTCAACACCCATTTGATTCGTGATCTTCGTTCTTCTAGGCTCTGAAATAGCTAGGTTGACTAAAACAACACTGTTGTTGTCGAAGTCATCACACATACCTTATTTGTTTCGGATCCAGAATAAAGACATGTATGAGAGTTGATCCTTCACATAAGATATCTGAATACTTCGTTTGTGTGAATGTATCATACCAAAACCACCCGGTAGCGGTGGTCGACACTTTTTTCTAATACTACCTCTTGATTGGGTAGCATAATCGAGAGGTCCTTGCAGTACGCCTTAAGGGCTGCCAAGCTGTCTCTATCATTTGGTTGGATATCCTCTGCTACTATGAGTGGACGTGTTGCCAGGTACGGTGTGTCGAAGGGTGTCATGTGACCTTATGTATCTCTTTTGTTTTAAAAAAGGAGATTGTAATACATAGGTCATTTCTGGTGCAATGCTCCAGCAACCTTTGCCCATTTCCATTCATGCGACCCATGTTGTATTTTCCTAGACACACTGGCCATGAACTCGAATCCTTGCCCACACGAGCATTGAAATCACCGAGCATAGAAATGTAGTCAGATTTTGGAACTGCCTTGATCACGGAGTCTAACTCCTCATAGAACGAATCCTTCAGATCATCAGAGGAATCAAGTGTCGGTGCATATGCAGTAATAATTGTGGCAAAATCACAAGAGGTTGCCAAGCGCAGGGATAATAGTCTTTCATTTCCTTCTGCTGGAATTTCAATCATTCCCAGTAGCGAATTCTTCACTGCAAAGCCCACACCGTGTTGCCTTTTTTCTGCCTGCCCTCTACCTTTCCAAAAAAAGGTGTAATTGTTTTCCCTGAGTGACCCTTCCTCAGCGAGACGAGTCTCCTGCAGGCCAGCAATATCAATGTTAAGACGATTGAATTTGGCATCAATTACAGCCGTTTTTCTCACATCGTCAATATTTGTCAAGTCATTGGAAAATCCTGGACACATGGTTCTCACGTTCCAGGTTGCAAGCCGTAGCTTGAGGTTTCTATTTTTATTTTTATTATTACCTGGTGCATTAGTTTTACATGCTGCGATTCAGATTTTGTCGTAGCTCCAAGCAACCATTGCAGCAGGCAGGCTGTGGGGGATCAGCACTCCAATTGGCCGGGGGCTGCCCAGCTTGAGGCTGGTGGTAGCTGATCAGTGACACCTGTAGGTGTCTCCCACAGTCAGAAGCAAAGCATGGCGCCCCATGTCTACGCCAATTGACAGGGACTTATAACCCGTAACAGTTACCGAGACCAGTTAAGACCAGGGATGGAGTTATTGCCTCTCCATAGCACAATGCCAAAGGCTAAAATATAGAGATCATGTGTTGCCCATGCAGCATAATCCCTCTCTCGGCCTGCCTAGTTCTCTCCAGAGGAAAGGTAACACCCCTATATCTGGAACAAGACAAACTGCAGAAGCCACCGGATCAGCAAAGCAATGCTCTAACTGTCCGCCTGTCGGAGCTTCGATCCTAGACCAGCTGCCAACAAAGGCTTAGGGCCTGGTCTGCCCTGCCATGACATTTTGTCTTTACCTTGCATTTCCTCGCACCAGGGTAAGGCTTGTACCCTCCCAATTGCGCTCTTCCGCCCGAAGCCGCTGGCACAATGTGGTGTGTCGGGTTTGGTAAGCGCCACCCAACGTTCGGCGCTAACAGAAAGCAGGTAGTACCGTCTACTGTTATACGGTAGCTCAGTCATATCTGACTAAGACCTGACACAATGCTTCTAATAATAATGTTAATAAGTCCATTGCCAGTAGGCATCAGAAATAGTTCCTGCAATAATTCTGCTGGAACATCATTCTTCTCCAATTACCATATGGGAGCATGGTAAATTCTCCTGGGGGAATTGAAGATATAGGGAGAAATACAGAGCTGATCCACGACTCTGGTGTTCGAGTGAGATGGCAAAACATGACCGCCCACGCTTAACGGCATGGCATATGATGGATGGAATTGAAGATGGTTCCTTCGGAATAACTAGTGTTGGAATTCATAAAGTGTATGTGTATGTTATAAATTACAATTTGGCAAGTACTTAGCTTCTTAGGCGAGACTCTCTGACGTGGATGCGGTTTGGAGGTCGATAAAAATAACGTGGATCAACTCTTTAGCTATCCCAAAGGCGACCACTCAATCATCGGTCACAATAAGGGAAACAGCCCGTCACATGATAGATAGTCATGGTACCAACAACTCACCTGTCTTCAGCAGTCAAGCCAGTACGCAAAGTGTTAGGTTAGGATTAAGACGAAAAAAGCCAAACACCCATCATCTAGCTCTCTGGTGATGTGAAAAAAAAAAAAAAAACAACAACAACAACCGCTATATTCTTGAAAAATATACTCAAATGTTATGATGATATGATAACATCACCAAAAAACATATGATGGGACAAAACATCATAATGTTTTAAAGATGTCATAAGAAAATAAGTCATCAGGATGAGATAAATATGTCAAAATAAGACAACCAACATCCAGTATGCAGACAACATGTCTGTTGAGACAACCGTTCGTTGAGACAAATCGTCCATAAAGATAAAACGTCTGTTGTGATAAACGTCTGTTGAGATAAACACCCGCTGTAATAAACGTCTACTGAGATATACGTCTGTTGAGTTAAAAGTCTGTTGTGATAACAACGTATTGTTGATATGACGTCAAGGACAAGACGAATTGTCAAGAGGATACAATGACACCCGGTAGAGATAAAGACGTAAATGATAAACTGAAATGTCATCATGTGGAGACAAACCGTCATAAGGAAATAATGAAATCAGAATAAGACAGAGGTCATTGTAAGATATCGTCGACGGCCAGACCAGAACATCAATGATTAGGTAAGTGACGTCTTGAGAAAAGCAAACGTCTGATAAAATCTCATCATCTTCCGTCATATCTGTAACTCCCGAAAATTACCAACAACTCAACACTCACAGGTGATACATTCACAATCAGAAATAACACATAGATATTTTCACAAAATCATGATCATACGAATTATTGAGAGAGGCATCAGTTATATATCTCATAATATCAACAAAGGTTCGAACACTTGAACGTAATTTTGCCCTTCCAGCCTATCTCCATTGAATAGATGCTAAAGACACAATTGGAACTTCTGTCCTTTTCACATGCACAACAGTTGCACCATAAATTCAGTAAAACTGCATTATGGCATTCACTAAAATTTAGCAGAACTCTGAACGTAAAATTCCGTCAGGTCACTACCAGCAATGAAATCATGTTGATCTTGAGTGCAACGTCCTGCAAAATAATGCACCATCAAACTATTGTTTCTTATCACATGAGTAATCATCTCCGACAAAGAGTGTGTCACTCACTCTAATATCTCAGAACATATTTAAGAAAAGATGTGTGAAATTTGATATTCCATTGAATATTGAATAAGTGCACATGTGTCAAGATAGAAATTCACAAGAGCAGTCCCTACTGCATAAAGAAGACTTCATATAAAGTGCAGTCAGCAAGAACATGTTTTTCACTGCCAAGGATTAGCACTTGTAGCGAATTTTATAGTACAAGTAATAAAGTTGAATGATGTACTGTTATAGCTGCATAAAACTCATATCTTCTTCTTCTTCACCGTTCCGAGCCATTGAGGTTCTTTGCTGCAGATACAATCCGTCTCCATTCGTCTCTCTGGTGGACCTTCTCTTGCCAGTCGTTGATTCCAAGTGCTTGTAAGTCTGTATATGTATTATCTCTCCACCGTCTTCTTGGTCTACCTCGGGGTCTACGGTCATTTATTTCCTGAGTGTAAGCGAGTTTTGTTTCCCTATCTTCCATTCTTTCTATATGCCCCAGCCATTGTAGTCTATTAGCCTTCATGATACCAGTGATTAGCGGGGACTTAAACAGATCATAAATGTCTTTGTTGCTTCTTCTTTTCCACTCTCCACTTTGTGTATCCCTAATGGGTCCAAAGATGCGTCTTAAAATTTTGTTCTCAAAGGTTTGTAACAAGGCTTCGTCTCCTCTCGTTGTACTCCAGGTTTCAGATCCATACTCCCGGGAAGGTTTACCCGGTCAACAAATGCCCGCAGAAGTCGGATGTGTTGGCCTAACGGCGCAAGAACGCAGCTCTGCTGTAAACAGGCACAAGGCAGTCACATCCGAAAAAAAATATCCGGATGAACGCAGAAGACGAAGAAGATCCATACAGCACAACTGGTCTGATCAGTGTTTTGTATATTGTGATTTTGGTGTTACGAGATAGCGCATTTGATGTTAGTAACACATATAGCATGTAGAAATTGCATTAGCAAGAGATGAGATTTTAAGCATGGAAAATCATCAGTTGACATAGCATTGTCACTCTGCAGAAGTCGATTTTCAGTGAGCGAAGAAATCAGTTTATATTTTCTCAATGAAACAACATTGTCACATCCGCACACGTTTACATATAAAATCACGCGATACCCGCCTTACAATAGTCTCACCAGTATCGTCAAAAAATGTTTGAAATGATACACTCACCTTGGATCCCTGAGAGCACAGAAAATAGTAATAAAATGTATGAAATAGGACATAAATGTGTAGGAGAAATCCTGACATGTGTCTCTCTCCAGTACCATTGGTCTTCAAGACGATAGTTTGTTACATTGTGCTTCAAAAAGACATAATAACTACAACCCATGGCAGTGGCGAATGTGACCGATAAGGCCGATTCGCGCTGTAAATGTTCGTCCACAGTGGATGCATGTGAACACATGGTCATTTCCACTATCATGCACCATTTACGTCTCACACGCTCGGTGTGTGACTTATCTGCAATAATTTTCTCCTTTGTCTTTATTCCATTTCTGATATTTGCCCTCCATGCAACACGTTCAGAGGTGACTTGCCCCAATGTGCATTATCAATGCATGTATCAATGATGCCCCGCTTACACACATCTTTTCATCGTAGTAGAGGCCGATCCTGAGATCTCTTACCCATCTGTAATTCACCAGAAAAAAAGAAAAGAAAAAAAAGATGTTCTTTGGTTTTCTACCATCATCCATCCTCCTAAGCCGTCCTATCAACCCAAGACTACGAAGACAGAGCATGGAGTAAACCGTCACACAACCTGATCTTTCCAATAATTCAGTATTTGTGATTTTGTCTTGCGACTTAATATCTAGTATTCTTTGCAGACACCGCATATGAAACCTGTTTAAACGTCTCCCTTGATGTGAGTAAGTTGGCCAGGCTTCACTGCCATAAAGAAGAGTACTAAGGACACATGCTTGATAGACAAGGACTTTTGTTTTAGCAGTAATCTTCCTGTTCTCCTAGACTCTTTTTATTAGCATGTGCATTGTTGCTGCTGCCTTACCAATCCTGATGTTGATTCCCTGATCTAGGGATAATTTGCTATTTACCACTGATCCTAGATATGTAAAATGGTCTACTATCTCTAGTTCGGCGTCGTCAATGCAGATTGATGGTAGCCGATGTGCACATTGTGATACAATCTGTGTCTTCTTTTTGCTAATTGTTAAACCAAATTGAGAACAAGCTGTGGCGAAACACCAGTGGCCCATGGCCTCATGACTTCTTTGATTTTGGGAAAACAGGGGGAAATGGCTTTCTGGAACTCTCAGTTCTCTTGTCCGATCAATTCCCCTGAAGAATAGTTCTCTGGGTTACCTCTACAACCCGATCTTCTTAATAGAATGATTGGAAGTCTGGCGTGTCTTGGGGAAAACCCGATGGCGCGCCTTGCGCCAAATATGTACTAGTGTAATTTCTTGGACCATGAATGTCCATTGAAAACCTTATCGGTTGGTGTAGGCACAATGTATTGAAGTTTTAAAGAATTTTACAAGTCAAGTGCCGTCTCCTACTGGAGGAATGAAAAGGTAAACTTGGGTTTTCTTTGATCCAGCCAAAACTTGGCATATAAATCTCTGTTGTCTCAACTGGTGAAACAAACTGGCGAAAAGCCGGTCATGCCCATATTGTGAGTGGGTTGACCGTTGGCCAATCTAGTTAGGCGTTCTGTTCTTGACATCGCCTGGGAACGAATCTGAGCAATATCTCTCCCTGGATGATTTCGCTTGTTCTTGGCGGCAGATGGGAAGGTGTTATCTTTCTTCATACAGCCTGAACTCTGCCTAGTGTCATCTTTAGTTTAAATATAAACACAACCTATATACAGTATGCCGGAAAGGGGGGGGGGGAGTGCTCCGTGGGGATGGATTCCCACCATCTATATTCTGTCTTCTTGATGCGGAAGAGGGTTTACAATGGGCTATCGCTTTTGTCTTTTGGCCGATAGGGTAGCCATTGGATCGAATGATTGCTAGTTTTCGGGATGAAGCCAGAGAATAAAGAGAGCTCTTTATAGCACTGGAAAGAGACAGGGCACATCTACACCTATGGCTTGTGCCAGTTCATTGGGGCGACAGCTCAGTCGAGAGCGGCGGTCGGAGGGGGTGGTATCTTCTTTCTTATTCTTGCTGGGAATGGGGAACGACACTTCTTTACATACAGAAATGTACCCACACAACACCACAAGAGCTTTGTCGTGAAAAAGGCAGGGTTTGCAAGTGAGAGGGAAGCATGGAAATGAATGTGCCCAATAATAATAAAGGCTTGGTATGAGTGTGGAGAGTGAGTCTTATATGCAAAAAGTTCCTAGGGTCAAACGACAGGACCTCGTCAAGCTGAAGGCCTAGTCTAGGAAAGACGCCGCCAATCCAGGACCTCTTGTCAGGTCAGGCCAATTCAATCAGGGCTCTTGATTAGTATTATTATGTATATATTTTGTTATGGCAACTGATGTGCTGAGACCATTAGGAGTCTCCATGTCGGCTGTACCAGAAGTTTAGGCTGGAGACTCTCACAAATGTTTGTCCTTTCCAGGGTCCTTCTTTTGGAAATATGAACAGAGCTGAAGGTCTCGACAGGGCTCTACGCAGAAAGTATGTTTAGGACGATGCCATGTCAAGTTTTGGGCCATGCCAGGTCTAAGGGTATGATCTCTACGAGATAGAGCCACTGCTGACCTTGAAAGAATGACCATCAGCTGTACTGACACATCACCCGTCATCTCGATACGCTAGGATCGAGTCCTTTTGTATTATTGGCTGGACCCCGCCAATCACTCAGACACACCCATTATTATATAAGAACTGTTCTCCAGGATATTATTTCCTACCCGACATTATGCCAAGTGATTCCATGGCACTTCCCTAGAACATTTGATTACTATAGACTGTGGTCCATGGAAACTTGGAAGCTTGATTCTACAGCGGCCTGTTGTTCCTACAACCGAACGGGAAGGAGGATACTACCGAAGGACCTAATCGGTGAGGCAGATGTCGACTGACGGGACTTTGTATTACTCTTCGGTCTATGAGGAAAATCCATGAGGCTCTGTGCCTGAACTGTATACTTGTTTTGTCTGTTTAGAACTATCTGTTTAACTGCCTTGATGTTTTCCTGTGCTGTTCTTTATTAGGTTAATAAAATCACTTTCAAGTTATTCTGACGATCGCCATGTTATTTATGCGTCAGCCTGAAAGACACCTTAGGGAATAGGTCCCGAGGTCGAAAGAGAGAGTGACAGTGAGTCCAGGGAACGGAGGAGGGTTGGCAATCAAAGACCTATCCCAGCCAGGGCTATAGAAGATTATTTGAACATTGTGATAGGGCTATTTGGGACCCTCCACGTAGCTTGTTACACAAGCATTAAAGAATGCAAATAGTAGACGTTGTAATTCTTCCTCAGAGTGGGTCGTAATTGCAGCATCATCTGCAAAAAGCAACTCTCTGATCAGTACCCTCATAATTTAGGTCTTGGCCTTCAATCTCTGAGCAT